>CM024605.1:36495127-37063315 GCA_014182555.1 Eucalyptus erythrocorys | reverse complement strand
CTCAATAAGAGCAATATGAACATCTGCAAGCTCCATCCCAAACAGAAAATCCTCTTTCCATTTCTTGAAGTTTGACCTAGTAAGAACCTCAATTGCAATAGAATTGCCGTTTACAGAGAAGGTGACTGATTTGACAAGCAATACATATAATTAGCATCATGTGAGTGCTAAACACATCTCAAGAGCTACATACATCATCATATAAATACCTTTGGGCAGAATACATGACATGCAATTGTATACTCTTCACATGACAACGGTCCATGAAAATGTATTCTAACCTTTCGTGAATTCACCACCTTTGGGTGTATGAACCACTAGAGTTAGTCACTTTTCAACCATATGCTGTACATGTATCCCTCCACAAACTAACGCACAATTACCTCCTTTGGGAGTATAAACATGCATCAGAATAAGAGACATCCCATTATAATATAAGACCGATATTTCTCAAATCCAATCAAGTGTGCCACTTTGGCGGTCACAACTCAAGCGAATCATCGAAATTCTCTCATATTAGGGATATAACTTTATGACTCACATTCACCTTTCATATGTGATTTTAGACTTGATGACAGGGCTATTTGTCACTAAAATCACAAGTCATGCTAATTGCATTGCTCCATCCATTAATACATACTACTGATAAATCAACACTATACATATTCCTCAAGTGATGATATAATCATAAGCATGCAATTGCATTTCCAAAATCATAGAGAAATACATGAAAATATACCAAAATTACCCCAAAATCACATACCTTAAGGGTTTCACATGCATTTTCACATCCTTAAAGGCATCAAAAAATGCAAATAAGCACACCACAAGGTAGGAAATTCACATACGAGCACGGCGATATCAATCACGCGCCAAACGGATGCTGCACACGCCCTCACGCGCCGCTAGAGTGCGCGGCGCGTGAGCCACACACGCTGGCGTCCAAAAACCAGTCCGAAGCCGGTCCGACCGGTCAACGGTCGGACCGGGTTGGGTCAACGGTGTATCGGATCGGTCAACCAGGTCAACAGGTCGGGTCAACCCGGTCAACGGGTCGGGTCAACACCGGTCCAATCAACGGTCAACCGGGTCGGGTCAACCCGGTCAACGCCGGTCCGGTCAACCTGGGTCGGGTCGACCCGGCAGACACCCGGTCGGTCCGCGTGACGTCATCGATGACGTCACCTCCCACGTGGGGGTCGCACGTGAGGCGGCGAGGTGACGTCATCGTGGCGTCATCGAGACGTGGCGCTCACGTGTCCGCGCGCATGCGCTCGTCACGCGCGCGAGGTCGCGTGGCGGTCCACGCGTCGGCACGCGCGTGAGGCCGCGTGGCGGTCCACGCGCCGTCGACTCCCAGCACCGCCTGGGCGCGTGGCAGCGCGTGAGGCCATTTCCGGCCTCTTCTGGCAATGTTCGACCCACCATTTTTCTCGTACAGAAGAGTAGAAGTCGATTATGCAATAAAATTTCACTTTTATCGAACCAAAATTCAGGAAAAACAAGGCAAACGTTCCGAGCTTAGGTGGTGGACGAAATGGGTATGGGGGCGGTGTATGTCCTCTCTCGGGAGGCATGCAAAGCTCGAAAAACAGTCCTTGATGAATCCAAATTCAGAATTAACAGCAAGTTTCAACAAATAAATTCTTCAATATGTTCGAGTTCTAGGTTATGTCGGCTCGTACAAATGTAGGCCGTCGATACGGCTTCCCAAGATCTACATAGTTAGAAACTCGAACATCCAAAGGTATAAGACAAGGATTTGTGTACCTGATTTTGAATCCATTGTTCTTGGAGCAAAACAACAACAATCCGGCTTCGATGCTGAAGATCTTCTCCTCTATGACCCTCGCCCGGGCTCGATGAGACCGCCACTCACGACATGCCTTATGTGAGTTCAGAGAGAATTTTGGAAAAAAGTGAGGGCTAGAGAAGGGACCTTAGCGCTATTTATAGAGTTTTGGACGGGCCCTCTCATCACGGGCCGGGCCCAACTCGGCCCATACAAGCTAGGCCCATATTCGACCATTAAGAAAACCTTATGCTTTACCTTATTAGACCAACCCTGTAAAACGGTAATTACAATCTCAATTAATGTAGCCCACATAAGGAAAACTCTTACATGAACATCACGTGGCTCCGCTTGGTCGCCTTGTAGTAGTGCCAGTTCGAGCCGAGGTTGTTGGTGAAGAGCTTCATTGCCGCTATCTGCTGCCACTTTGCCTTCCCCTTCGCCAGGACGTGCTTTATGTAAGACCCAGTGATCGAGTCCCGATGGCTCCGGTGGTAGGCCAGACTATAAAACCTGGTGGCAAAAGCAATGACACTTTGATTTTGCTTGTTAGATCAGAGACAGGTCGAGTGTAGGCAAGACTTTCATCATTAGGAAAAAGAAACTCGTTTCACTTGATGTACGAATTTGACGGATTTTCAAATCTTTGATAAAATGAAACCATGTTGACGAACATATATACTCAGAAAGAGACGTGATCCCGACTTTGAATTGCTGAAATTAACATGCTAACCATAAATCCCGAAACCAAGCCTAGCGAGACAGGTGTTTATAAATTGGTATTTCCAACCTACACATTTTTTCAATGCACCTGCTTTCCTTAGACTAATTGTACAAGGAAAACGGGGAGCTCTAGGAGACGATCGGGCACGGCGACCGCCGGAGCTTGACCCCTTCATATTTGTGGACGACCTCCTCGTTCTAGTCTATGCTGAGGACCAGAGACTTGCTGTCCTTGACAGAATCGGCCTTGAGCCGCTTGGCCCTGGCGGTGGAGTTCACACTCAGGTAGTTCTGGATCGCAGCGTAGGCCTCACACCGCTAGCAAACTCAGGGAAATTGATGTGGATGTACGTGTAGACGTAGCCCACGGCCTTGTAAGCATAGGCCTCGACGTGCCTGCAGAGCTGGGGAGGGAAGTATTTGTTGTGGAAAGCGAGCGATCGAACAATAATATAGACAGAAGAAGAAAATAAATCTGACACCAGATGTACTTGGTTCGGTCGTAGAGACCTATGTCCACAGGGAGAGAGTAGCGATGAATTCAATAAATCAAGTGATACAATGGAGATTACACACTCGAGTCACTCAAATACTCTCGGTGTTTTCCAAACCCTAATTACACCAAATAACGTGCGCGTATTTAGCCCCAAAATTCCTCGCGAAATAATCTCTCAATCTCACGAAGCAATTACACACAAATCTTACCATAAAATTTAATTGACTTCAACACTAAAATTATTGGCGTAATGCCACGGAGAAATAATCCATGCAAAGCACTCGATCACCACGACGCTTCAAGACTTTGCGCTCTTTCTCCGGATATGGACAACATGAATAACACGCTCTGCACTTCTGTTTGAAGCACTCAAGGCATAAAGAACAGCCTATATTCTTGATAAGAATCTTGACCGATCCCGGAAGAAGTCGATATCTCTAGTTGGAGAAGGAAACAATCGAACTGCACTTTCCTCTTTTTCATTGATTTCTTGGTCTGTCACATTGACCAAGTCAATATCAAATTCAAAGTTGCAGATAGACTTTCCAATTTCAGCCACGCACTACAACACACATTAGGAGACCTCTGCTTCTTGAATGATAACTCGATTTAGAACATCCTTAAAATATCCGATTCGAAATATTCAAATCTCCACAAATAACAATCAATCTCGAGTCAGGTTTTATCTATCGGGCTCAAACTTGAGACATATATTTAACAATATTGCTTGAGCATGGCCCATGCGAACATCAACCCGGCCATGGCTGAGCCAAGGTTGCTCCACATTTCTAATACAGTCGCCATGGTTTCACCACTTTTGTTTGTTTTTCTGTGGGCTGAAGAGGGAGAGGAAGTTCCAAAGTCCAGCTTTGTTGATTTTCCTTCGATGTTACGTGGAGAGCATGTGTTTATATGGAGAGTGATCTGAAGCTATTTGCTCATGCATGTGAAACTGCCCCACCATTTCCTCGTCAAGTCAAGTTCGTCCGGCAGCAACTTTGACGGAGCTCGTGGCCGCCTTTTGTCTTCTCTCGCATTTAAGAACGAAAGATTCCGAGGACCAAATTCCTTTTGTTTGTGCGTTGCCAACAACTCTGGACCAGGCTGTTGAAGTGTTTCATTCCCCAAGACCGAAGTCACACCACTTAGACCCGTCAAACAAATGGATCGGATTTCGGTCAGGTTATGTCAAGAATAGTCCGATCCATATTTAATCTATTTCCAAACGATACAAATTTAGTAACTCATACCCCACCCGACCTGACTCATATTATTAAAACACTTATATATTTAACGTAATCTAAGAAAACTTATACCGAAGCTGACAGAGCCCATCATCGCCTTTTGTCTTCTCTCGCATTTACGAACGAAAGATTTCGAGGACCACATTCATTTTTTGTTTGTATGCTGCCAACCACTCTGGGGACCAAGTGTTTTGTTCCCCAATACTAAAGTCACACCTCTTAGACCCGTCAAACAAGTGGATCAGATCGAATTTGGATCGGATTGGGTCAAGAATGATCCGATCCAAATAAACCTATTTAACCTATTTCCATAATGCAAATCTAGTAACTCATACCCCATCCAACCCGACTCATATTATTAAAATACTTCCATTTTTAACATAATCTATAAAAACTTATACCCACACCGAGGGAGAGTGTGAAGCGAGCCAGTGTGAGATGGAGTGAGGGCAAGAAAAAATGAAGAGAGAGTCATAGAAGTGTGTTGGGTTTAAGTAAGATGAAAACCTATTTATGACTCAGTTAATGTCCATATTATGTTTAAACACATTTATGACCCATTTGTATAATATAACTAACCCAATTAACCCTCATATGGATTAAGAAATGACGGGTCTACATTATCCATACATATATATATATATATATATATATATATATATATATATATATATATAAGTGTAGGGTTGAGTCCACCTCTTGCAAGGCTGAACTCATCATTTAAAAAAAATAGTTATGTAAGTAAAGAAAAAAAAGATAGGGTAAATGTTCTTAATTGAGGAGGGAGGTAGGGCAGATGTTCTTAATTGAAGAGGGAGAGGGAGAGGGAGAGAGAGAGAGAGAGAGAGAGAGAGAGAGAGATTGCTTTGAGAAGGAGGAAAGACAATCTAAATTCGACTGTAAAATTTTGTTGAAATTGGCTTGTCGCGACCAAATTTTCGAGTATGAATCACCTAGGGTTTGGCTAATGGATTGTTGAGCCTAAACTTAACTCGAGCTCTCCCAAACCCCTACCAATTCGCGACTTAGGTTCAAGTTCTTAACATGCAAATGGATTTTATTTAGGAGTCGCCACTAATCTATTTTTGGTGGGTCGATTAGAAACCCAAGTAAAGTAACGGGAGTTTTACTTTACTCCTACGAACCAGAGATTGTGATTTCGGGGACTTGGTTACGCTAGATTTCTCTAACGCCCTTTCGGTACCTTTTCTTTTATTTTGAAAAAAAGGTGTTCGATAGGCAGCTTGAATTAATTTTAATTTATCTCCCTAACATGTGAGGTGATCATGCGGGTGCGCAAACCACCAATTTAACACTCAGGAAAACAAATAAAAAAAAAATGCATGACTTACCTCTTAGCAACGAAAGCATCTGCATTGTTAGATCAAAATTCACATCATCAACCCTAAATATGATTTCTAATTAACACGCAATTTCTTTTTTTTTTTTTTGTTTTCACTTTATTTAATGAAAATCATGCAATATGGAATGCAATATAACTAAATGACCTAATTCTAATGTCATGCAATTTCTAATTAAATTGACCTAATAACAATCTCTAAATGACATGCATTTCATGAATCTAATCTTATATGACATTTACATGACATTTTTTACTTTCCTAAAGATGCAATCTATCCTAAAGAATGGAACTAGTTTATTCTAAGGCATTTTTTGTATTTTTCATGAAATTCGGAATTAGAAAAAATGTAAAAATTATCTAACTAGATTAAGATTCTATTCAATTTGCATTAGGAATTAGGTTAAGCCAAGTCCTAATTTAAACTAAAATATTATCTTAACTTAGAAATCCCTAACTAAAATGCAATCTATCTAAAAAAGCTATCTAAACTTATAATAAATCGAAATTTATCATTCAAAATTAAACTATATGCAATTTTGCCCTAAAATGCAATGACATGCAAAGAATGCTCTAAATCTAATTTTTTTCTTTTATTTTTTTATTAATTTCGAAATTAAAATTGTCAAATAATTAAATGTGCAATTTAAATTAATGAAACGAAAATCTAACACCCTAAATCAATGTTTTTGGTATTTTTATTTAAGAAATTCGAAATAAATAAATTTCCTATTCTAAACATGCAAAATAATCCTAGAACATGCAATATTCTAACTTAATCTAACTCTAATATATTTTTTGTTTTTGCTTTTTTTCTTACGGGAGTAATCAAAATAAGACATCAAGAACAGCATGTTAACAAATCAGGCAAGATATCATCCACGCCCATTTTGGAAATAAATTGACGAATCGTATCTCGCGCATGAGATCGAATTGGCCAATTTCAAATAAAATCGCGAATCGTATCTCAAGCATGAGATCGGATTGGCGATTTTTCATGCGATTGCGAGTCGTATTTCAAGCGTAAAATTGGACTGTCAATCATATGCACATTGCGGAATTAGGAAAATTTCCTAATTTATGAGGAATCAAGAAATCTCTTGGATGTGGCAATATCGATCAAATATTCAAACAACATCACAATTCTATGAATTGGGCAACAATAACGAATGAATCAAAATTCTTACCTGAATTTGAAGATAATTTCCAAATTCAAGCTTAACGCAATCGGGGTCGCAACCGACTTGTGCTTGAGACTGGCGATAGGAATGATGAGGGAGCTCGGGTCGCCGGAGTCACCGATAGTGCGACAAAGGGGACCTCACCTTTTGTGTAGCTCGAAGACATCCACAGGAGCTGAGATTTATGAGGTGAGAGAACACCAATATAACCTGCAAAAAATTTGACAAACATGGCCAAGTGCAAGCTAATTTGACATGTCAGGAAACCCACACATGCCGAATCTTGCTGGAAGTCAATGGCTAGATCGAGACCAACGAGAATCGGCAATGGGATTTGGAGCTCGTCTAGAACCTGGTCAAAGCTCGCTATTCGCTAATTTGAGGATACTCTTTCCAAATTTGGACCAAGCTCAATCGTGACCGGGATCATGACCGGGATTGCAATCGGCTCCTCAACGGGATAACAAGCGGTGGGTGGCAGCGATTCATGAACTAGGACGTTGACGGCATCGGGGTTGGCACCTCATAAGAGCAGCTTTCGTCAGGGCTCCACGGGCAACACGGCAACAGTGGACTTCACGGCTTAAGACGACGGGGGCGCCATGGGACAGCGACTCGGTTATAAAGGAGCAACGATGTGCAAGGATGGTGATCGTGAATCTTGACTCTAAATCAAATCGTGATGATGGATCCGGCACAGTGATCTCTCAACTAAATGGTGTTGTGGGGGTCATTGGTCCCGTTGGAAGAAAAACTCATCGTGATTATGTCACCGAAGGACCTGCAAAGGACGACAAAAAAAAGGCAAAGCTTGGTGGACGCTGGACGTCGATGAGGTGTGGTGGTGCAAGGAGCTGCTGCAACGTCCTTCAAGGAAGATCCAATCCCAAAGAAGTTTTCTTTAGTCTTGTTACTTTGTCCAAAAACAAATCTTGCTAACCCTTCAACCTTTTTGACCGAATCTGGCTGGTTTTTCTACGGTCTTATTTGATTATCGAACTTTGACCATGAGGGTGTGTTGTTGAAGTGAACACCACCATGCACTTATCGCTCACGAACAATTGCGACAGAAAGTGCTCGGAGAACTTCAGCGAGGCAGCAACTTCTCAGCTTCGGAAGGCGGCAGTGAGTGACAGCGAGGATTCTATTGACGGTGGGGAGGATTAGTGGAGGCACAGCCTTGAGATTTTTGGCCGTGAAGCACTCGGCCGTGGACTCTCTCTCTCTCTCTCCTTCTTCTGACGTGTTTTGTTCGATAGAATTGCCGACCCCCACTGACGTGTATTGCTCGATAGAATTGCCGACCCCGCACGATTTCTCCCTTCTCTAGCATGCGTTCTCTCCGGTGGATTCGATATAATGATTTGCCGACCCCCATGGAGAACGTGAGCTCTCCCTTTTTGTGGCCGTTTGTTCAATGCCCTACGCGTTTTCCTTTTTATAGTCTACGAATTAGGGTTTTAACTTTTCTAAATCGAAATCCACGAAGATTCTTTTTCTAAACGCAATATCACTTTTTATTTTCCACATCTCCTGATTTTATTGCCTAAAGATAAGATTGCAATCCGATTTTCTTAAATTCCAAAAATCCACCGTAATATCATTTCAAATCTCTATTTAAGTAATTTTTGTCATTAAAAGAAAACGGGCTTGGGCTAATTTACTTGCTTCATGGGCTTAGTCCGGCCTGCCAAATTAAAGCTTAAAACCACTAATTTGAACCCATCCGTCACTGGTCCAATAAATAAATGCAAAAATGTGAATGCACCTAAATCTATAAGCTATGCAATTAATTATTTTTTTAGGGATAAAATTAACCCCTAATTTTTTAATGCAATAAATGAATAAATAGATCACCAAAATTTAGGTGTCAACATGGCTGAAATTTTAGTATGTTAATTTGTGAGATCAAGATCTACAAATTGACCGGTTTTGTTCGTAGAGATCATTTTTCCAAATTGTCTTTCAATTTTCTTTAGTAGCAGTTAGATCTTTATTATTTCTTTGAATTAAGCTATCTTTATGGTGATGATACATTATTGTTTTGCTAATGTGGAGAGCCTATAGTTGTGTGACTAGACATGAATAATTGTTTACTGTTTCGGGGCTGCTCTTGATGGAATATTGTGATTGACTGCTGCTAGGCTTAATTTGATATTAGTTGGTTTAATTCTGAGAAAGATATTAATCCTGGACAGCTTAGCTTTAAAGAGTAAATCGTTGCCCTTTCTTCTCAACGATAAGTCAATAAATCAATAGATGGAGTTCAGATTAAATTGACCAGTTGCTGGGATGAAATCGTCAAGAAATGACAAATTAAATGACTGGTGCAAAAAGCTCCACTTCAATGCCAAGCTGCTAATATGTGCGGGAGCCAGCCAAGACAAAGTCGCATGAACACGGATCGGGAGGACCATCGCATGATGTCATGCGCCTGACGTCATAGAAATGTTGACGTACATAATTCATTGTATTTTTAAAGAACTTTAAAGTTTAAAATATTCTTTTGATGAAGTACCTTTCCGGAAAGGATTTCTTTCACTCCTTGGCTCGGTTTTCTTTTGGGGCTTTGTGCCATATTATTTGGAAGAAAAGAAATGATATTATCTTCCGTGGTGAAGCTGTGGGTATATCGGCTCTAAAGAACCATCTTATTAAGGTTGTCAAGGACAAAGCTTTGACCTTCAAGAATGTGCCCAACTCTTACAGGAATAGAAGACTTCAGAGATGCTGGGGCTTTGATACTTCCATTTTTGCGCCTATGCTGTGATTTCGCTAGTTGTCTTCTAGTGCTTGTTAGTGCCTCCGGCATGTCTTTAGCTGTGTAGCTTTTAGTGCTGAGCCGACTTGTTGTCTGGCTTTCCCTAACCTAGGTTGTCTCTTACATCGGCTCCCTTTCACTCCAGCTTTTGCTCTGAGTGTAAGTTTTTTGGTGCCGATCTTTTGTATATTTCACCCTTACATATAACATATCTTACCTTTACCAAAAAAAAAAAAAAAAAAACATTCTTTTCATTTTTAAAGGAAGCAAAAAAATACTTTTTATGTGTTGAAAACAATGAAAAGGGTTTCCCGAAGAAAGTGATAGGGCATCTAAAAAACATGGTTCGGAATTAGCCGAACTCCTCACAATTGCATATATTTAATTTTGCTGAAAATTAGTGACACTTGATAATTGTGTGATTCAAAGTAAATTTGAACGATCACCTTTGGAGCACAACTCATTTTCCTTTCTCGATTTGATCTCCTCTTGTATTCATAGGTCAGGAGTACAATCAAAGGATCACGCAGTAGGTTTTGGTAATTGAGAACAAATGATAATTACAATTCTAAAAATTTAAGTGTGTCGAATTTTGTCAAGAATTTTGCCAAGGATGTAAGAGAAATCACATCCGAAAGTAATAGTCATAAATTTTCTTTTTATTAATAAATAAGAGAATTGAAGGCACACGCTACACATATGACACGAGGAAAATTGATTGAGTGAAGTAGGTGGTTATGAGTGACTTATTGAAATGGTATTATATGATGAGTAGGTCATTTTAGAAAATTTAAAAGTGAGCCAAAATAGTGCTTTAACTTAAATATAGTTTGGGCTACACTTTTTCTGACAATATTTCCTTGTGGGATCTCTCGGCCAGTGTTCCGAGAGAGTGTTCCCTTTTTCGTCAAGTCCCTTTTATTATTGCTTTTCTATTTCTTTTCTTGTGGGTCCCAAATCGACTTTTCTAAATCTTTTTCCTTCTGTCTCTCTTTTTCTTCTTTTTTTTTTTTTTTTTTTTTTGGGTCAGCTCTCTCTCAAGAGGCAAAGAAATGGAGAATCAGAAAGGGCGTGTCCGCGGAGTGCTCGTATATCCTAATTAGGGCCACATCAACCCGCCACCGGGACACATCAACCCGCCACCGAGACCTTGACGAAGCCCTCCCCCTCCTTGACCACCTCCGTCTCTGCGGCTACCGATTCGACTTGCTCAACCTCAGCGACGTAATTCCCGCTCTTCGCGACGCGAAACGGTTTGAGGAGGCCCATCATCAGTTCGTCTCCTTCCTTTTCGTCTGATTATGTTGTCATGGAGAAAAATGATCGTTACTAGATTGCTCAATTCTCGCTGCCCACATGGCATGTTACGTGTCATTAGGTGTTTGGCTAATGTCAAGCCTGAGTAATGTGTTTCTTGACTAATCTTGACTGCTTGATTGATCAGTGATGCTATATTTCATGATTAGGTCATGGACATATAGAATGTTTCTGGACATGAGGAGCATGGCAGATTACTATATTGTGGAGTGTTTAAGTCAAAAAGGAGCGGGAAAACATCACCCTTTGTGTATCATTCAAATACTTACTACTATTTTTTGGTTCATATAAATATCTCATATCACATATACATGTGTTTCTTTCATAATGTAAACTAATTATTCGTGCACACACTACCTTTCCATAAAAGATCAACACACCAAGGACTATACTTAGATTTACTAGATTTGTTGCTAAAATAATGGTCAAAGCACACCATTCTTTTTCACTTCTTTAGCAAAACCTCTTCTACCGTTTTCTTGCTCTCCTTCACACTGTTAAAATTATGTCTCGAGTTTAAGCATGTCAGATAAATACAGTCCAAGTTAAAACGAGTAATTTTGGGGAACGTCTTTTGACTTTGTTTGTTCATGCATTAATTACTATGCACATGCCTCGTTCAAGAATGAAGAATGTGGCCAGAAGGAAGCGTGCAGCCACAAGAGGGAAAGCCCAAAAATTGCTGCTTGTATTTAATGCAAATAAAAGCTCTTTGTCTTTTGTTTTATTCGGCCGAAGTGCGAAGGGATAATAGTGCTCAAGTTGGACTTCTTCAAGAAAGCTTGGGAGTTGGCATGCATGAAGAAAAGTGCAATGATGGCATTTGTGGCATGGGTCAAAGAAAGAGGAAAGAAAGGCTCATACGTCTATTTTTCTTCTCTCCTTTAATGCATGCACATGCATGCACGCCATGGATTATGGTGGGCCTGTTTTATCTTTTCTTTCATATGAAGAGTGACTCCCTCATGCCAAGTCAAAAAGGAGGAAGCCGCGTGAAGCCCATCTTAACAGATGCAACATTAAGATGGATTCTCTATAAAAGGCAGAGGAGCGAAGGAGAAGAAGGCGCCGAGTTTTGGTGGCTGAGAGAGAGGTCTCTGAGATTGTAGAAGAGTGTAGAGAGTTCTCTTAGGTGAGGGATTTTCTCATTGTAAATTATACCCGAGTATTTTAGTTAGTTAAATTCTTGTGAGTAGAATTTGTTTAATTCCTTAAGTGAGGTTTCACTATGAATTATTGTCGCGACCTAAAAAATTCCAAGTGTACCACCTAGAGTTTGGTTAATGGATTGCTAAGCCTAGACTTAGCTCGGGCTCTCCCAAGCCCATACCAACTCGTGATTTAAATTCAAATATTATAGCATGCAAAAAGGAGTCGCCACTAATCGGTTTGCGGTAGGTCGATTAGACACCTAAGCAAAATAACGGGAGAATTATTTTACTCCTACGAACCAGAGATTTTGGGTACGGTGACTTGGTTACGCTAGATTTCTTTAACGCCCTTTCGGTACCTTTCTCTTTTAATTTTGAAAAAATGTTTTGCATGCAGCTTGAATCGATTTTATTCACTTTCCTAACACTTGAGGTGATCATGCGGGTGTGCAATCCACCAATTTAGCACTCAAGAAAGCGAAAAAGAAAAATGAAGGGCTTACCTCATGGCAACGAAAGCATCTGCAATATTAAATTATAATTCACATCCACAATCCTATATATGATTTCTAATTAACAATGCAATTTCTCAATTTTGTTCACTTTTTCAATGAGAATCATGCAATGCATCTAATCTAACATGAAATGGCATGACAATGTGTTCTAAACTACATGACATGAGTAAAATATATTTTTTTTTTTTTTTTTTGTTTTCTTAATGAACATGTAATAATCAAATATGCAAATCAAAATGACTTAATTATAATGACGGAGAATTTTTTTAATTAAATGAGCCTAATTCTACATGACGTGCATTTTATGAACTTAATCCCACATGATGTGCACATGATATTTCTATTCCTAAAAATGCAATCTATCCTAAAATTGAACCTAATTTATCTAAAGACAAATTTTTGTATTTTTCATGAAATTCGAAATTAAGAAAAATGCAAGAAAAAAACCTAGCTAAATTAAAATTCTATCCAATTTCAATTAAGGATTAACTCATACTAATTCCTAATTTAAACTAAGACATTATTTTAATCTAACAATTTCTAACCTAAGATGCAACCTATTTAAAAATTGAGCTAAACTTAAAATGAGACATGTAATTCTATTCTAATATGCATGATGATTTTTTTGTTTTTCTTTTTATATAAAATTCGAAATTTTAAAATTTACACACAATTAAACGTGCAACCTAAAAATCTAACATCCTAAATTAATTAATTTTTTTTGGGATTTTTTTTTTTTTTTGCAAACAACAAAAGTTAGTTTAAATAGCCCGATATCCAATCCAATCAAGATAACACTAATACCCAAAATTGACGAATCATATCTCGCGCATGAGATCGGGTTGGTCAATTTTAAATTAAATCGCAAATCGAATCTCGGGCATAAGATTGGATTGTCGATTTTAGCAAGGGGTCGTGAGTCAGATTTCGGGCGCGAAAATCGGACTCCTAATCCCTAATTTTGAGGGGTTACTTCACATTGGAATTTCAATCAAGCTTTAATGAATAATCACACTAAAAACTATATAAAAACAAGCTATAAACTATATAAAAAAGAAAGATAAAATAATAATAAATAAAAAAACTACCTAATGTTCCCCTCTTGTTTTTTTTTTTTTTTTTTTTTTATCTTTTCCTCTCCCACGCACAGCTTGGTCGTGGGTCTCCAAGGGGAAGCAGGTCGTCGGTCCGGCAAGAGGAGCTCAAGCAAAGGGCGGTGGCTGGTGAGGTCGCGAGCAGTGACGGGTCGTGGACCAGCGCGGTGGTGCGGGCTGCTCGTCGTCACTGGTGCGCCTGCAGGGAAGGAGCAGCGGCGCACTGACAGAAGCGGGATGGTAGCGGCTTTGGGCTTCTCGATCGCGGTGGTACAGCAGGGAAGACTCGTGGACTACTTGAGTGTCGCGGGTATGGGGAAGTTGGTTGCTGCAGGAGGACTAGACGCAGGTCGAATGGAGGCGCGGCTCGTCGTGGACCCAGGAGTGGCGGTGGATCGTTGGCGTCGGGCAGATGAACTCAAGATGGCGGAGCTCGCAGCAGACTCACCGGCACGGCAGGAGTAGCAAGTGGGTCGCGATGAAGGGACGCGACTTGGCTCGGTCCGGAAAATGACATCAGCAGCTCATCGTCCTCAACCCAAGGAGCAGCAACTGGATGGGTAGAAATCAGTAAAGGCACAGAGACTCAGGGCAGCAGCAACGTCGTCACCAGGACAGGGAAATCAGCCGAGTTGGGCGCAGTTTGCTCGCTGCCCAGGGAGTGGAGCGACGGCTCTATGGTGCAGCGACAGGCAAGCGTGGGTTGCTGCAGGAGGACGTCTGGGCGGTGGCGCGGCGGTGACCAGCGAAGCAGGGCCCGACGTCGGGCTACAGCGGTAGAGTGGCACCGGCAGGGGAGCTGGCGAACGACTGAGATGGCGGCTACTAGTGTCACGGCGAGGGAGACTCAGGTGGTCGGCTCGGGTGTGATCAGCTCGGATGAGCTGCTGCAGAGTTGTGCCCGAGGAAGCACCGGAGTGGTGATGCCGAGTCGGAGGCGGAGCAGAGACTCCGGCGGAGGGCACGAGAACAGGGACAGCGAGGTGAGATGCAGTGGAAGCGGAGCGGTGATGCGGTGTGGGTGCGGTGACGCGGCGAGGCGGCCGGCGCAACGGTGGCTTGGCTGCTGGTGCGCCGGTGAGGGGGCTTCGGCGAACACGGAGGTGCGGCGGAAGCTGGGCGGTGCGGCGACGGACGAAGGAGGGTGTTCGGGACGTAGAACCGGGGGGGGTACGACGACGGGTGGTCAGAGGTGCGGAGGCACGGTGGTCTGGCGATGAAGGGGGCGGTCGCGGGTTCCAGTTGCTGTCTCCCTGAAGAAGAAGACCCACCTTCTTTTATATTTTTTTCCCCCACTCACGTTCACTCTTCCCTTTTTTTAATACCCTCCCCCTGACACCTTTTTTTTTTTTTTTGTTTTTCCCTGACAAACCTCTCTCTTTTCTCTTCATTTTCTTTTCTTTTCCTTCGACTTCATTCATTCTTGTCCGAAGGAGAAGCCCCTTCACAATATATATATATATATATTAAACTCTCCACTCCCCACATTTTTCTCTCTGACAGACTCTCTCTTTTTTTCTTTTTTTTATCTCTTCCTTTCTTTCGGCAACCACTCCGCTCTTCAACCAGGAAATCTTCTTGCAGGCGCCTATTTTACATCCTCCATTTCGTGCGTGCATGTGCATGCATTAATGAGGGGATTTCTTCTTCATGCCTGCGAATTTTATTGCGTCACCCAATCTAATATATTATATAATATTATGGGCTGCTTTTGCTTCTTTGAGGATTTCTCCAGAATCCGCACGTCTGCCGAGTTTGTGTAGGTGTGTGCATGCATTAATGAGAATGAGACAATGGACGTGCGAGAACTTCTTTCCTCATTTTTTTTACTCTCTCTTTTGCGTGTTCAGACCAGCGAAAGGGAGACCATCCTTTTGTGCAAGTAATCAACCGTAAGCCCCTGTTTCTTATTGCCCTTTTAGTATTGATGCAAATGCAACTACATGAAATGTAATTTTATTATTTTTTCTTAGGAATTAAAGATTAATCCCTAAAATTTTTATGCAATTAATTACTAAATGATTAGTTAAAATTTAGGTGTCAATAATTATGATGGACTAAGCACAGTGTGAGTTATTTGAGTGTAATTTGGGACTGGGAAATACTAAGAGTGTGTTTCAGTGCTCGAGTGATTGTAATCTCCGGTGTATCACTTGTTTCTATAGTGGAATTCCATACTGCTCTCCCTGTGGACGTAGGTTCCAATATTTGGATTGAACCACGTAAATTCGGTGTCCGATTCCATTTCATTCATTTCGACTAATTTTATCCGATTGGTCCATATTCCGCAACAAGTGGTATCAGAGCCCAGTTTGGCTAATTTATTTTTAGGAATCGGTAAAGATGGAAGAAGGAAATGTGATCGACCGATTTGATGGGAAAGATTTTGCTTTCTGGAAGATGCAGATTGAAGATTATCTGTACCAGAGAAATTTGCACTTGCTCTTATCTGGGGAGAAACCAGAATTGATGAAGGATGCCAAGTGGGAATTGTTGGATAGACAAGCGATGAGTGTTATTCGGCTGACGTTGGCTCATAACGTCACATTTAACATTGTGAAGGAGAAAACCACTGCGGGACTGATGAAAGCCTTGTCGAATATGTACGAGAAACCCTTTGCAATCAATAAGGTCTATTTGATGCGACATCTGTTTCACTTAAAGATGGGCGAAGGTATGTCAATAGCTGAACATATCAACAAATTCAATGAGGTCGTTAAATAATTGAGTTCGGTTGAGATTAACTTTGAAGATGAGGTACGTGCGTTGATTCTATTATCCTTATTGCCTGATAGTTGGAATACTACTGTCACTGCTGTTAGTAATTCCTTTGGGTCAAGAAGTTTGCGATTTTATTTTGAGTGAAGACATTTGTAGGAAAGAATATGGTGAACCTGTGTCTGTTGCTTTAATAGGTGAAAGTAGAGGAAGAACTAGCACACATGTTAGCAGGAACATGAACAGACGAAGTCAATTTAGGACTGGGAGGGTTGTCTGTTAGAATTGTGGCAATAATGGGCATCGTAGAAGAGACTGTTTTAAGCTGAAAAATGAAAAAGGTAAGGGAATTAGAGTTAAGTCTACAGATAATGTTGCAGCTGTAGTTAAGAATGATTATGATGGTGTCGATTGTGTCTTGTCTGTCACTGAGGATTGGTCATTTGACAGATGGATAATGGATTCTAGTTGTTCATTTCATGTTACACCAAATAAGAACTGGTTTATCACTTATCAGTGCATGAGTAGCGGTAAAGTCCAGTTAGGGAATAACACTAAGTGCGATGTTATGGGTGTTGGTGATGTTAAAATCAAAATGCATTATGATATTGTGAGGACATTGACTGGAGTAAGACACATTCCAAAATTGAAAAAGAACTTAATTTTCTTAAGTGCCCTAGATTCAGCTGGCTGCAAGTATTCTTCAGAAGATGGAGTTCTGAAGGTTGTTTGATGTGCCTTGGTGATAATGAGAGGAATCAAGCATGGAGGCCTGTATAAACTTCAAGGGGAGACAGTGACAGGTTTCACCCCGGAGATGTTGGATGCATCTGTTTGAGAGTCTATTGACTGCTCAAGGAAGACCTGGGTGTTTGTGCCGATGCACAAGTTTGATGCTGGTGTCAAGATCACGCGATCAAGAGCTTTGATCGAGACGGAGACTAGTAAGTCTATCAAGCATGTGCGGACTGACAATAGTATGGAATTCTGCTCGAAGCTCATAAATAAATTCTACATGAAAGTGGGCATAGTGAAACACCGCACTAGTGCAAGTAAATCACAACAATTTACAGAATTGATTAGCAAAATATTACTAGAGATGGCCCGTAAAATGATCTCTAGTGCTGGTATTGCTAGGAAAATCCTAGCTAATGCTGCCTAGTGAATAGATCCCCATCAACTGCTATTGAATGGCGGACTCCTGAAGAAGTGTGGTCAGGTAACGTTGTTGGTTATTCTATTTTTAGAATGTCTAGTTGCCCGTGTTATTTTCAAATGAGTGATGGTAAGCTTGATAGGAGAGCAAGATGCATATTCCATGGCTATGCACAAGGTGAGTGGGGCAATCAGTTGTGGTGCCTGGATATAAATTCAGCTGTTGACAGCAAAGAAGTTACCCTTGACGAGTCTCCAGTACTTATGGTTAAGAGTGTTTGTGGCAATGTTAATACGGATCTAGACGGTGTTAAGCTCAAGGTGGAGCTGCAACCAGAAACTCCTGAGGTAGCAAGTACTAGCAAAATAATCGACACGAATGATGCTTGTAGCGAGATGGAGCCGATAGAGCCAATGGTTGCTATAGCTGTTGAATTTGACAAGGTGCATGTTCGACCTTCTGTCAGATATGGAAGCAATAATGGTTTTGCTTTATATGTAATACGGGAGATTATGTCGGAAAATCCTTGTGGAGTAGCTAATTATGCAGGTGGAGTTGGTGTCTTGATGAGGTCCACGGTTATGGGAAAGTTCAAGCACAGCTTGAACTTGGAAGTACTCTGTGGCGATTGAGTCCGTTGGGGCTGTGGGAGAGTAGTAGCGAGGTGTCCACTGAAGCGATTATGACTTGGCTCAAACGTCGAGTCAAGGTGGAGATTGTTAAAGTTATGTCTCGAGTTTGAGCATGTCAAATAAATACAATCCAAGTTAAAATGAGGAATTTTGGGGAACGTCTTTTGACTTTGTTTGTTCGTGCATTAATTACTATGCACATGCCTCGTTCAAGAATGAAGAATGTGGCCAGAAGGAAGTGTGCAGCCGCAAGAGGGAAAGCCCAAAAATTGCTGCTTGTATTTAATGCAAATAAAAGCTCTTTGTCTTTTGTTTTATTCGGCCGAAGTGTGAAGGGAGAATAGTGCTCAAGTTGGACTTCTTCAAGAAAGCTTGGGAGTTGGCGTGCATGAAGAAAAGTGCAATGATGACATTCGTTGCATGAGTCAAAGAAAGAGGAAAGAAAGGCTCATACGTCCATTTTTCTTCTCTCCTTTAATGCATGCACATGCATGCATGCCATGGATTATGGTGGGCCTGTTTTGTCTTTTCTTTCACATGAAGAGTGACTCCCTCATGCCAAGTCAAAAAGGAGGAAGCCACGTGAAGCCCATCTTAACAGATGCAACATTGAGATGGATTCTCTATAAAAGGCAAAGGAGCGATGGAGAAGAAGGCGCCAAGTTTCGATGGCCGAGAGAGAGGTCTCTGAGACTGTAGAAGAGTGCAAAGAGTTCTCTTAGGTCAGGGATTTTCTTGTTGTAAATTATACTCGAGTGTTTTAGTCTGTTAAATTCTTGTGAGTAGAATTTATTTAATTCATTGAGTGAGGTTTCATTATGCATTATGATGGGCTAAACATAGTGTGAGTTATTTGGGTGTAATTTGGGGCTGGGAAATACTGAGAGTGTGTTTCAGTGCTCAAGTGATTGTAATTTCCGATGTATTGCTTGTTTCTATAGTGGAATTCCATACTGCTCTCCCCGTGGACGTAAGTTTAGATATTTGGACCGAACCACGTAAATCTGGTGTCCGATTCCCTTTCCTTCATTCCGACTAATTTTATCCGATTGGTCTATATTCC
This sequence comes from Eucalyptus erythrocorys, assembly GCA_014182555.1. Classification (NCBI taxonomy): domain Eukaryota; kingdom Viridiplantae; phylum Streptophyta; class Magnoliopsida; order Myrtales; family Myrtaceae; genus Eucalyptus; species Eucalyptus erythrocorys. The sequence goes on along the minus strand of CM024605.1, from coordinate 37,044,112 downwards.
GCAACACCCTCGATGTAAGTTGCCCTTCTTCCTTAGCCATTGCTCTAGCTGCTTCCGCTGCAGTAGCTTTTTCTTCTTCTTATTTACTCTTGGTGTTCTCCTTTGCCTTCTTGAGCACTTCGATGAGTCCCTCCAAGCAAGCCTCCTCATCCTCATCATCCGACTTGGACATCAAGTTCTTCGCCATGTCCGCGGGAGTCATCTTCATCTCGTGAAGCAACTGCCTCACCCTTGCGAACAGTGGATGCAACTTTATGCCCAAGTAATTCCTCGCGAGCACCTTGAACGACTCGAAGAAGCAATATGAAATCTTGACATGCTTGTCCATTCTCCCTCTCCTGATTAGGGCTGGGTCGACCTTCTAGACAAAGTCTTTCATAAACACAATGATCCTCTCGCCCCCGCATGCCGACCATAGCCCGTCGATGAAGTTCAGGAGCCTTGAGAGCGTGACCTTGCTCTCCTTGCTCTCGTCCCCACCTTTTGCCATTTTCTTGATAGGATCCGCTTTCTCTTCATCGTCTTCTTTCTCTTGCTTCTTCGTCTTCCTCTGGCCCATCAGGTCGGGTGATCATTCAATGTCCTCGATCACTATGATCGACTTCTTGGATGTATTGATCAGCAGCTTCCTCAGCTCCATGTTGTCCTTGACCGCTGTGAGCTGCAGGTCGTACACATCGTAGTTGAGGAAGTTGGCCATTGCAACAATCATTATAGACTTGCCAGTCCCTGGCGGGCCATAGAGGAGGTAGCCACGCTTCCACACCTTGTCAATCTGCTCACAGTACTCTTTCCCTCGCTGAAACTTGAGGAGGTCGTTCATGATTTCCCTCTTCTTGCTCGGCTCCATCGCCAGGGTGTTGAACGTCGAGGGGTGCTTGAATGCCACGTGGCTCCACTGGCTCACCTTGTGGTAGCTCCAATTTGAGCTCGAGTTGTTGGTGAAGAGCCGCTGCTGCCGGTTGTCGGCCGCCACTGCCTTCCCCTTCTCCAGGACGTGCTTTATGTAAGAGCCGGTGATCAAGTCCCGGTGGCTCTTGTGGAAGGTCAAAGTGTAAAACCTGGTGGCAAAAGCAAAGACCCATTCGTTTTGCTTGTTTTGGTCAGAGTCGGGTGAGTGTCGGTTGAAATTAATCATTGTTAAAAAAAAAAAAAAAAAAGGACTTATTTCAGTACATAAACAAAGCGAATGGATTATCAAGTCCTTGATTAAAATAAACCATTATGACAAACATATAATAGGAAGTGATGATTTTTTTTTATGGGCCTAAGTAGGCCCGTCTGCCCATGTTGGGCCCAAAAACCCGGCCCGCAAGTTAAGGGCCCATGGAGGAACGGTTAGAATATGAAGGGTCACGTTGTTTGGAATGAGCGTTTTAATAAAGAGAGGAATTATGTTCTCTCAAAGTAATGCTTAGAAGAATAAGTTTCTTCCCCAAAAAGTAACAGTACGCTCCTTGGTAGAACAGGATCAGGATTCTTCCTCGAACTTCAACATTGGTGTTTAATCTATGAAAGAAAAGGCACGCTTGATTCCATAGTGTATCTTATGATCGGTGTAACATGTGTTTCCTGGGCACGCTTCTGCATTCGTCGTTTTTGGGGTTCGATTGAGTATCGGATCGTCGTTTTTAGGGAATCCGTTTTCCCCAACATTGGTATCAGAGCAGTAGTTCATGTTTCCCGATCCCCTTTTCATGTATATAAATTGTTTTTTGGTTGAATTTTGTGAAATGCCGTCATTGCTCGATCGGGGACGAAAAAATCCCGACACCGCGTACTGTTCACCTTTGTTTATGATTTTTCGTAAATCGAAGTTCGTTTTTGATAGCGTAGGGTTGTAGCTCTCATCGATACGAGAAAATCGAGTGGCGGATCGCCGCCAGACACGCCGCCACGCGCGGCCAGAAGGAATTGGCATCGTCGGCCCGTGCAACGCACGCGCCAATTCGGTTCCCAGGCGTGTGCGACACATGCGCGAGTGGCGGAAGCCACAGGCGAGTGCAACGCACGCACGCAGTCGCTGGCATGAGCGTGGCACGCGCCTGCTGACGTCATCGTGATGTCAGCCTGAGGTGCCCGCGCACGCGCGTGGCACGTGCCAGGTTGGTCGATTCGACCCAACCCGACCCATCTGACTGTTGACCGTTGACCGGCGTTGACAATCGTTGACTAGAGTTGACCACCGTTGACCGGCAAAAAAAAAAAGGAAAATTATGTATTTTCCGTTTTGTTCATTATGAATTATAAGTAATCCCATTTTTGTTCTGCATTTGTTGCAGGAACTATAGAAAATTATATATTTTCCATTTTGTTCATTATGGATTATAAGTAAACCCATTTTTGTTCTGCATTTGTTGCAGGAACCATTGAAAATTATGTATTTTCCGTTTTGTTCATTGTGGATTATAAGTAATCCCTTCTTGTTCTACATTTGTTGCAGGAACCATGATGCATTATGTACGCATGCCTGCATTTCTGAGAACGGACTAAGAAAAGGCAAGACTTAAAGGGCTAATGACTAAATTAGCTAATTATCGATGGAATGACGGTGATGTAATATCACACGTGGTCAGGATCAATCAGATGATACAAGAAATAATCTGGAATGGTTATCTTATGCCGGATTTTGAGAAGGTGTTGGTCTTAATAAACACTCTTCCACCTGAATGGCAAGCAGTGTTAGATCGCCTATGGGAGGTCAACGTGGTCCCAGATTATAATAGGCTTGCCATAACTTTTGTAAGAAAGTACTATAGGATCAAGTTAACCAAAACTTCAACCCTTAGGTTGAGTGTCACATGGCGCAGAGTGAATGCGCCTTGGAGGTGGCATGAGAGCTCTCCAAAGGTTTTTCCGTGATTGGCCAATGTGCTTTCAGAATTCTCAAAGATTTTTATTAAGAGATTAGAAGAGACTTTCCCTATTTATTTTTTCTTAGATTAGTTTGAGATGTTTTAGGTGTAAATATCTCTTTCTATGTTGATATTTTTCCTCTGAATATATTGCTTAGTGTAATGGACATGTTTAATCATTGAAAGTTCAATATTATTTATTATTGTAAATTAGTATGTTAATTTACAATTCTTTGTGGGAAGTTCAAGAAAGTTTTAGTGACTTTGCTGAACTTATTTTGCATAGAAGATTATATTAATAATAGTTTTAAGTTAGGATTTTTGGATAATGATTAGAAACATAGTGATCTTTTGATTCTGAAACCTTACTTGAAATTATTCATTAATATGATGGGTTTGTACAAAATGGATGCATAAATGATAGGCATTAATAATTCATGCATATATGTCTGATATGTTCAGATCAATGGCTTCAGCAACTAAGGACATAATTGCTGATTTGAACAAAGAAGAAAAATTGAACGACGAGGATTGTGAAATATTGAATATGAAAATTCAATATGTGCTTGAAAAGTAAGAAGCATTATAAGCTCTTAACCATGTTATGGAAGAACTTGAGGATGCTGTGCGCCACCTTGAGCTAGTAGATGACCGCCTAAAGGCATTTGAGCCGAAAATAGATATTTGTTGCGCTGGTTCTAACTGAGAAGGGGCTTCGAGCTCTAAGCGCAAGCGTATTGATTTGTTCAATATGTGGAAATGCAAAGGATCAAGTCCTTCTTACAAGAAACCAAAAGTTAGCCAACATAAGAGAGAAAAATGTCCTCGAGTGAAGAGAATTTCAAGGGTGAAATGTTATAATTGTGACCAGAAGGGTCACTATGCTCGCGACTGTCGTGAGCCAAAGAAGGCAGTCACCCCTTGTACTCTTAAAAACTTTGCTTATGTGTCAAGTTCTATATTATTAACTGAATCTAATCCTTTGTGGATAGTAGATTCGAGAGCAACAGACCATGTAGCGAAGGATAGAGAACCATTCATGGAATTCCGACAAGTACCAACTGGAACTAAGTGGATCTATGTAGGGAATAACTCCAGAGCCGAAGTAAAAGGAATTGATACCTGCCAATTGAACATGCATGGTGGACACTTTGTTCCTACATGATGTGTTGTATGCTCCGGAGATTTGTCGGAAGTTAGTGTCTGTTTTAGTGTTGGTGAAGCTTGGTTTTAATATGAACTTCCATAATAGTGGTGTGGATTTATATTTGGATACAAACTACTATGGTTGTAGTTATTTTCTAGATGGTTTTATTGTATTAAATATTGACTGTGGTAATGTCAATGTTTGTTATTCCCTTTTCACATCTTCTAATTTATATAATAATGATGTGAATGTGTGGCATGCTAGACTTGGTCATATTGGCCAACAATGTATGAATAGACTAGCCAAAGAGGACTTGTTGGGCAACATTGAAAAAGTCGATTTGCCCATATGTGAGCATTGCCTAGTAGGGAAAACGACAAGAAAACTATTTGAAAAAGGTAAAAGAGCTGAATTTCCTTTGCATTTAATCCATTCTGACATTTGTGGTCTAATGAATGTGAGAGGAAGGCATGTGGCTATTTATTTCGTCACATTTATAGATGATTATACTTGATTCGGATATGTCTATTTGATTTCTCATTAATCTGAAGCATTGAGTTGTTTCAAAAGGTTTATGAACTTGGTAGAAAATCAATTAGACAAGAAAATAAAAATATTGAGATCCGATCAAGGTCGAGAATATTTATCTGATGAGTTCAGAAATTTATGTGATGAAAAAGGAATAGAAAGACAGTTGTCTATTCCATATACTCCTCAACAAAATGGTGTTGCGGAAAGAAGAAACTGAACCCTACTGGAAATTGTTAGGTCCATGATGGCGCATGCTAACTTCTTATCACTTTTTGGAGTGATGCGTTATTAACTGCTGCCTATATACTTAACCGAGTGCCCTCCAAATCAGTTACTTTCACTCCATATGAGTTATGGACAAGTAGAAAACCAGACTTAAGTATTCTTAAACCTTGGGGTTGTGCTGCCTATACTCATGAGCCCTTTCACAAGTATGAGAAATTGGGTCCCAGAGGCAAGAAGAGTATTTTTATAAGATACTCAGAACACTCGAAAAAGTATGTGTTTATAGGTGAGCAGGAAAATGGGAGTATAACTGAATTCGAATCATAGGATGTCACATTCTTAGAGAATGATTTTCCTAAGAATGGCGAAATAGGTGAGGATTACTCCCTATTTGAAGCCTTGGATCAAGATAATGAACTTAGTGGAGTTCGTCCAAGTGGGAGTAACATGAGAAGTGATGAATTTAATTCAACTCACTCTCAATTACAACCACATGATGAGACGATATCGTCATTATCTAATCCGAGTGGGAGCATAATGGGGAATGATGTGCAAAGTGTACAATCTCCCATACGGTGAACAAGTCGCAAAAGTATTCCCCGTCGACGTTTTGACATTGAAGAGGAAACTTTTATGGTTGCTCTGCAAGATGAAGATGAGCCAATGAATGTAAATGAGGCTTTAAGTTGCCCTAGTAAGGAAAAATGAATGCATGCAATGGAAGAGGAAATTGAGTCAATGAAGTCAAACCATGTTTGGGAATTGGTTGATCTTCCGAAAGGACGCAAAGCCATTGGGAACAAGTGGGTTCTCAAAATAAAGCGTAAAGCTGATGGCTCAATAGAAAGACATAAAGCTCGTCTTGTGGCGAAGGGATATAATCAACAGGAAGGAATTGATTATGAGGAAACATTTTCTCCTGTTGTGAGATTTACCTCGGTTCGCATTATTCTGACAATAGTGGCAAGTATGGATCTTGAATTACATCAAATGGATGTAAAGACCGCTTTTCTCAATGGAGAATTAGAGGAATAAATATATATGGAACAACCTGTTGGTTTCATTATGGAAGGCCAAGAAGAAAATGTATGTCGACTTTTAAGATCAATATATGGCCTTAAGCAGTCGTCGAGACAATGATATATACGTTTTCATAATACCATAATGGCATATGATTTTACGATGATTGATGAGGATCATTGTGTATATATCAAAAAATCCAAAGATCAATTTGTGATTATATCATTATATGTTGATAACATACTAATTGCTGGAAGCAATATGGAGTTTGTTAATACTGTCAAGAGTTGGTTATCTTCCAACTTTGAGATGGAAGACATGGGTGAAGCTGCATACATTATTGGAGTTAAGATTTCAAGAGATCGTTCAAAGAGATCATTATCTCTTTTGCAAGAAACATACATAAATAAGGTTCTTGAACGATTTCATATGCAAGATTGTAAACCCATAGATACTCTTATTGCAAAAGGTGAAGGATTAAGCCATAAAATGTGTCCTAAGACTCCACATGAGAAGGAACAAATACAACATGTTCTTTATGTTGGTGCTGTTGGGAGCTTAATGTACGCTATGATGTGTATAAGACTTGACATATATTTTGCAGTTGAAATGGTGAGTAGGTACCAATCCAATCCAAGTCAAGCACATTGGAAAGCCGTTAAAAGAATATTGAGGTATCTGAAGGGAGCTGCTAATTGGGGAGGAGATTTAGATGAAAGAAAATCTACCTCTGGATTTGTTTTCTTACGGAATAATGGGGCCATATCTTGGAGCAGTAAGAAACAAACGTGTATAGCCTTGTCCACGATGGAAGCTGAATTCGTGACATTATCAGCAGCAATACAAGAAGGTGTTTGGCTTAAAAGATTTTTGGATCATTTAGGTGTTAATGGGAATGCTGCAAATCTATTATTGGTTAACTGTGATAGCCAAGCAGCTATAACATACACCAAAGATCCAAAATATCATGGCAAAACCAAACATATAGATACCAAGTATAATTTTGTCAAATATATGGTTACACAAAAGATGTAGACTTACAGTATATATCTACGCATAGAATGGTAGCAGACCTATGACAAAGCCAATACCTAGAGATGTGTTATGTGGGCATGTGAAATCTCTAGGACTGCGTAGAGGCTGATGTACTGAATATTGTAATTTCCCTAAAGTGTTCACATTTAATGAATTATGTTTTCATTATTAATGCCTATGAATCTTTGTTTGATGTTTATGCATCTTAATGCTTAATGCATTATATAAAGTTGAAAAAGTATGTCGAACAGATAAAAGATTAGCCCACTCACATGGGTAATCGCCTCTATTTACTATGTGATAAATAGAGATGAGACGTTTTTTTTTTTTTAAGCTTATTATCTAGGTGATAATCGAGAGCTCAAGCTTAAAATATATATGTCGCCTTAACTGAGTGTTAAGATGACATAATTTTTACTATATCCGAAAGTAAAATAACCCACATATTTTACTTTATTTGTCTATAATGCCAGATGTGAGTTCTGATGAATTCCATGAAAGAGTAGATACATGAACTCAAGTTAGACTTTGGGTATGTCTGAACTATCATCTGTACGGTATTGATGATGTAGACATACGCTCCATGGGAAATGAGTTAATGCCGTAATACATATTTCATACTACGTATGCATGAGATGACCAATAAGAGTGGCAAAACTTTTGATCTCAACTTTTATGCCGTGTGAGACTCTTGAGGAAAAGAGTTCCTCAATTTAGTGCCCTCATGACTCTTACTTATTCTCAAGATTTCTATTCAGTATTTGCTATCTTAGGATGTTGCCAATTATCATGAATTAATTCGATCGAATGGGACATTTTAGACAAGCAAGTTGAACTGAAATTGAGAGTTTCAAGTAAAGAGAAAGATCGAATTTGGAGAATCACATTCTAGTTTTGTATTAACTGGTCGACCAATTATGATTGTTTTTGGGATAATTATAATTGTGAATACAATATATCATTGTTTAAAAAGAGATCAAGAGAGATATAAATGTGATCGATCGATCTAGGGTACTGCATACTAAATCTACTCAAATTGTGATGCCCATCATGAGCTGCTATATATTCCTAACAGATGTATGGTAACGAGTTCTCAAAGTATGCTGGTTGTACGGATTATTCACCAGTATGAATGTTGCAGAGAGGTAAAGAGGATTTTGTTCGGCCCACCATTTGCGAGTGGGAGATGATGGTTTTTTTTTTTTTTTTTTATGGGCCTAAGTAGACCCGTCCGCCCATGTTGGGCCCAAAAACCCGGCCCTCAAGTTAAGGGCCCATGGAGGGACGGTTAGGATATGAAGGATCACGTTGTTTGGAATGGGTGTTTTAATAAAGAGAGGAACTATGTTCTCTCAAAGTAACGCTTAGAAGAATAAGTTTCTCCCCTAAAAGCCAACAGTACGCTCCTCGGTAGAACAGGATCAGGATTCTTCCTCGAACTTCAACATTGGTGTTTAATCTATGAAAGAAAAGGTACGCTCGATTCCGTAGTGTATCTTATGATCGGTGTAACATGGGTTTCCTAGGCACACTTCCGCGTTCGTTGTTTTTGGAGTTCAATTGAGTATTGGATCGTCGTTTTTAGGGAATCCGTTTTCCCCAACAGGAAGAAACTTGTGCATAGCAAGACAAAAGTTACCGAATTGGTATGTTAAAGTATTTAAATATTAAACCATATATTCATCTAATAGTTTAAGGTTTTAGAACAATTGGTAGCGATCTCACAAAATCTCATATGGTATCAGAGTAGGAGGTTCTAAGTTCAAATCTTTTCAGACTTTTATTTGCCTAGCCAATTATATATTTCCACACTTTCGGCTTAGGCCAAAGTCCAGTCTACTTGTGAGAAGGAATACTAAAGTATTTAAATATTAAACCACGCTTTTATCTAATAAATTAAAATTTTAAAACAGTTGAAGGTAGTTTCACAAAATCTCATATAGTAATTCCAACCTACACACGTGTGTATACCTTTTGTCTTCGGATTGTGGGGACCAAGGAAATAGGGACAGGGACTTCTGGGAGACGATCAGGCTCGACGATCAACAGAGCTTGAACCCTTCAAGTTCATCGACGACCTCCTCGTCCTCGTCCATGCTGAGGACAAGCGACTTGCTGTCCTTGACCGACTTGGCCTTGAGCCGCTTGGCCTTGGCAGTGGTGCCCCCGCTCGGGTAGTTCTGGATCACGGTGTAGGCCTCACACCACTCGAGCCGCTCGCCTGCAAACTCCGGGAACTTGATCTGGACGTACGGATAGACGTGGCCAACGGCCTTGAGAGCATAGGCCTCAACGTGCATGCGGAGCTGGAAAGGGAAGTATCGCTTGAACATGGCCCACGCGAACATCAGCGCGGCCATGAAGGAGCCGAGGTTCCCCGCATTTCTAATGCGGTCATCATGGTTTCGCCTCTTCTTCTACTTCTTCTTTTTATTTAGGGCTGAAGATGGAGAGGAAGTTCCAAGTCCAGCTTATTCGATTTATCCTTCGATGTTATGTGGAGGGTTGTGCTTGTACTTATATGGAGTGATCAGGCAGCTCCTTACTCAGCACGTGAAACTTCTCCGCCATTTCCTCGTCGAGTCCAGATCCTTCTGTCTTAAGGTCCGGTCCTGAGTTATTTTGTTTTGGTTTTTTTTTTTTTTTCATAGAGCTCGAATCAATCGCGGAATCTAATTTTCTTCACGCTTTGGTTAGATACATGCACACGTCGCCCATTCAATGGTCGCAGACTCACACTGCATGTCTCATCAATTTCTTGAATCAAAGTCTGTAATATCATTGGTGAAGACTTCCTTAATTGGCAGTCTTTCGTTCGCCAGTATCGAATTCGGACTTGTCTGTCCGCATAAGTCAAAACAGAAAAAGTTCAGATTAGGTCGATCGTTTGATGGTGTATCCAATCGTGAAATAATGACAAAAATAGAATGATTGATGCGAAAGGTGATTCATCTCCAGCTCAGAGTTTGCAGATACTTTGGGAGCGAAGGCAAAGTCGAATTGAGCACGGATCCAATGCAATGACGTGATGTGTTTGACGTAATTGCGACGATTTTCTTCAAACCATGAGAATTGTGTTTATGATAACACGGATGTTTGCCTTCTATTTTTAAGTTCTGAAGTCATTATGCTTTTACCAATTGAGTTGTAAGCATTTTATTTATATCAATTGAGTTTTAAATATTTTTCACGTTTTATCAATTGATTCATCCGACCAATTCTGATCAGAAATCGCCGATGTGAACACCGACTGTCCTACGTAATACGGTTGGCGCTGATGTTGATAATTTTAAATAATATATGTGGGGTAGAATTTGTAGAAAAAAATAAAACAAAATAAAAAGAAACAAAAAGAATAACAAATTAATTAAAAAGAATTTAAAAATATTAAAATATTATTAAAATGTATCAACATCAGTGTCAGCATACCATGTAGAATGGTTAGTGTCCACACCAGCAATTTCCGACTAAAATTATTTAAATGGACTCAATTGATAAAATGTAAAAAGGTTTAAAACTCAATTCGCACAATTAAAAAGTTTATGATATAATTAGCAAAAGTACAATAAATTTCAGATTTGTTAGACAACGTTCGTAATAGCACCTCATGTTTTCTTTCTATTTCTAACTATACAAGTATTGGCGTGCAAATCCCAATGTACTTTTTAGAAGATTTTAAAGTTTGAAATGTTCTCATTTTCAAAGGAGGCAAGGAATTCCCCATGAAAGCGATAGAGCATCCAGAAAACATGGTCAAAAAAGAAGTCGGACTTTTCATGATGTCTTATATGATGCTTTGCCCCAAAATCAAGGACATTTGATGGTCGTGTCGGATTCAAGGTAAATTCAGACAGTCTTCTTCGAAACACTAATCATTTTTCTTTCCCCATTCGATTCGCTCTTGAATTCATATCATAACTAAGGGTACGTTTGGTAACGTTTCTATTCTAGAGCAATTTTTTTTAGAAACTTTTTTTTTTTTTTTTTTTGGTTTCCGTTCCCGAGAACATTTTCTGAGCATTTTAACGCGTTTGGTAACTACACAAAATTAATGTTTTCGGGAGAGAAATGTGTTTGGTACGACTCTATATATTTTTATGACTTAGAATATCTTTTAATTTATTAGTAATTGTCGCGACCTAATTTTTCCGGGTGAACCCACCTAGGGTTTGGCTAATGGATTGCTAAGCCTAGACTTAACTCGGGCTCTCCCAAGCCCATACCAATTCGCGACTTTAGATTCAAGTTCTTAACATGCAATTATTTTTTAACTGGAGTCGCCACTAATCTATTTTTTGGTGGGTCGATTAGAAACCCAAGTAAAGTAACGGGAGTTTTACTTTACTCCTACGAACCAGAGACTCTAGGTACGGGGACTTGGTTACATTAGATTTCTCTAATACCCTTTCGGTACCATTCTTTTATTTTCAAAAATGCTTTTGCAGGCAGCTTAAATTAATTTTAAATCTATTTTCCTAACATGTGAGACGATCATGCGAGTGTGCAAACCATCAATTTAACACCCAAGAAAACAATGAGTAATTTACTGGACTTACCTTGTAGTAACGAAAGCACTTGCGTCGTTAGATAGGAATTCAGATCATCAATCCTAGATATGATTTCTAATTAACACGCAATTTCTTCTTTTTTTATTTTCACTTATTTAATGAAAATCATGCAATATGCAATGCAGTATAACTAAATGACCTAATTCTAATGTCATGCAATTTCTAATTAAATGGACATAATGACCATCTCTAAATGACGTGCATTTCATGAATCTAATCCTATATGACCTTTACATGAAATTTTTTAGTTTTCCTAAAAATGCAACCTATCCTAGAGAATGGAACTAATTTATTCTAAGATATTTTTTTGTATTTTTCATGAAATTCGGAATTAGGAAAAATGTGAAAATCATCTAACCAGATTAAGATCCTATTCAATTTGCATTAGGAATTAGGTTAAACGAAGTCCTAATTTAAACTAAAATATTATTTTAACCCAAATAATCCTAAAATGCAATCTGTCTAATATCTAAACTTATAATAAATTAAGAAAAATATTATCTAGAATTAAACTAAGTGCAATTTTACCCTAATATGCAATGACGTATAAAAGATGCCCTAATTCTACATGACATGTACATGATGATTTTTTATTTTTTTCCATTTCTTATAAAGTTCGAAATTAAAATTGCAAATTTATAAAATGAAAATCTAACGTCCTAAATTTATGTTTTTGGTATTTTTTATTTAAAAAATTCAGGATAAATAAAATGCTCAGTCTAAATGTGCAAATTACCAAAAGCACACGAAATTTTAATATGGACCTAATCTAGCTCAAACACATTTCAAAATAAATAAAGCAATCAAAACGAGACAAGCACCAAGCCATTCAAAGATATCATATATCGTTCAGATCAAGGGATAATATCTCGCTAATAAAATCGATAAATTGATCTTAAGCCTTAAAGATCAAAATATCAATTTTATTCCCGCTTGATTAATTATTTCATCTAAAGCCTTATAGATGAAATAAAAAACCCAGGCGCGGTTGCGAATCAGGAAATATATCCTAATGAATATTATACATCTTACTCAAAAGGTTTAAATTAGATATCAATCTCATCAATCTAGGCAATATGATGTTTAAATCAAATTAAGATGAGATTTTTTACTTAATTGCCGAATATACTTCCAAATTCGAATTTGTCGATGGATGGCTTGCGAACGGTGATTGCTTCGACTGAGGAACGGTTCTGGACAGTAGCTGGGGTGTCGCCGACTACAAGATACGAATGGCGGCCGTTATTTGCACGCTTGCTAGACTCGCGTCACAAAAGCGAGAGATGTGGGCTTCATGGGAATTGGTTTGCTTGGACTTCACTGGTCAATCTGAATGGTCTGCAAAGAAAAAGAAAGTGATCTATTTATTTTTTTATTTGCTCTTTATGTGCCCCTCTTTCTCTTCGTTAGTGGACTTCATGCTTGCAAACGATGGCCGCAAAACATGACGTGGTATTCATGCTGGACGAGAGATGGTAGCCTTGTTGGACCTCGGCGAGACCTGCAAAGAATGAATACAAACGAAGCGGCCAAAGTCTGAACTAGGTAGCGATGGTTCAAACGTCCCTAGGATGTGCTGGTTCGTGGTATCGAGCACAACAACGAACGAGGATTACTGTGACAGTTTGCTTGGGTTGCTGTGTTCACTGGAAAAACCTGCGAAAATTCAATCAAGAATACAAAACCGGCGTTGGCTGCTTACGGCCAAGGAGGACTCGTGATGCGGGTGAGGCGAATGATGGATGAGCTGGACGCCTCTACTTGTTGACTTCAATGCGATTTGCTACGTGGCTTTTGCTGAGTTAGAACACAACCTGCCCAGGATGCCTGGAGGATGCTGGACTGTCTTCGGGAAACCCGTGTGACTGCTGGAACGCTGGTGCTGGCCTAAAAACTTCGCTGATGTGGTCGAGATGTGCTGAAGACTGCGCCAAGAAGCTGCCGGAAAGCTTCGCCGAGATTGACGGTTTGCTACGTGAAAACTCGGTGCACGCTTGTCAGAGGAAACCCCACCCTTCGTTGACCTATTGATCGGTGGACTTAGACCACCTTTTATCTCCTCTTTTTTTCACTCACGTCTCTCTCTGTATCATGGCTCCTTTTGGCCGTGAGCTTCTTTCAATGGTGGGCTCTATATGTGTTGTTCTTTTCTCGTGAACGAAGGTGCTCTCGCTCTCTTTGCTCCGAATTGTGGCCGTGTATTCTCAATTATCTGGCCCCTTGCTTTGGTCGTGAAGCGTTCCTTTTATACGTCAACGGGCAAGGTTACAAAGAAGCAAATTGTATTTCCTCTTTTGATTACTCAAAAGATATCATGATTTGTCCTTTTCTTCCCTCCTTTTGACCGTGAGCCCATCCTTTGGCGATTCATGCATATTTCTTTCCTTTTGATTGTGTATGCTGAATAATCTTTATCGATTTTATTTCTTTCAACTAAATATTAGCTCACGAATTGATCGATTCCATATATTATGCTAAGGATAAGCGCTTTGTTCATAGGAAGGAAAGATTCATATTTTCAATTGCCAAAAGTTCAAGATTATGCAGACGCAACCACAAAGGAATCGATGAAGTATATTCCACGACCTTGTAAGAAAATATTTAGAGTTTCATTCTCCCGAGTTCATCCACCACGTCAATCCAATGCGAATGCAATAAAAAATGAACGCACCTAAAATTATATGCTATGCAATTAACAATTTTTCAGGGATAAAATTAACCCCTAATTTTTTAATGCAATAAATGTCTAAACGAGTCGCCAGAATTAAGGTGTCAACAGTAATTTTTGTTACTTTTTTTCTTTTTTTTTTTTTCTTCTCCTTCCTCCAGCCGGTTACTGGCCGGCGACCGGCCAAACAAGGGCCAGTGAGGTCGCTAGCTCTGGTGGTGCCTCGTTAGCCACTTGCAAGGTCACCCCGATCCTTGCTGTGACTGGGTGAGGCGACCTCGCCCGGCCACCGGCGAGGCTCAGGGGAGCCTCCCAGCCACGGCGAGGCTCCTGGGGGGGCTTGCCAGATTTGGGCGAGGTCAAGCCTTGCCTAGCCACGACGAGGCTTGGGGGAGCCTCCCGGCCATGGCGAGGCTCGAGGGGGCCTCGCCAGTGGCCGTGAAGTTGCCGGACCTCGTCTAGCTAACACCGTGGTCGGTGACCGGCTAGGGGAAGAAGGGAGGAAGAGAAAGGAAAAAAAAAAGAAAAGGAAGAAAAGAAAATGCAAAAAAAAAAAAAAAAAGTTGATTCTTGATTCTTATTCTTGAGTTGTTCCCGGGAACAAGAAGTATTTTTTTTTTTTCTTGTTTCTATTCCAAATCTATTCTCGAGAACAAAAAACTACCAAACGCGTTTCTGTTCTATTTCTGCTTCCGAGAACAAAAGAGCATAAACACCTGTTCTTGGGAGCGTTACCAAACGCGGCTTAAATCACACGATAGGTTTTGGAAAATTAAAATGATTATTAGAATTCTAGAATTTTGAATGTGTCAAGTTTTGCCAACAGTGCAAGAAAACATCTTTGAAATGTTGTTATGTAATGAAAGGGTAGTTTGTCAAATTTAAAAGTGAGTTGAAACGGTGTTTTAACTGAAATATATTATATCTATCAGGTTGTAAGAATGTTTATGTGAAAAAATTGAGTTAGGACTCAACACTTGTGAAGAGAAAAATTTTCACAAGCATTTTCAATTGCATGTGTAGAAAAACTTGGTTAATATGGTAATAATCTCTTTATATGGGTTGTGCATCCTTTCATTGGTAGTGAATAGTTTTCTTCCCCACCAACCAGAGAATACAGGAAGGCAGCACAAGATCTTTCACCAAAGGAAGGATCTCTCACCTGTTTCTTTCCTTGAGCCTTTTAAGGACTAGCTCAGGTCCAGCACCAACATTATTTGTAATAAAAAAAAAAATTCCCGTTGAATCATAGAGCTGATAAAAGATTATATTTTCATATAGATATCTGACTATATCTATACCCACACATGATATGAAATAAGAAATGTAGATCATCGCTTATTAGTCACCAATTCCAAGCATAGTTGTTGATAAAACTGTACAAAAAGTCATAAATCTATTGCGCGGTAGTCGATTATGCCATAAAACATTCAATTATGTCAATTCAGTTCTATACTTTTTTAAGACTTGATAATTTAGCTTTAAACATTTTTCTTGATTTGTCAACCTTGTCATAAACCTTTTGACAATTTGCCAATTTAGTCCATATGGCAATTTACTCGAAAATCTCTGTCGTGAACACCAACCGTCCTATGTGATATGGCCGATGTTGACGTCAAATTTTTTTTACACATTTTAAATTTTTTTGATTACGTAATATTTGTGAATTCTTTCTTTTCTTTTTCTTTCTTTTTTTTTTTTTTTTTTTACCCTTCCTCCTCTACTAGCCTCCAAACCTCAGCAACGGCTGGCCACAAGCAAGGCCGGCAATCTCACCAATGTTAGCCGAGGTCAGCGACATCGCTCACCTCGGTGAGGCTCACCTTTGCTCACCTCGCCAGTGACTGGGCAAGCTAGCTAGGTCATCGACCCTTGCTTGAGGCCCAACAACCAGCAGAGTAAGAAGATTAAAAATCAGAAAAAAAAAATTAATAATTATATGAATTAGTTATTAAATAATTATATGAATTAGTTCACATTAGCACTGATTATCCTATGGTCGTATCACGTGGGACGGCTAGTACTGATTAAACCGCCACGTCAGTAATTTTCAATTAAAATTGGCTAAAAAGACTAAATTAGCAAATTGTCAAAAGGTTTAGGACTAAGCAAGCACGATTAAAAATTTATGACTGAATTGGCCGTCGTACGATAGGTTATGACTTTTTAGACAATTTTCTCCATGATTGTCCGATCGATCGAAAAGAACGTATAGCTTTTCCTTAAAAAAAAATAATAATACCTTTGCAAAGAATTGTTCAGTTGTTCTCGGATGTGTCTCGCGCTAATTAGCAATCAACTAATCCCAACAGGTGTCGCAATCTCCTCGACCTAACAAGCTGTGATATATGTATTTGCCTATCGGTTGCAGGTAAAAAGTTCATTTCCTTTGTAGGATGCAATTAGCTGGTTACTTCCTTTACTTTTTCTCCATTAGAATCCTCCACTTTTTCTATCTTCCTTATTTATTTCTAATAGAATTGTAGAAGAACAATAGTGAAAAAAGTTCTAAATTGGTGAAAAACAAAAGGAATTAAGTTTGAACCGACTTAAATAAAAAGGACAAGAATTTAGTAAACATTTGAGGTTAAAGTTGATCTAGACGCACCTTAGATTATAAAATATATTTTCATTATAGACAATAATTTATATTTAAATATTTACGTGAATGATGAAAATATATTTCAAATATTTATTTTTGTAAGTGATACAAGTAATTATTTTTAGAAAAATATTTTTTAACTCATATCTTTTTTGCCAAACAAACGACCCTTGATTTAAGGAAAATTCTCTTTAAGATATTCAAAATACTTTCTTCAAACTAACGAGTCGTGAAATTGTGATGTGTGTAGCCAGATTACTAGAATGGCCTGCTTTGTTCGAGTATTGAGAAAATCGTAAGGTGCAACTTAAAAAAGACAAATCAATTGTACTTAGCTTCTTTTTCTTATCATCAAATACCTTATACTATTGTTTAGTTCAATTATAGCTAGCAATGCCTAATATCATATATACATGTGGTTCTTCCATAATGCAAACCATTTATACCTGCACACACTCTGTTTACATAAAAGATCAACACACCAAGGACTACACTTAGATTTATTGGATTTGTTGCTAAAATAATGGCCAGAGTACCCCATTCTCTTTCACTTCTTCAGCACATTCTCTCCCACCTTTTTCTTGCTCTTCTGCGCTCGATGTCTGTTGCCCTTCTTCCTGAGCCATTGCTCTAGCTGCAGTTGCTTCTGCTTCCGCTGCAGCAGCTTTTTCTTCTTCTTCTGATTTCTTCCTGGCATCCTCTTTCACCTTTTCGAGCGCTTTGATCAATCCCTCCAAGCAAGCCTCCTCGTCCTCATCGTCTGACTTAGGCATCAAATTCTCCGCCACGTCTGCCGGAGTCATCTCCGTACCCTCCAGCAACTGCCTCACTGACGTGAACAGCGGGTGCGACTCGATGCCCAAGTAATTCCTTGCAAGCACCTTGAACGACTCAAAGCAGCAGTACAACATCTCGATATGCTTGTCCATCCTCCCTCTCCTGATTAAGGCTGGGTCGAGCTTCTCGACAAAATTGGTCGTGAACACAATGATCCTCTCACCGCCGCACGCCGACCACAGCCCATCACTGAAGTTCAGGAGCCCTGAGAGCGTGACCTTGCTGTCCTTGCTCTCTTCCCCGCCTTTTGCCATTCTCTTTACAGGATCCGCTTTCTCTCCGTCGTCATCTTTCTCTTGCTTCTTTGTCTTCCTCTGGCCAGTCAGGTCGAGCGAGCAGTCAATGTCCTCAATTACTATGATCGCCTTTTCGGACGTGTCAATTAGTAGCTTCCTCAGCTCCGTGTTGTCCTTGACTGTCGTCAGCTCAACGTCATACACGTCGTAGTTGAGGAAGTTGGCCATCGCAGCAATCATCGTGGACTTGCCGGTCCCTGGTGGGCCATAGAGGAGGTAGCCACGCTTCCACGCCTTGCCGATCCGCTCGTAGTACTCCTTCCCTCGCTGGAACTTGAGGAGGTCGTTCATGATCTCCCTCTTCTTGCTCGGCTCCATCGCTAGGGTGTCAAAGGTCGAGGGGTGCTTGAATGCCACGTGGCTCCACTTGCTCGGCTTGTGGTAACTCCAGTTCGAGCTAGGGTTGTTGGTGAAGAGCTTCCGCTGCCGGTTGTCGGCCGCCACCACCTTCCCCTTCTCCAGGACGTGCTTTATGTAAGAGCCGGTGATCAAGTCCCGGTGGCTCCTGTGGAAGGTCAGCCTATAAAACCTGGATGCAAAAGCAACGACTCATTGATTTTGCTTGGTTGACCAGAGAAGGTGAGTGTAGGCAAGAAATCATCATTGAAAAAAAAAAATTCAGTACATGAACAAAGTGAACGGATTTTCAAGTCTCCGAATTAAATAAACCACGTTGACGAACATATATACCAGGAAGAGAGACAGATGTTGATAAACTGGTAAATTTTAACCCACACACGTGTGTACCTTCTGTCTTCAGATGACGGGGACCAGGAAAATGGGGACTTCTGGGAGACGATCAGGCTCGACGACCACCAGAGCTTGACCCCTTCAAATTCGTCGATGACCTCCTCGTTCTCGTCCATGCTTAGGACAAGCGACATGCTGTCCTTGACGGACTCAGCCTTGAGCCGCTTGGCCCTGGCGGAGGCGCTCCTGGTCAGGTAGTTCTGGATTGCAGTGTAGGCCTCGCCCCGCTCGAGCCACTCGCCTGTGAACTCCGGGAATTTGATCTGGACGTACGGGTAGACGTGGCCAACGGCCTTTTGAGCATAGGCCTCGACGTGCATACGGAGCTGGGGAGGGAAGTATTGCTTAAACATGGCCCACGCGAACATCAGCGCGGCAATGAAGGAGCCGAGGTTACCACACATTTCCAATGCGGTCATCATGGTTTCGCTTCTTCTTCTTCTTCTTCTTATGCTTCGATGTTATCTGGAGGGTTGTGCTTGTATTTATATGGAGCAATCAGGCAGCTCCTTGCTCAGCACGTGACCTTCTCAGCCTTTCTCGTCGGATCGAGATCCTTCGTCTTAAGGTCTGTTCCTGATGACAACTTTTAACAGAAGATATTATAATTTTTTTCATAAAGCTCGAATCAATCACGGAACCTAATTTTCTTCATTTTTTTTTTATACCAAAAACGGAACATTTTGGTTAGATCCATGCACATGTCGCCCATTCATTGGTCACAGACTCACACAGCATGGCTCATCAGTTTTTGAATCAAATTCTGTAATGTCATGGGTGACGACAACCTTTATGGCCAGCCATACAATCTTCTTCTTTCGACAGGAGAAAGGATAGGAATAGCAGCCCGCTTTGAGCGTTGTATCACGGGGTCCGTCCCACAAACGGTGTGGACTAACAATGTCCGGAGAACCGGCTAAATACTTTGTCCATCTAGAGATCGAATTCTTTTGTTAACAAGGCATGGTGGACTGTTCCTACATGTGTGCCCTGCGACAGTAGCAACGCCCATCGTTGCCTGTTGTCTTTTCTTGCATCCGCAAAGATACCGACGAAGTGACATCCCTGTTTTTTCTTCTCTTTTTTTCCTGTTTTGTGTGTGCTCCTCCTTTGCGAAGCAATCTTATCTTTTTCTATTTATCTTTTTATTTTATTTTCTTTGTTTAAGATGATGAGCTGGGCCCCACAAGAAGCCGACCCATCCCAACATTTTCGACACACGTGTTTCCAATCGTTGCATTTTGCCTTTTCTTGCATTTTCAAACGCCCAATGGACCCGGTGATTCTCCTAACGCGATTCGATTCAGAGGACATCACCGAGGGAGAAAGTGACATTTTCTGTTTCGTTCGCTTCTTGTTTTTTGGCCGAAAGTTTGTTCACTTTTCCGTTGCCAGCTACTCCAGACATGCATTTGATGTCCGGTGTCGAAATCGCACTTGTCTATCCGTACAAAGCTAATAGAAAAAGGTTCAGATTACGACCACCATTTGATAGCAATCAAATCGTAAAATAATGAGAAAATTAAAATGATTGATGTGAAAAACTGCACTAGATTGCCAAAGTTGATTCATATCAGTTTACAAATATTTTGGAATCCATGGCAATGCTGAATTAAACATACATTGAATTTCATGACGTGACGTGGGTGATTTTAGAAAGAAGTGAGCTGAAACCAGTGGCCGAATCACAAGGACTGTGCTTCGATAACTCCCCTTATTTGCTTTCTTAGGATATAAATGTTTTTGGTCAGATGGTATGTAAGTATTGACGAACATATCTTATCGTCTTTTTCATAAGAGTTTAATGTTGAAAATATTACTTTGATTTTTGAAGGAAGCAAAGAAAGTTATGGAGCATCAGAAAAACATGGTCTAATACGAAGTCGGACTCCCGACAAAGGCATGTGTGAGATTTTGCCCAAAATCAAAGATATTTGATAGTTGTGTTTGATTTAGGGTAAATTCAAACAATCTCCTTTGGATGATCGTTCTCCTTTTTCAATTCAATCCGCCCTTGTATTCATAAACTACATGTACTATCAATCGATGACATGATATGAAAGGGATGTTGAAATCTCTTTGCCCCAACCACATTGGGTAATTATAAAATTTCACGAATCTGTGACTCTTGAGATCAATGCAAAAATCAATGACAGCAAAGTTTGAACTCAGGACCTTTTGGTTTTTCAAGGAGGTAAGGCTCAAGCGGCACCTAAAAAATGGAGATTAATTGAGTTTGCAAATTGGCTGCTGTTTAAAAATTCATTTCCTTTAACTGACCAAAAAAAAAAAATTCATTTCCTTTGTAGGATAAGATTACTTGGTATTTCCTTTGCATTTTCTCCATTAGCATTCTTTACTTTTTTGGTTCCTTAGTTATTTGTCCTTGAAAAAAAAAAAGGCATTAGCATGGCAAAATTAGAAAAGTGAAAAAGTTTCAAATTAGTCAAAAACAAAAGTTTGAACCGACATGAATATAAACCTTACCAAAAAAAAAAAAAAAAAAATGTATACCTCACCAAAGGAACCGTTGGGCGGGCCTTAGAAACTGTTGGATACATTTCTCTTGTAACAACTTCAGCCATGCAAAGGAATGTGGCAGTTTTTACACGGCTTTTGGTAACTAGTGACTTACGAAAAAATAAAATAAAAATGATATGTGTATCGGAAGTCTTAAAACTTATCAACAAAGTGTAATTTAATCTTAAAACTTTCAAGAAATACAATTAAATTCCGAAACTTGTCAAATTGGTCAAATCGAATCCTTACTTTGAGAGCACTTTTTGCAAATTTTAAGGCTCGATTGCACATTTAAGACAAATTTTAGGATTTGATTATACTTTTTGAAAGTTTTAGGACTCGATTATACTTTCGTGATAAGATTTAGTACTTAATTGCACTTTTTGAAAGTTTTAGGACTCAATTGCATTTTCTTAACAAGTTTTGGGATTTTTAATATACTTATCTCAAAATAAAACATGAAAATGGTATGTTTAGTCTATAAAATAAATCTAGGGGATTTCTCTGTCAATCTTTCTTAAGCAGAAAATTTCAAGTAGATCACCGACGAGTCCTTGCCCGTGCCCTTTTCAGCCTACTTCGACCCCACCACGGCTCGTCTGGCCTTCTCGAGGGCCTTAAACCAGACTCTCCAGGCACTCAGGCGGGCCTCAGCATCGTCCTCAAATGAATTGGGAATCAAGTTCTCGGCTACGTCAGCTGGAGTCCTATCAACCTCCTCCGACAAGCCCTTGATGTCCCGCAAAGAGCCGGTGATCTCGGACGCCCCCAGTAGTTCCTGGCAAGAGCCTCAAAGGCCTCATCTTTGCTTTTTTGCCCTTCACTGCCCTGTGAGGTTGAGCGAGCAGTCAGTGTCCTCGACCGCGAACATCGACTCACTCACCGTGCTCATTTGCAGCCTCCTCAACTCCGTGCTGCCCTTTGCTTTAGCCCCGACTCCACCGATGCTTGTTCCTCATCACAGCTCGCCAGCGTTGGGCCTTCGAAGTCCTGTCGCCAGTCCCGGCAGCTCCCAACAACCCCGAATTGCCGCCGGCATTATCACCGTTGGGCCTGATATGAGGCCCTGTTTCTCGGTCTCATTTTCTTCAAATTTCAAGGAGCATCCGACCACGATTCATGTTCAACCTTCCCCACAGCTTCGACCGCTGTCTCATTGAAGACCGATCAAGGTCTTGAGACGCCTAGAAATTTGCGTCCTCCGCTGGCGCAGGGCAACACTTGCTGTGGCAACACTTGCAAAGCGGTGTTGCCTGGAACAGTCCAATTCGCCGAGAACAGCTCCGATTTTCAATCTTTTTCGTGTTGTGCCTACTATATCTGCTTTTGGACAGATCAAGTTAGAAGTTTGAATCAATGTGAACCTGTTCGATTGTCTTTGTGACAGCATATACTTTTCCTTTTGTGCAGGGTTCTGCTGCATTCCTTTGAAACGCGGTTGGCATTTTACAGATGAATAGTGATCCTTCCATTTTCCTAAATTAATATTTTACGGATTTTTCGGTTAAAAGACCCATCTACCATCTACACTATCCAACCACCGCCTGCCATGTCTCCTTCGAGACCATGGCAACTCTCCCTTGTTTGTTTCCATCCCGCAACTCTTTCAGTTGTGACTTGGTTCGCTCCCTATCTTTAGCTCTGACAACCTCAAAAAATTGTGTTTTGACTGCTAGATTCATGAAATATCTAAAAATTTCTTTTCTGTTAATGTTTTTTCATGTATAATTTATTTTTTGATTGATAATTCTTTTCAGTGTGCTATTATTTTCCATATAGAAAGAAAAAATTGCTAAGAATTGCAGTCAAATTGGGCATGATATGGGTTTAATTTGATTGAATCAAATATGAATCATTAAATTGTATTACACGAAATGGGTAAAAAGTAATATTTTCGAGCCATCCAAATCGACACTATCTTGAGAGACCAGATTCAGCTTCCTCTAGAAGTGATTCTTTCAATCGACTCAAAATCAGAACTAGACTTAGTATCCTTTTCATCCTCCTCCTCTTTTTCGATCACTACTATTGAATCATTTCCCATTGTACCAACCACTCATTTGATATTCATGACTGATCCTCTAGATCAAAAATGGATTCAAATCCTTCTGAACCAGAGGTTATCCAACCAAATAATACATCCCAAAATCTAACTTCCTCCTCAAAATAGTTTTTTATTATTGATAATATTCCTTATCCCTAATAAAGGCTAGTAAATACACTTAGAGGGGGGTGAATAGGTGTTCATGAAATTCTTTTCAAATCTTTAACAAAAATCATTTGGCATGAAAATAACATCAGAGATAAATGAATCACGCAACTATAAAAATAAATAGAGTAGGGTAAGAGAATTTTGACACAAAGATTATAGTGGTTCGGCTTATTGTAAGCCTACGTCCACTCTCCACGCTGGCAACCAACTGGTTGTAATCACTATGCAGAAATGAAGAGCTTTACAGTCTACGATCTAGACTTCTTTTGTTGAAAGTCTATTCTACAGCTTTCTCGCAATTTCACACTATAAATGTCTCTCCTTAGTACACAATTTGAGCTCAAGAGATTTTGAGAACAACAAGCTTCAAAGGTTCGAACTTCGAAATTTTTCTATCGGCTCACTCACATTTTCGAACAACTTCGACACACCTTAAATATCCCTTCGTGCCTCCATAGCCGTTAGCACTTTCCAAGAATTCATCAAATCTACCCGTTGGAATGAATCAATTTAGGTGATCTTCATATTGTCGAATATATAAGTAGAAAATAGCTCGTCAATCATGCTCACCCATACAACTTGGGAAGGCCCACGCAGCGCATTTGTCCCCCACCCTTCGTTCCAAAAGCTGATCCACGGATGACGATCCACCCCAAGATTTCCAAAAAGAACAATTATATTTACATCTTGAAATTGTGGTTGACATAATTTTCACCTTATGCTAATATGGTAGGTTTTCTTTTATCCGCAGGTACTGAAGCTGAAGGAGCAGCTGATCGAGTCGGAGAAGGAGATCCAGCGGCAGCTGGAGCGGGCCGACGGCCCTGCGGCGTCAAGCAACAGCCCGAGCTCGTCGATGTCGTTGGACGCGAGCATGGACAGGCGGTTCCCGGGGGAGTTCGCGTACGAGGACGTTTTCTACATGCAGGAGAACGTGTACAATGTCTACGGCATGGACTGGATGAACCTTTTTGACTCGCGCCAATGAGATGGATTTTAATGCCTTGAGCTGGTCGGTTAGGGTATCTGTAGTAGCTAGCTAGTGCAAAGCACCATTAATTAGGGCTATGTAGATAGTGATAAATCTTAGTGTAAATTATTTTTTAATTTCTTTGTCCAAGTTTCTGGGTGTGTTCAACGGGGTGACCGGTTAGAATGTGAAAATTATGTAATCATCAACTAATTTCTAGCTAGTAGCGCATTTGTCTTAGTGTGTTTCTTGCTTTATTAATCATTTCACTTCTAAACCCAGTGTTGTGAACATATATTGTGGCCTATAATCCCTTCCCTAATGATTTGTGAAGAGATAGTCCACCAATAAAATTTGAACCTACAAATTTAACCAATGGGCTATAGCGGATGGCGCGGTTAGCATGCATTCGCAGGAGTCAATCGAGTCATGGATGGATTAGCGATATTTCATGACATATATCTGAAAAAAGAAAAGTAGATGAGAACCTACACTAACAAATATAGTAATCGCATAATTATTGGTACCCGGTTTGGTCACATGCTTTTAATTAGCATTGTGTGCATTTACTCCAACCGTGGGAAGTACATATTCGACAAGCTAAATCGAATGCACGTGAAGAAGGCCGCGTGGAGAGGAATCCGACCAAGATGAACGTGTGATGAAAAGATTGACGAGGTTCGACCAAGGACGCATGCTGTCCACTCGAGACAAATCCTTCGAAGCATGAAATCTGAACCGGCCTTGATCGACCTTTATGCTCATGCTAATCAGGAGTCTTGTCACTCGATTTCATAATCAAATCATTCGAATCTCTGTACTATTGCCGGTCGGGAGCCCTAAGAACTTGGAGAAACACGAAGGTTGCTCCACATGCGTGCCCTGAAATGCAGATTTCAAGCGGCTGAGGAGCTGGAGAGATGATCTTTGCGAGAAACACGAAAGGTTTCTCCATTCGAGCTGTGTAGTCAGCGACCCGTTCATCTTCCTCGTGGTGGGCGACCGTAAGCTCAATCATGCTCACAGTACATTGAGCACCATAAAACCGATGTAACCATTTCGATCCTGACTGTCTATCGAGTCTGGCTTGACATCTGTGTACCGATCAAAGGCGACACCTTGAAGAGAGTGAACACATTGTTTACCGTCGTGATACTTCTTCGCCATCCAGTCGAAGAAACCTTGGATGCTCTAGGTTTGGTACGCATGAGAGACGGATCTATTCCAGAGGTATAGAGCCATCGGAAGCAGCTTGGATGCTCTCATCTTTTCTCCCTTCATCAGTAGATATGACTTAGGATGGTGCAGCTTGGTTTGCATATCTCAGGCATCTTTTCCAACTTTGCGGAAAATCTTATCATTTTTCGTTGGCGATTTTGCTCTTCATAGGGGAATTTTATGAGCCGTGATTCTTGAGAATAAAAGGACGACAGATAGAGATGTCCACACATTGTGCGTCCTAAAAGTTTGTGCACGAATAGATTTCAAATCTAAGGTTTCAGACAAGAAAATTAGTGCCGAATTTTATTATTATCGAAGAACTTAGTACAATCTCTAAGTTTTGAATTTGAAACTCAAGTGGCTCCGATTCCTTCGTTCGCAGAAACATTAACTCGAGTGCTGTTGTAGTTGATCTCGAAATCAAGCGATGGGAAAACTCGAATTCTCAAAATCTCCGGAGTTCTGGAGCTTGATCCGATTGAAATCCGATAAATGTTGGCAAAGACAACCAGGCTATGAAGCATAATTTGGACAGAATTTCATTATTCTTTTGATGCCTTTTCGAATTTCTTCTGAGTATCTTTGCTATATCCTCTCTTTGGAATTGAGCATCCGAATGTATGATGTGGGCCATCAGAAAAGAAAATCGTATTTCGAAAGATAGAGTAATCTCCCACCAATGTCGTACTCTTGATGTAGATTCATTAGGATTATTACAAAAATATATTCCTCCTCTTGTATTCTATGTTGGAATGAAGCAATATTCTTTGGAATAAATAATTGCAGAGAATATTGGGAGATGATTCTCTTTGATATTGATTTGATGAATATCTAAATTAGAATATAGATAACGAACCACCCACCTGGGTGTCGCAGTTGGCTTTGGGCCTCTCCCCCTCACGAAGAGGAGGGGTTCGAAACCCTAGCGCGTCGCAAGGTGACTTACCTGGTGGCACGTGTGTGGTGGCTAGCACGTGTCGCCCCCAGTGATTTACTCCCGGCATCTGGCCGTACGGGGTTCCCTGGGTCACCAAAATATATATATAAATATATATATATATATATATATATATATATAGATAACGACTTACTGATACTATTTGATATGGTTGGTCAGTAGTAGTAATCTCCTTCTATATGACGCCATGTATCCATATGAAATATTTTATATCTTTTTCCCAAATGAAATTTCATTAACCAAGTAATTAAATGTTTACTTGATTAAGTCAAATGGAAGGGGGTGCTTAATTTTCTTTGCGTAAATTTCGTGTTTACAGATTGACACACTCTCTCATTTTTTTTTCCCAAAAAAATAATATCTAAATTTGTGCTAATTATGAATTTAGACATGCATCATGAAACAATGCAGTTTACATCTTGTTTTACTAATTTATTATTACTGTGATTTTGTCTATCAAGAGAAAAAGATCCTTTGTTCCACAGAAAGAAAATAGTGTAGATGCTCAAGAATAAAGACCACAAAATTGGATGACTTGCAATAGGAAGAATGATGATATAAAAAAATTCGTACAAGATTTGTTTTAGAGAGAGAGTTTTTATGATTTATAATTCTTAAAGTTATCACCATTTATTAAAACTTAATAATCACAAACTTCTGTAGAAGGTTTATCCAAGAATAACTTTTCCGACAAAATTACAGATTTAAGTACAACGTGGTACTTATATAAGAATATACGTTAATAATGATATGTTTCCGTTAATATGTTTATGAGAGAACCGAGTAGTATATATTGTCAAGAAAACAAATATTAGCATTCATGCAACATCATTAACATAATTATGAACTATTTCATGTTGCAGCATCATGAAAACTATAACTGAAAATAATATTTATGACACGTGGATTTAAAATTTTTAACAATGTATGCATTCCTGACTTTCTAAATTATCAGAATTCAATATCAAAGGTGATTCTAAATTTCCTTTGAGAATTTACATCTTGTAATGTCGATTGAATTGGAACTACTTGGCTAGGTTTTTAGGTTAGTATCATCAACAACATTAACTTCGTCAGAAATATTTTACTAAATCTTCATGACATTTTTTAATACATTTCATTGCAAATCAATGTATATATTTTAGTGATAAAATAACCTCACTTTTACTAACCTTTCATAAATTTATCACAGAACGATGGTTAGTAATAAGACTAAAAATTTCACAACCATCTCTTTACATAGAAATAATATTAAAAATCGTACAGTTCAACAATTTATTTAAATATTTAAACTCAGTCATCAGAATGTAGGAAATAATGTCGATTCTAAACTTAAAAAATTAATCAATACCTATGTGTCGAAACCATGCATTTGCAAACTAATTATTAATAACGTGCTTATCTTCTAAGAGATAATCTTTTATTTTCAAAACTAAACGTGAATATTATTCATCGTCTCATAAAATCTACGAAGGAATATTTATTAGTAAAAACATGATGGATCGAATTTACTGACGAAATTAATAGCATGAAAGGTGAGCAACACATTTTTTTTTTTTTTTTTTTTTTTTTTTGGGTCCGTAAAAGGTCAAGGGTACAATTAAAAGCAACAATATTCACCAAAAAAAAAAAAAAAGCAACAATGATGGTTGATTTTTTTTTTTTTTCGTCCTACTCTATGCCTACTCGACACTCACTCTCACACTTTTGTCCTACCTCTTGCAAGGCGTGGGAGTCGAAACCCACTCTTGAAACTTACTCGTACTCACCCCATCCTCCTGAGAAGGTCCCCTTTTTTCATATTGGAAGGGTGACCACTGGAGCGAATCCCAGTAGTTAATAGATGGTTGATTTAGACAAACGAACATAAGCTAATGTCATGAGCATGCTAAATTTAAAAAAACCCTAAATATAAAAGTTGACATGACAAAATACAGATTAACAAGTATTTAAAAAAGACATCTAATGCATTGATGTTTTTCGGCGAGCAGATTTAAACATATGGAAAGATAATCTATCAATTAGAAAGTGACTAGGACTAAAAATTAATACGCTGTTTTCTGAAGTGATTGACAAAAATATACAATAAATATAAAACTGAGGGAAACTATAATAGGAAAGAATAAAAGTTCGAATGGTTTCCTCGGAAACAATAAAAGTTCGAATGGAAAATAAAAAAATCACATGATTTTTTTTTGGACAAAAAAAAATCACATGAGTTTGCGTGGGAAAATTTTTTAAAAAATCATAAATCTATTACACTTTTGCCAATTTAATCATAAACCTTTCAATTTTGTCAATTAAGTGATAAACATTTTAACAATTTGTTAATTAAGTCGATCCAATCAATTTTAGCTGGAAATTACTAATGTGGACATAGGCAGTCCTACGTGACACGATCAACGTTAATACAGATATTTTTTAATAATTTTTTCATTTTCTTTACTTTTGTTTTGTTTTCTAGATTACGTGCCGCGACACCATCACTAGCCAAATTGAAGATAGTCCTCATCAACCCCTAGCGAGGGCCGCCTCTATCCAAAAAAACAAAAAAGAAAAGAATGAAAAATAGAAAAATAGAAAAAGTTTTAAAATATTATTAAAAATTATATGTGCCAACATTGGCCATGCTTCATATGACGATTAGCATCCATAGCAATTTCTAGTTAAAAATGACCATATAGACTCAATTAACAAAATGTAAAAATATTTAGGATTCAATTAGTAAAATTGAAAGATTTAAAGCTAAATTAATAAAAGTGTAATAGGTTTAAGAATTTTAAATAATTTTCTCAATTTGTGCTCAATACGCACTTCATTATCTATAATAGTAAATGAATTCTTAAGTTTCTTAAAAAATTTGCTACAACAAATAAATGACTTATTAGAGCTCCTCAAGTTTCCAATTTAATCAATCTTCACATCCAATCTATGTATAAGCATGCGGGCACATCTTCGTGTGACATTCTCGTTTACATCTTGTATGATTGCAAACATTCACAGTAAATGTTGTATCAAACTCTTTAAGGAGTGCTCAATTTAGTTAATAGTCTTCCAAACCAGGTGTAGAACTGGTTCAACCCAATGATCCAATCAATTATGAAACAAAACCGTCCATTCCGACCTTGGAAATTGCAGCCCTGAAGGCCAATTCTAAGTGGGAAAAGTGCCAAAAAAGTCCTAAAATTTTTGCTTTTGTGCCGTTTTAATCCTAAACTTTTTTTTGGTGCCGATTCAGTCCTAAACCTTTTTACGTTGTGCCAATTCAGTCCTTTCCAACCAATTTTGGCTGGATTTTGTTGACTAGAGCCGGTCGGCGACGTGGCCTCGATCGACACCGACATAGACAAATTTTAATATTTTTGATTTTTTAAAAAAATAAAATTTTTAATTTTTTTTTTTATTTTTATTTTTTTTTTCCTCCAGGCGGCCGTCGAGGTCCGGCGACCAGCAAGGGCGAGGCCTACCTCACGACCGGCCACCTTGCGGGCGAGGGTCAAGCCTCACCCTCGCCGGATCCGGCGAGGTCGAAGCCTCGCCGGCCACCCCCTTGCCCGTGAGGTGGTTGGCGAGGGTCGAGCCTCGCGTTGGGCGGCGAGGCTCGCCCTCACCGGATTTGGCGATCGGGCAAGGCGAGCCTCGCCCATGGCCAAATCGGCGAGGTCAAGCCTCGCCGACCATGGGTGAGGCTCGCCTCGCCATATCCGGCGAGGGCGAGCCTCGTCGCCCGCGCAAGGCTCGACCCTCGCCCGCAAGGTGGCCGGCGAGGTCGGCCTCGCCCTCGCCAACCGTCACCTCTGGCCGGTTGCCGGACCTCGGCAACTAGCTAGAGGAAAAAGACAAAAATTAAAAATTAAAAAGAAAAATTAAAATATTATTAAAAGTTATCCACGTCAGCGCCAATCAAGCCACGTTAGCTGGCCGGCGTCCAGTTAGTAAAATCCGGCTAAAATTGACTGAAAATGATTGAATTGACACAACGTAAAAAGGTTTAGGACTAAATCGGCACCAAAAAAAGGTTTAGGATTAAATCGATACAAAAAACGAAAGGTTTAGAACTTTTTAGCACTTTTCCTATTCTAAGTTCGCGGAGTGAACCCAACCGGTTCTCCCTAGAAACCAGTCTATTTAAACCGGTTCAGTCCACTTTCCAGATTGAATCTGATCTCTTGCTCACTTCTAGTTTTAAGCTCAAGCCCCCTTCTCTTTATACTCCATTTTTTTCCAAAAAAAAAAATGTTCTCTGGACTGAAGTAAAGACCGTCTATAAAGTTATCCCAAGTCGCAAATTTTGAATTGCGTGCGGACATCTCTTGACTCCAACTCTAGGGCAAATGCGACAAGTTTGACCAAGAAAATATTTATGATGTCTGTCCAAAAAAAGGACCTATAATTCCACTGATTTGTCCTTTGTTATTGTGCAGAGTTCCGTGACGTCTCTTGAGCGAATCGCAACTAACAAATTCAAATTTGAATGTTTTGACTTCATCCATTCATTAAGCCGCAAGTTTCTGATTATTTTTAGGAATTCTGGATAATCTATGGATTCTTCATGTTAATCCTTCTAACATAAATAAAGGAATAGGATTCAGAATGAGTATGCGGAAGTATAAGCCACATGGCTAAGTCGAGTCGATGCAATCTTTTTGAGAAACTATCTGCCAAGAATAGCTTCATTTACTTTGCGAAAATTAATTATCGAGAACACGTTTTTTGTGAATTCTCATAAACAAGACAAATCGATCATCTCAATACTTGATATGTAATCTTTTTGAGTGATCATGTTTCCCGGTATGTCAAACTAGGCAATATAGCCCGAGGACTGACCATGAAGCGGCAAATTTAGCTTCCTCTCCTAATTACTCTGATTGGATTTTAGTTTTCATATTCGAGTTCAACTATAAATTATGGTTGAAAATGGGAGACATCAAATTAGTCGGGAGTATCCATAGAGCCTATAGTTTTTCTGACTATCAACGTGCATAACGCGTGAGGTTTTATCAAGTACTCTTTGCGAGCTCTTTAGGGTTCTTTATAATTGCAGATCATAGCAAACGAATTTTTTTCCTTTTGATTATTTGAAAGTTGTGATTAGCTAAAGAAGACAAAAGGGAAAACGAGAGAAGAGAGACAACGTGGTTGTTGGAGAAACCCACCCAACTTCTTGGTCTCACCAAAACACCCACGTGATACAGGGCTTTCATGGCCCTAATTTATTATGATTATAATTAATATTTTTCTTGAAAATAAAAAAATAAAAAATAAAAAAGATTCATATCTATTTCATTTATTTTGCAGGAAAAAAATAATTCAAAAAATATTTTCCTAAAAATGATTGCTTTTACCGTTTAATATATTTTCGTTACTAACAACAATTAATATTTATAAATTTTTATGAACGATAAAATTATTTTTTTCATCCATTCATTTCATAAGTAATACAAGTATTCATTCTTGGGAAAAGTATTCTCAAAATCATTGATTCTTTTTACAAATGAAAGGAGCATGTACTAATAGATGAAATTACTCTGAAACTCCTAAAGCCCAAACCCCTACATTTTCAAGCCCACAGCCCAAAGCACCAGATAGTAAAGCTTGTAATGCGTGATCCCAGAGGCCCACGAGCATCCTCCCATTTGCTTATTAAAGAAACGGACGTCTAATGCCCTTTCCAACCGGCCGCCGCCTGGCGGCCGGCCGTGTTCTTGCCAAAGAGAGCCACCGATCAAAACTCGCAAGCACGTGACAAACCGGGCAGCCGGTTTTCTCACCTCTGGATCGAAGACAGGGGACATCTTGCATGACACCAAAGGCATTGTCGTAATTCAAGGTGTGAGTCTGCGACAGATTGCGCACGTTAAAGAATTGTTGATCCACTAATCTCAAGTCTGTCGCATATTTCGTTGGCGTGTATAATTATGATCCGCTTTCATTAACAGAAGAAAGAGAGGCCAATTTGTTATTACCTTGGATTTCAAAAGGCATGTATTAACCGATCATCATTAATTATAAAGTTTTTTAAAATCACAACCAACTATTTCAAAAATTTAAATCATGTTCTAATAGTTGACCTTTTACTAGCCATTGTTCACTTTGTAGTGGCCATTTAGCTATTTAAGTATTCATTCTTAGTCGAAATACATGCTATTCATTCGCGTGCTATTTCATTTTTTATAAATATCGACAACTTTGTTCTTTCTTTTACGATCAAATCTACACCCACGAAAGACTCTTTTCTATTTTTGCTTTATTTTTTCTTTTTTCATACTTCTTGTTGTTCTCACTCCCTATCAAAATAGGGAAGTACACGGTATTTAAAATGGTCAATTGAATTCCGAATTATGGCAGCCACTAACTTTTTTTTTTTTTTTGGTATCCAGGGAACCCCTCCCCGTACCAACGCGGACGGCCCGACAGCAGCCACCTAACTTTCGTACTTCACGGGCGATGAAAATCATCTTCGAAAACAGCAGTTACGCACGTCGAGCGATTTTTGAAATTTTTCACATTTGCCATTTGCAATACTCCAAATTTCACCACCCAAAAATCTTAGGTGGCTCCAAAACTTATTCAAGGGCACCCACCACATATGCATATCCCAACATTAAATTGTGGGAAATCTAAAGCTTTGACTCTAGGGCACAGACCATCACGGTCAAAGAACATATCATTGAAGACAAGATGCAGATACAATGGGAAACCCACAAGCAACTGACATGACCTTATTCAGATCAGGGACAGATCTGCCATCTCTCTCTCCTCTCTATAGAGATTCATCAGTGAAAGAAAAAGAATGGGAAGCCATCCATCAACATCGGTGATCTCCTACATTAGCATCACATAAGGAGAAAATTATTTAAGAACAACTAAAATTATTATATTTTTACCGATGCAATCCTAATTACTTTTATATTTTGTCAAATAAGTTTACACGATTAATTTTAGGCGGATAATTTTTTATAATATATTAATATTCTTTTGAATTTTTTATTACTTTTTCTGATTTTTCTTTTCTTTCTTTCTTCTTCTTTTTATCAATGGCCGGCTTCACCTGACCTAGGCAAAGGTCACTCTCAGTCGACCTAGTCATGGGCTGGCCACTAGCAAATAAAACAAGAAAGACAAAAGAAAAAAAAATCAAGAAAAAATTAAAATATCATTAAAAATCATTGACGTCGGCGAATTCCGACTAAAATCACGAAATTGACTCAAGATAAAAAGTGAAAAAGCTTATGACCGAATTAGTAAAATTAAAAAGTTTGGGACTAAATTGACAAAAATGTAATGAATTGAAAATACTTTTGGACAATTTCACCTCACATAAGTTCTCGACATTCACACCTTTCAATTCGAGTTATAACTACTACGACCCATCACCGTCGCCTCTCCATAACCCTAGCGGAAGTAAAGCCCCGGAATCGTCTCACACCACGGCATGGCCGGATCCCCACGCCACGGACTAGAGCGATGGCTTCTTGGAAATCAAGAAGAGACTTTTTTGAGGATTCGAACGTGTCTCTCTTATGAAAGGAGAGGGTAGGTTTTCTCACCCTTCCTTGCAAGCTTCAACCTCCATTTTCCTCCCTTCTTTCATCTTCTTTTCTTTTCTTTTTTCTTTTTCTTTTTCTTTTTCTTTTCTGCTGCTCTGGCGGGAGTGGTCCTGCTCCAGCGCAGCAAGCGGTAGCAGCCAATTATGACTCAACCTCCACCCGGTCGGAAGCCTCGCAATCAATCCCCCTCCCGGTCAAAAAGTCAACAAGATTCCTTCCGGAGGACATGTCATCTCTCATTGTCCTTGCTATAAATGCAAGTAAAAAAAGCAAAAAGTAGTTTTTTTGGGTCAAAAAAATGAGTTCGATGTCACAGAAATAAATTGTGGCTTCGTAATGAAAGATTTTTGGTATGTCGGGATAAATTGTTGCGTTCTACCTTTTAGTTAATGTAGATTTCATGACGGGCGTCTCTTACAATCCCAAATATTAGAAACTCTCGTGCAATAAATCTCACACGCAACTTCCTAATAATTTCTGAAATTTGGGCGATGTTGCTCCTTCGTCTTTTCTTTTGTAAACTGCCACTTCGGTAAAGAGTGCCTTCGGAGCATTTGTCAAAGACATCAAAACCAAGCAAGGCAGTCACTTCCAATGTCTCTCCTGTTGTGCCATGTGTAATTGCGTGTCGAAAATCAAAAAAGTTTCTTATTAAATACGATGGAAAAGTGCCCGGAATCACTCACCCACAAAATCCATATCATCAAATAATGTATTAAGCCCTTGGCGCAAGCAATTGCTTTTCTAAATCGTTTTAAATTTTGTATGTTCTAAAATTTGATCCCACAAATTTTAATCGTTAAGTATCGTAAGACCCAAATATTTAAATTTTGACATCCAACTAACCATTGAGTGAATTTTTTAACCTATAAGTGGAAGTTAGACCTAACAGAAGAATAGTTCTATAAACATGCCCTAGGTCACGTTAGGATAATACTTAATAAATAGATATGTCGATAGATAGATACACAAGAAGGGTAGGGAAGATCATAGATATGGATAGATTGACCGATTGACCATAGAATCAAAAATGAAAATATGTACACTATCATCAAATGAGGAAACTTCAATTAATGTCTTGTAGTCTCTATTCATCGATACTTATCAAAGCTTAAGCAATTGATTTTACATGTGGAAAGCGTCCAATTTCTTGAGATAGTCCTCATTTTCTTTGAGTAGACATAGCTCGTTGCTCATTCAATAATTAGAATATCAAGTGCTTCGGCTAATAATTGGGCCAAAATGACCATGCTTTGAGGATAACGATAAAGGGGTGTTAAATAATCTGAAGGGCGATTTGGTACATAGAGTCGAATTTTAAATTAGTAAAGCCCATTTTTTTTCCATACAAAATTGTAAAATTTTTAGGTCAAGAAGTCGAGCTGATTATTAAGGGGGTGATACCGTCAAGCTATGATCGCCAAGTGTCAGCTCTACGAGCTCGCCAGCCTAATCGAGCCTCCATTAATTTTATAAATAAATGTTTATTAGCTAAACATAGACATTAATATCTACAAAACAACATAGTATAATAACACTGTTCAAGCGTATTTATGACAAAGCTCGAGCTCAAGTTCTTTTGTGAATTGGTTGTATTCGAATTGAATCGAGTCAAGCTCATGTATTTCAATTTTTTTAGTCAAGCTAAGCTAGAGTGGAAATTTTAGTACTTGATCAAGCTTGAGCTCAAAATTTGAGTCTTGAATATCACAATAAGTCAAACTCGAGCTTGACACTATATCGACTTGGCTCAATCATACTCCTAATTTTTGCACTAGGTTCACAACCCTTTAGCCACCAAATCGAAATAACACGGGTTGCTAATATATCTTACTCTAATCAATGTTCAGCTCTTCTTTGGTTGTCTTCATGTTTACCCTAATTTATCATGTGTAACGTCCAACTAACATACAAATAGAGTGCTAAGTCACTACTTAAAATGCATTCTCTTTAAGAATTGACTTTGAAATTTATCAAAATCTACAAAATGAAAACGGCATCAAGCTTGCGGTTTGGGGATTGAACCGAAATCCATAATTAAAATTCGGAGATTGAACAGCGATCCATAATCTATAGAATGAAAAAGGCTTCAAGCTTGATATTTGGGAATTGAACCAATAGTAGAATAGAAAAAGGCATCAAGCTTACAGTTTAGGGATTGAACCGAGATCCATAATTAGGATTTGGGGATTGAATCAAGATCCATTACCTATATGATGAAACAAGCATCAAGAATGCAATTTGAGGATTAAACTAAGATCTATAATTAGGATTTAGGGATTGAACCAAGATCGATAATCAATAAAATGAAAAAATGCATCGAGCTTGCAATTTGGGGGTTGAGCCAAGATCCATAATCAAGATCGAGGACTGAACCGAGATTCATAATCAAGATTTGGGGATTAAATCGAGATCCATTACCTATACGATGAAACATGCATCAAGAGTGTAGTAAATGAGATCCATAATCCAGATTTGGGGATTGAACCGAGATCCATAATCAACAGAATTAAAAAATGCATCGAGCTTGCACTTTGGGGGTTGAGACAAGATCGATAATCAAGATCGGGGACCTAGTTCAATCACGATTGTTGGTTGTGTGGACCTACATGTGGGGCTCATGTAATCGACGGCTATGATGAACCCAGATCCAAAAAAGGGTTTGTCTACTGTCCTTGTTCCCTGCGTGCGCTGCAGCCAGGAACAATGCATATAAACAGAACATGTGGGAAGCAGGTCCCCTTCCGAATTGAATTACAACTCCAACAACAACTCTCCACCACCACCCCCCCGGCGCCCCTTTTTCCTTTTCTTTTTGTGTTCGCATCATTATTCTGTGCAAAGTAAAACCCCAGGATCTGGTCCGGCAGCTGGGAAGTTGTTGGGTAGAAAGACAGCGACTCAGAAGAAGTCTCGCAGTATAACATGTGCGCGTTGACCCCAGTTCACGCTTTTCTTTCATTTTTTTGCTGTATCCTTACTTTACACATTGCTGTATACTTAATCTTGGAAAGCGACCCTTATAAACGTGGTTAAATCCAGACCAAGTTCAGCTTGGAGAGCGACCCTTGTAAATGTGGTTAAATCCAGACCAAGTCTTTGGCATCTTCTCGAACTGCTTGGGGTTTTTTGCATTAACCCCAATACTCCAAATCCCCCAATGAAAGCATGAGAAGAAAGGGAAAATTCTTGTCTTTGTTGATCAGGAAACAGGTCCAGCTCCATGGGGTTTCCTTTGACAAGCTATGGCATGGAGATAGTTGGAAGTACCATCCAGAGAAAAAAGGGAAACTCAAGCTGCTATTTTTCATGGCAAAGACATGATTTTTCTCTTAGTGCAAGAGGCAGAAGAGTATGACCATTCAAACAAGATCCTCGATGGTTCTCGAGAACATAAACGGGGAAATCTGGGACAGACTTGAAGGGACCCTTTTGCTGCTTTTCGCGAAACCATCATGATTAGAACCATCGCAATCCAAGCAGACCTTAGATTTCGGTGCGGATGGTGTAATGATCCACTTCACTTGAGCACTTCCTTTGCCTACGCTATTCAAACAGAGTAAAGCATTGGCAAAGCCGATATCGAGATTGCATGTCAATCCACGATCAGATATTCATGGGAAAATAACAAATCTTCACTATTTTTAAGGCTTCTTTACATTGAACAACAAATGAAATGGCAAAACTAATACATCGAGATGTATTAACTCCAAGACGATTAATGTAGCTACCCATAGTCAACTCACAGAGAGCTCTATGCTGCTGTTCTACTGCTAAGCTCGAGCGAACTTAAAACATCACCTGATCACATTTGACATAGCTCGTACCTCTAACAACACATCACAGATTCACAGGGAAAAATAGAAGTCTCCCCCATATTTTAGTTTTTATGGAATCTTTCACATCAACAGTTTTCTTCCGAATTTCATCCAAGGGAAGCGTCTGCTTGATGGTTCTTTGGTGGTTTCTTGAGCAACATCGATTCTTTTAGGACAATATGCACCTGTACATACAAATTCCCTGCGACTTCTGGTTAAGTTCACGAGCTCTGTCCAATGTCCTTACCAACAAAGTCTCCACTGCCGAATGATGCTGCTGCCGCTGCCATGTCGAGACTACCACCTATAGAGTTCATAAGACCCGAGAAACCACCACTCGGGTTGCCACCAGCTGCCATCCCCAATCCAAGAAAATCTAAAGTAGGATGCTTCGGGCCAAACATGGTTGGAGTCCCCATCATCAGTTCCTTCAGACCTGAACTCCCATCACAAGGAAGCGCTAGCCCCAGTCCAGCAGCAACAGAGGCATTTTCATGCTCGACATTATTAGTGTTCCACTGTAAGTTCTCCTGTTGCCCTGCCGAGGTGGAGGAAGGGACAATCCCGAGCCCACGAAGCAGCGATGCATTGGTTGCAGTTGCCCCCATCTGAGCAGCCTTCTGCAGAAGCGCAGTGGCTGAAAGGGCGGGCTGTGGAGCGGGAGCATATTGCCGACGCTCCTGTCCTGCACTACCAAAGAGCGACGACCCGTGATTTGAGGAGAGGCAGAGGGAAATGGGTTCAACAGATGAGGCAGGTCCATGGTCAGAGCGGTCAGGTGGTGCCACGGCACGAATCAGGTCAGTGTAAGGAGTACTCTGCTGCGGAGGCTGTAAGGATGAGGACGGAGTTGAGGAAGCAAACAAGCCTGCTATGACACTAGTGCTTGTTTTGCTATTGCTGCTAGAGCTGGTGCTGCTGCTAGAACTCCCTATCAAGCTGCTTGTCACTGGTGGCTCTTCAAGAATTTGGGATGGGTTCTCTTGAATCCCTACATTGAATCCAAAATCATTATGAACAGTCATACAATTTCTCATAGAACTCAAAAAGGCATATTGTCTATCAGAGAGCAAAAGCTAGACTTTTCCATAAAGAAGAAAAGTAACTCTGCAGCCAAAAGCCAAACCAACTGTTATGCTTCTTTCCCTAATCCACTTCTCAATTCCATCTTTTTTGCTTTTGAATCTCTGTGGTTACTTTTGGATTTTCGGTCTAAAAGGGTCAGAGAGTACCTTTAAGCTAAGGGTTTCTTCTTACTAAGCTTTTGCTGACTAAAACCATTTTACAATTCGTGAGACATAAAATACAAGTTAAGAGTCCTCAAAACAACAAACATCAGTAACCGACAAAGAAAGCTATCATATGTCTCATTCAAGATCCAGCCTAGACAAAGATTTTCTTGTGCTCGTTCCAGACGAGAAAGAACTACGTCCGGACAAAATTAAAGCCAAGAACGCAGCGAGAACCAGGAATTAGTACTGACTTTTACCTGCTGCCTGATCAGCCAAAACTGTGGACAACACAGCAGCTGAGGTCTGTATAGCTGGTGGAGCAGATGCTTGAGGAAGAGGAGGAGGAGGATGAGGAGAGGCAGGTTTCTGGACTTTCGGATCGGCCTCCAAGTTCGGCTTAACCGGTGCCGAGCCCTGACCAGGTCCCTGACCCTGAGTCTGAGCCTTGGCGCTCTCCTCAGCTAAAGCATCACAGAAAGCTCTATGGGTGATGAAGCTATCCCTCCTTCAAAATCAAAACAGGAAAGAGGGGGAAAGCCCGTTTCAATTCACAAGCTCACGACCCAAGAAAGCTAACAACTGTTCAACCCAAAAAAGGACATCCCTTTGGGGAAAATTTGTAGTCAATAACCTTGAGAATAGAGTTCCGCAGTCGCATTTATACTCCCTGGTGCCACAGATTTTCGAATGGGCCTTCCAATCGGACTGCACGGCGTATTTCTTCGAGCACTTGTCGCATTTCCACTTCTTCTCGCCATGTTTCCTGCAGAAATGCTTCTTTATCCCGGTCAGATCACCGAGGGCTCGCGAGGGGTCGTGGTGGACGCAAGTGGGCTCAGGGCACACGTAAACCCTCTTCTTCACTTCCTTGCCCGATCTCTGCCTAAGCTTCCACGGCAGGTTGTGGCCTCTCCTGTGGAGCTGCAGGTTCTGGTCCCTCTGAAACCCCTTGTTGCAGATTTCGCAGACGAACCTGTTGGTGGCCAATAGGGTCTTGGGAGACAGAGCTATCACCTCTGCATCTGGATCTGCAGGAACAGAGAAGAAACAAGAAAAATTTCCAATCAGAAATTGAAGACTCCCTCCCCACCCCCTTTCTTCAAGAACAAGAACAAGAAGGAGAAGGAGAAGGAGAAGGAGAAGGAGATGAAAGAAAAGGTGTGCTCTGATCTTCCGAAGTCATTACCGGGCATTCCAGGGAGATTCCTCTTTTTCTTGGTGGTGGAAGGCGGTGGCGGTGGCGGTGGTTGTGGAGGCGGCTGATTGCCAGAAGACGAGACACTAGCTTCCCCTGAAGCGGTGGACGAATTGTCCAGGTCTGTAGGCATATCTAAGGAGGCTCTAAGAATTTTCTTGGGTGTGTGTTGGGTGGCTTTTGGATTCAACCTAGTGGACAAGAGAAGGGGGGGCAAAATCCAAGTTCATTTATCTTGGAGGCAAATTCCAAATCCCCCTTCCACAAAAGAAAATAAAAGAAAAAACACACACAGGAAGGGGCCAAAAGAAAGTTCCTATCTTTCTAGGGTTTCGGTCACAGCTCGCTTGCTGCCGCTGCCTGCCTGCCCCTCTTTGCTAGCTCTGCTCAGCTACCAGTCAATCGTCCGCTTTTCCCATTTTTCTTTTCCACCCCCCGCTCTCTTTTCCCTTTCTACCTAACAGCTCTGATGAAGTCTCTGACCCAAAGAAGCTCAAAGACACATTAACCCAAAAAAAGAAGAAAGCAAGAACTCAATGATTAAACCCAGGACTGTAAAAAAAGACGAGGGCGAGATAATAAAGCTCTCGTCTCCCTTCTCTTTTAGCAGAGCTCCCAAATCATGATCACCACCAACCAGACACAAAGTCCCCGGCCGCCCCCCAACCCCGATTCAACGATCAAGAAAACGCCAACCCAGCTCTCCTAAGCACCTGGTTTCCGGTTTCTTGAACCTCTTTTTCCGCGTTCCCAAGCCTCCTCGTGTGTAAACGGGGTTCGAGGTTAAGCAAAAGACCACCAGCAAGCTAGAGAGAGAAAGAGAGAGAGAGAGGGTTGTGTGCAAGTCAGGGACAAGGGGCAAGAAATGGGGGAGACATCTTTGCGGTCATTGGTTTTTGGAGCGAGTTCTCACGTCTCTCTCTCGCTATCCCCGAAAAGTCTCGCGAGCTTACAAACCACCCTTTTCCCACTGTGAGGGGTAAAAGAGAAATCTCCTTTCGAAAAAGAGAGGAAAGAAAGGCGATGGAAGTTGAGTTGTGAGGTGAGCTTGAGATGGAGTCGTCGCTGTAATTCATTAAAAAAAAAAAAAAAAAAAAAAAAAAAAAAAAAAAAAACTTTTATGTTTTTTTAACCATGATTTGGCGAAGACTTGTAGAGGAAGACTTTGTCCAATTTCAGACAAGAGGGGAAGAGAGAGAAGGGGGGAGGGTTCGTCGCTTGCCTGTCGGGGGCGTTCACCACACCCCGCAGCGGACGTCTTGTCCTACTCGCGGGGAGGCGTTTTTTGTCGTGTAGCGCGGTGTCCGGATTCGTCATGAGAGGTGTTCACCTAATTCGAATTTTTATTTTTATTTTTATTTGGAACGA
This sequence comes from Eucalyptus erythrocorys, assembly GCA_014182555.1. NCBI lineage: Eukaryota > Viridiplantae > Streptophyta > Magnoliopsida > Myrtales > Myrtaceae > Eucalyptus > Eucalyptus erythrocorys. The sequence continues at coordinate 37,002,534 of CM024605.1, read as the reverse complement.
TGTCACGAGAAAAACTCATATTAATACCTTCGTAATAAATTTATTTCGAATTGAATTTTTTAATTATAAAAAATCTCTAATAGGTATATTTATAATAAATTTACCTCAAATTAAATTTTTAATTATCAAAAATCCTAAATTAGTACACATGCTACAAACTAGTTTTTATTAAATTTGATAAATATCACTAAAATCACAAACCGATATATTTATGACAAATGAAGAGTGCGATTTGACGGTAAAATTTAATAAAAATTAACATATAATAAATTTGTCATATGTGTACTAATTTAAAATTTTTGACAATCAAAAAATGAATTCATAATAAATTTTTCATATATATAAATTGGGATTTTCGTGATATCAATCCCATTTTTTTCCCAATCTCTCATTCATTCGATTTAGCAAGGGTTTCTTTTTTTCATCGTAGCTAAAGCTAAAAGGTGCCCTCTTTTTCTTTTTGCTCTCATAATGAATTATAAAATATTACTTAAATTTCAATAAGCATTTTCCGAAGATTTCGGGTTGGAAACAGTCCAACCATGTGAATCGCAAGATTTAGATTAAGTAAAAAGATAAATTCGTACAGACCTTAAACCTTTTCAATCTATGGTGATTGACGAAGGGGCCGGCCAGACATTTCGCCTCTCCGAATACCGCAGTGCCTACCATAATTTTGAGAAATTTCATGTGAAGTTCTTATATGTCACCCACTTACATTAGGCTTGCAAATTTTATTTACCTCAACAGACCCTTGAACTAGATTCATGCCATGGGGCCACCGCCGACCGATCTAATCGAGAGCAAAAACATCAATGTCAATGCGAACAAGTTCTGAGGAGATTATTAAACTTTCTCACCACTACCGAATCTCGATCCATAAAAGGGTTCTTCCTAACAACCTGGCTTATCCCTTAATTTGTTGAACTTACCCCTTAAGTTAAAAAGGCATGATCCCCTTTCCTTTCCCCTTTCCTTTTTCACCATCAAAAAGGAATGGACGGACACTTCCGCATGCGCGAGGATTTGCAATTCGCTCATGGGTCGAGCAAATTCACTTTCAAGCAACCCATTTTCCAACGCTTTCTGGTTCGCACATGCGCAGTGTGTCACTTATCAAAGTCCCATAGAACTTTGGGTTAATAACACAAAAAATCTTAAACTTATATATTTGTGATAATTGTAATCTAAATTAACTCAAACTAATATACATGTTACAATTTTTCTTTTGTTAGTTTCCGTTAAATTTTACTGTCAAATTATTGAGTTGGATGACACATAATAATTGACGTGTATACTAATTTGGAGTTTTATCTTTTGTTTGTTACTAGTGTACCAATTTGTGATTTTTTTTATGGTATTAATTCAATTTAACGGAAATTAATAAAATGTAAATTTATCACAAATATATCAGTTTATGAGTTTTAGTAGTCAAAAATTTAATTTAGTGTAACGTTGAAGTTTTTATGGTATAAACCTATAATTTTTTTCAGCAAACACTGCTTAATTGTGCATACATAGGGCATTTAGGGGGTGACCCAACCAAGCATCGAATGGGGAAAAAGGTGGTGGGCAATGGGCATTCATTTGTTCCTTTCCATATTACGAATTAGCTACTAGAGGATCGGCTACTTCTTCTTAACACCCTTTCCGTTTTTCGCCTTTTTGATCGAGGGTTGGCGGTTTGGTTTGTGGTAGTTTGTGGTGCCGTGGGTTGTTTAGCTTGTTCTTATTTGCCTTTGTATCTTTTGATTCGGTTCCCTCTCACTCTCCCCGTTTTCCCGCAGCTAGAGTGTGAGTTTTTGGTTCCGATTTGTTGTATATTTGTCCAAAGCTTAATATATTATTACCTTTACCAAAAAAAAAAAAATCAACTATTAGAGGATCGCAGAATGAACCACCCGAACCGAGAATTACTCAAACCAACCAATTTAGGCTGGTTCTTGGGAGTGTCGATTCAGTTCTTTAATCTAAGGGAAAATCGAAATGGACCAAACCGACTAAATATATATATTTTTTATTTTTTTATTTATTCAAAAAATTAATAAAATGTGAATTAAATACTATCTCGATCTAGTTTCAAATGGTAGGAAAAAAAGTAATAGAAAAAAATAAATAACCGGTCCTATTGAATCTTGGACCGATGATCTGATTCAATTCTTTTTAGGGCCCGATTTCGATTTTTGGGAACCTAAAATCGATTACTCCTAATAGTTAGGTAACGAGGGAGACACCACCAGGCTTACGTGGGTGGCCTGCCAGGCCACCGCCGCACGTTGGCGGCGCTTCCATCTAACCCTCGTCTTGATGTCTCGTCCCCCTTCCCCAAGATCAATGCATCCGCCGCCGCCGCTTCGAAGTGGGAAACAAAAAGAGGGGATAAGGACCTTGGGAACTTCCGAGAGCCTTTAATTGAGGAGAAAAAGGAGATTGGAGGGAGAGCTCGGTGCAATTTTGATTTGATCTTATTGGGAAGCGAAATCAGTGAAGGAATCTGGCGTGGGTGATGGCATTCAATTGCGTGCGAGCTGATCCATCCGCGTAGGATCGCTTTAGGAGACCTTCCGGGAAGTCGGCTGGGTGACACCGGGGAAACTATTTGAAAAGTCCTGAACTAATCATGCCATGATTGATTCGATTGTAAATTTTTTTGGCACCTTTCAGACTATTTGTTAGTATAGTTCTCCCGATCGATTCTATAGAAAAAAATTATTGGTATGGATGTCGATTATCTTATGTGACAAAGTCGGCACGGACATGTGTAATTCTTTCTAATTTTTTTTTTATTTTGTCAATTCGTGTTATCTTTCTTCTTCTTCTTTTTCTTTCTTGTATATATTTTTTTCTTTTTTTCTTTTTTCCTCATTTCCTTTCCCAAGTGGCCAAGAACCTTGGCGATGGCCGGTGACGAAAAATTTATAAAAAATATAAAAATATTGCTCACATTAACGCCAATTGTGCCACATTGAATAGCTGAAACTAACTAGATTGTCACGTCAGGAATTTTCAGCCAAAATCAATTAAAATGACTATATTAACAAATTATCAAAAGGTTCATAACTAAATTAATTGGATAAAAAAAATTTAGGATTGAATTGGTTATTGTATGATAGATTTAGGACATTTTTGTACAATTTTCCCAAGTTAAAATAGTGCTATGACACATCGCATGAGATTTTTTTTTTTTTTTTTATGAAAAATGACTAACGTGAGCATATCGTTTGGCATGTCTAGATACTGAAATTTTTATTATGCTTGTAAAGGGGAAAATCGCTTTGATCGGTGTTTGGCAACGGGGTCCTACATCTTGTCGAGATGAAACGACATCGCTCATCATCGGAGGGCCAAGCCTTGCTTCTAGTGTCCATGATCGATCGAACAGTCCTGTCGAGCCACTTCATCACATGCCAAGCGAATAGCCACTAAAAGGTTTGGCTAGTGGCCTATGATAGGGATTGCTCTTGTTTTCCATGCAAGAAACATACATCAATCTGAAAATCTCCTTTTCGATCATGCATTCTACAAGCATCTCCAAGGCACATGGATGTGGTCGTGTTGCGTCATAGAGAGATCGATGAAAGGGAGCCCAAGTCCACCTGAATTGACATATCCATTGAAATTCAGTTTCGATATTCTACTTTCGAAAGAAATTACAAACAAAACAGGAATGTGCGTAGCCAGCATGGCGCAATAGGTTTCAATATGTGCAATGGGATTTTAGAACTTCAAAATCAGTCAAGAATAAGATAATTTCTCTTTTCTTTTTCCTTTTTTTCCACTTTGGTGACATCCACTTTGAATGAATCTTGTATCCTGTACCTCATATCCTGTACATGGTATCTTCTAAAAAGGTATGAGATATCACGTCGAATGTAATATAAGTTGTCATTCCTCTGTTTAGTTTCTAGTGATTTTTTCATTTTATGTTCGAACCGCCACGTTCAAATACGTGAAAACCCTAACTACCCTCCTCCCCATTTTGCAAATATAACATACTAGGAGGTATTAATGTGGATCGAATCGAAGAACCGTCATTCCTGTGAGCCAGCAATTGCGAGTTTGATCGTCGGTTTCTTGTTAATAAGGACATGTCCGACTAGTTCATCTGGAAAGCATCGACGTCCATCCCTTTGTAAGGAACAATGACGAATTGGGGCTTGTGTTCCCGATATGTATTGCACTGCACTATGTATGCTTAGATGGCAATGCATATGTTTGTGTGTTTTGGAGAAGATGACAATAGAATTTGGGATTTGGTCATGAAAGCAAGTTTTAGCTTAATGTTGTGATGGTTTTAATGAACTCGGATCGAATTGGCTAATTGAATTAGGAAAATGGACCAAGGTCTGGTCTGATTTTGATTTAATAACTAGATCGAAAAACCGATCGACTTGGTTTAATCGGTTTTCCAATCGAAAGTCCAATTGATTCTTCAATAAAGTCCAAATTAAAAAAACAAAAAAGAAGAAGAAGGAAAAAAAAGGTAGTGTATTATAAAGATATAGAGAACCGTAGATTAAATGTGAAACCTACGAGGAATCTTTGCAAAAACGTGAGAATTCGCCATCTAATTCCCCAAGGGCGAAAAAGCTGCGGCGGTCCACGTGGGCATTACTCGACATTCATCTCCCAAATTCAACGTACCGATCCTCTTTGACATTAAGCAACTTGTGTGGAAATTCTTATCTTCTTCCAAGGCGTCTGTCTAATTCTATTTTTCTTTTTCTTTTTTTATACCTTTACCCACTATCCCTTGGTTTTTGGCATTGGAAATCTTGTAATTTTATTCCATTACTTGAAAATTGGCGTGTAAGAGGTTGGAGGTTTCTTTTTTTTTTTTTTTCCTAAAATTAACATAAGTTTTCAAATGTAACCTGAAAAGGCAGAGGTTTTTATCCGTCACCGAGAAATTGTCATGCCGATTGATTAGAAGATCACGAAACTCAACCCTTATTAGACTAAGGCCGAGTCAAGTTAAGTATTGCCCCTTTTGCTAGTTCCGAATTCTAGAAGCCGAACAACAGGTGATTTTTGGTGCTGATCGAGCAACACCTTATGGGGCAAGACATATGGCTAACGCTATCGCAGCATCTTCTCGTCTGGGGTCGAGAGGCCTCCGGAGATGTTGACCTGAGTTCAAGGGGCGACGGAAGCCTTAATCGCGATGCTTAATTAAGTGCTTCATCAGTCCCCAAGCCACGGAAAGGGGGTGTTAAAGGACATCATGCTGGGCAAGATAAATTAACGCAATGGCGGTGCTTTCGCGTCTGGGGCTCGTGGGGTGGGGGAGGGAGGCTGCTCCCGTTCGAGCGAGGCCTCCGGAGATATTGGCCCGAGTTCCGGGAGCAAAGGGGAAACCTTAATCAAAATGCTTAATTAAGTTTAATTAGTCCCAAAGCCGAAGAAGAAAGGAAAAAGGAGAATTTGGGCGGGGGAGTCCCCGGGGGCATTACTTAAACGTACCAATCCACTTGGACATTAATAGACTTTTGGGGAAATCATTATCTTCTTGCAACTTGCAAGGTGTCAGTCTAATTCTATTTTTCTTTTTTGACCTTTACATTCTATCTTTATCTTTTGGTTTTTGGCACTGGGAATCTTGTAATATTATTCTAATATTTGAAAATTCTTGAAAATTGGCATATAAGAGGTCGGAGGTTTTCTTATGCAATTTTTTTTTTTGAATTAACATGTGCTTTTCAAACGTTGGCCAAAAAGTAGAAAGATTTCACCCATCCGCCGAGAAATTATTATGTCGATTGATAGATTGGAAGGTAAAAAAAAGCTCGAGCCTTATTAGGTCATAGCTGAGCCGAGCTAAGCATCACCCCTTTCGCCGGTTCCGAGTTCTTGAAGCTGAATAACGAGTGATGCATGTGTAGATCGAGTGACCTCATGTCCGGCAAGACATATGGCCAGCACTATCGCGACACTTCCTCGGCTAGGGTCGGGAGGCTCCCAGGGATATCGACACCACTTTAGAGAGAGAAGCAAATCTTAATCACGTTGCTTAATTAAAGTACTTAATTAATCCCCAAGCCAAAGAAAAAGGAAGTGGGAGGAAGGGAAGGAGGGCGAAGGAGACCGTGCCGGGCAAAAGACATACGGCCAATGCTATCGCGGCGCTTTCTCATCTGGGGCCAGGAAGGCTTCCAGAGATAATCGACGCAAGTTCAGGGGGCGCGCGAAGGGGAAACCTTAATCACGGCGCTTAATTGAGTCGGTTTAATTAGTCCCTAAGCCAAAGAAAAAGAGGAGGGCCGGGGGGTGGTGAAGGGGAAGGAAAGGATAAGAGAGATGATTATGATTATTATTATTATGGGGGCGACCGAAAAGGGCCGGCAAAAGCCTTTTCAACGGAATCATCATCGCCCCGCATTGACTTGGAGGAGCCCCCCCCCATCTCACTTCTTTTATTCTCGTTCAAAGCCCCCATTATTTTAGCCACCATCTGGGCCCCTCCCCCTATTTTTATTTTTATTTTTTATTCTATTTTATACTATTCTATTCATTTTATATACGGTTGGTTTGGTTTATTTTTATTTTTTGACGTTGAGGGTTCGGACGGCAAAATGTTCAACAGCGACAGGGCGCCGTGGTGACGGGGGTGCTTTCTGGAGGAGTCTCGTCAGCGGCGGCATCGCATGAATCGAGCCGTGATCGGGCGTGTAAAATTATTATACTTTTCTTGAAATTTTGAGTAGTAATACTTTTTCTTCTGGAGGAGCTTTTGGATTGATGTGATGGTTTTTAGAAATGCTCTCTTTTTTAAAAAATTATTAAGGAGGGGATTTGATCGGTTGGGCCAATCTTCGGATGGGCCCATAAAATTGAGGCCCATCTGCCTCGCGGGGAGAGATTTTAGTGTTCAACTTCGTACATGAAACGTATGGTACGCGGTTGATCGGGGGCCGACGCGAGATTGATTCGCGGCGGCGCGAGGTGGTCGGCTTAGGCGGCAAGAGAATTTGCTCCTTCCTTCTCCTTCCAGTGGTCTCGGATGTAAGCCTTGTTGGGAGCACTTTGCGAGTGAGAATTTGGGGTGTGCCGGGTCGATGTGAGGAGCGCACCCTCATGAACAATGCCGGGGGGAATGGAGTAAATTGAAACGTGCCAAAGCTGGGCGGGACAATTTTCTAATTGATGTTGATGTACAGAATCTCTTGCGTGTAAAGTTGAAAACTTTCTATTTTTCGTCGCATAGATTCATTACTTTTCCAATCAAGTTCTAGTACTCGCGATTTTCTAATCAAGTAATTGTACTTGCAAAAAATATGCTAACCAAGTTCTCCGGCCGAAAATCCAGCAGAAATGACTGCCAGAGCATGTCGAAGTATAACGCAGATTAAATATTACTTACGTGGACATCCACTGTGGATGAAGAATAGATGGGAGAATAGTAAAAAAAATTAGAAATCAATTTATTCTTCTTTTTTTTGTCGAATACCTATGAAATATTCTATTCAGCGATAAATTTAAGTTTTTTTTCCCATTATTTAGTTATAAAACCAAATATAATCTAAATAACGGTTCATTTGGGCAGCCAATAAGACATACGATGTCCGGTCGGCCTGAGCGAGATTCGAGGTTAAGGTTTAGCGTGAATCGATCCCACCCAATCATCATCTTAGTATATGCAAAAGATACTGACATTACAAAATTACATTATTACGAAATAATGAAATTACTGATTAATGGAAATTTTTTTTAATATAATGTAAAGAAATTGAACGCAAATGCGTGGGAAGAGAAAATTATTTAAATATCTGGAATTTTTTTGGCAAGTTTGTTTATAATAAGAGATGCAATTTTATATGTGAAATGCAAGAGAAAGGTAAAAAAGGATTATTTAATTTTGTGCATTGATAGAATAATTATAAAAAATGACCACTTTGTGATATTTGGGAAAGAAGAAAAGGATTGCAATCCCTCAAATTGGGAGGTCCTTTTTGTTTTTTGTAATACTAGTATATGTGTAATGAGCGTGTGTATGCAAGAGCTCGAGATTTGAATGATGATACAATATCAACTTTATCATAAAAATATTTGAGACGATGAGAAATATGATTAATAAAAATGCACAATCTGAAGGGAGTGCATATGTGGATATATAAAATATAAAACGATTTGAAATTATTTTATGAAAGATCGTTACGGAATAGAAAAAGTTTCAAAATTTAACACTGAAATTCGTTAGAGATAAAGGATTATCGTCTTATGGATTTGCTCTTAGATGCAGAATCTGTATTAGTAAGTAATTCAGGACATTTGCGGGAAAATTAAACAATTTATATCTCTTAAATGTGGGGCTTCTCTTTTGCACACGATTTGAAATTATTCGTATGAAATTTATTAATTATACCATCATTAAAAAGTATTTGATTCTCTCTATGTGCTAACTTTAGAAAAATTTCGTATAACACTAGGGGGAATCAAGTTGAACAGGTTCTACTCAGTCCTTTCCCACCACCTTCTTTTTGCTAATGACTCGAGACGGAAAAGTGAAAGGATGCCAAAATTTATTTTTGCTATTAAATTAATATTGTTTTGCATCTGGGCAAGCTATAAATTTGAACAAATCTGACATTTCTTTTAGTGTAAATTGCCCACTTCATGTTCCTGAAGTGGAAAAAATTGGGAAATATTTAGGGATTCTTTCAGATTAGGATGCATCTAAAAAATGAATGGTTTTTGTGAATGTTAGCAAGAGTGAACATGAAATTAGAGGAATGGAAGGAAATTTAAATTTCGAAGGCTAGTGAGGAAATTTTAATTAAAGTAGTGATACGAGTTATTCCCCAATATGCAATGCATATTTCCAATATTCCAGTGTCGACTTGTCAAGCGATAGAGAAAAGAGTTGCGATGTTGAGATGGAAAAATTGTTAAACTCAAAGAGGGTTACAGTGGAAGAGATGGGACGTGCATGAAATCAGAAAAAGATAAAGGAGGAATGAGATTCAAAAACTTATTGGCTCTTAATGGAGTAATGCTTAGAAAGTAAGTGCGGAGACTATCCAGAATTAGTATTTTTTACGGTGCCAAATCCTTAAAGGTATTTATTTTTCTTCTACAACTAGCAGGGAGGGGTTCTTGCCCTTATTGAGGATGGCAAAGTAATGCAATCTCAGAATTAGTTAAGTGGTCAGTGGGCAGAGGAGAAAACATTAACATCGGTGAAGACAGATGGTGGAAGAAAGGAGTTTTAGGGGGACCAGCAAACTCAGCAAACTCTAGTGACCCATCCAAAGTTGCTGAATTAATCACACAAGAGGAGAGGAAATTGGATGAATACGTGGTCATTAACACTTTTTTGACACGCAAACAGTTAGCTATGCCACCAAAACCTCTAGTAACACATGATAAATTGGTGTGGACGGGTACCAAATCAAGCATCTACTTTGTGAAAAGTGCCTATAATTTGATTCGAGAGAAGGAAAAACCACAACACAGCACGCAAGCAACATATCATTCCAGCATTCCCGCAAATTGTGGCATTATATTCGGAATACAAGGAATCTTTATAGGAGAAAAATTATCCTTCAACTGACATGTCCATTTCGTGATCAAGAAATAGAATCGATGGAATATCTATTCCTACTTTGCGCGCGGATGGATGTGGTGTGGACAAACCCTACGGTAAATATCCATGTCTCACGTCAATATCTAACGCGAATGGAGGTTTGGCTCCAAAACTCAACTTACGGTCCTTTTGGTATCGATATTCCAGAGAATAATTTCTTTTCACAAAATTTTTCTCTATTTTTATTTTCAGGAACAATTTTTCAATAAAATAACGCATTTGTTAACTACATAAAATTTCTATTCTTGGAATAAAAAAAAGAATAGAAATGTGTTTACTATGATTCACAATGAAGAATATCTTTTGAATTTTTTCTTATTCGTTCTTGCTGCCATCGACCGTTGCCACCAACCGCTGATGACCGCTGACGACGCCGACCATCGCTCGCCACCCGTCGCCATCGATCGCAGCTGGCGAAGGCGTAACGGTCGGTGTTGTCGCAATCATTAGTGGTCAGCGGCAAAGAATGATCGGTGACGATGGCAATCGGCGGCAATGGTCGTTGGCGACAATGGTCGTTGGCAATGGTCGGTCGGTTAGCTAGCCGGCGAGCGACGGCTGCAACCGTCATTGGTGGTGGGTGGCAGCAGCTGGTGGCGACGGTGGCTGGTGGTGGCGACGGTGGTGGGCCGTCGGCTAGTCGGCGAGCGGTAGCCTCAATGGTCATTGGCGGTGGGCTGTGGTGGGCGACAGCAATGGTGACGACAATTGGTCGATGGTGGTCAGCTATCAGTCGACGAGCGACAAGTGGCAATAGGAGGTAGGCAGTGGTGGTCAGTGACAGCGACCAGCCAGTCGGCAATGGCAGTCAACCGGTGACGGCGGCCAGCTGACAATGGTGGCTGGAAAGCGAGGCAACAACGAAGGGCAAGGGGCAGCAAGGAAGAAGAAAGTTAAAAATAACTGATTTCTAGAAATTATATCCTGGATCAAGAAACTACTTTTTTTTGCTTTTTGTTTCCGTTTCAAATCTATTCTCTTGCCACTTTTCTATTTTGGAAAATAAAAAAAATTAATTGACGTTACCAAACAAATTTCTGTTATTTTTTCGGTTCCTAGAAACAAAAGAATAGAAATTAAGAGGAATAGAAACGTTGCCAAATAGGGCCTTACTCACCTTCGAGGAAATTGCAGCTCTCTTATGGTGTTTTTTGGAAAGTGAGGAACAATTTTGTGTTTCGACAGCTCCCAAATCCAAAAATCGTAATTGAATCAACTAGGATAATACTCAGTAATTTTTTTCTTTTTTGGGTCATAGTGAGGCGCCTAATTTATAAATTTGGATAATTGCACAACTAGTCGTTAAACTTTAACTCAATGTACAATATTATCTTTAAATTATAATTTATTTTTTTAGGTAACGGTAAGAGATAGTATAGATTTTGCCCAAAAAAAAACACCTACGGGACTTGGCACCAGAAAAACAAGCACTCTACAGGAATCTTTAAATTATAAATTTGTCCAATATAATCCCTAAAATTTAGTCCAATATGCATTGTTTATAATTTGTTCAATGTAATTTTTGAATTTTAAGTAAATGTCCAATTTAGTTCTTAAACTATAGAAAAATATCTAATACTATAATTCCATTAATTTAAATTCAGTGAAAACATTGAACACTTCCATATAATTTAAAAATTAAATTGAAATTTAACGAAATTAAAATTTGAAAGATAAAATTATATATTACGCTAAAGTATATGAACTATATTGAATAAAAAGAAAATTGGGGACCACATTAGAGATTAAGCCGAAAATCGGGGCCTAATGTTTCAATTTCCCTTGCGAATTCCGCCCCCTGTCGCCGTCTCTCGCCCTCTCTCGCGCACATCGGGCCTATATAAAGCTATCATCCACAATCCTACGCCCGAAAAAGCCCTAGAACGCGAGAACTCCGTGGCCAGTTCAGTCGCCCGAATCGAGAACTCGCTCCGAACGGCACGGTCACCGACGCGGACCGGCGGCGATGACGGACTACGACGGGAGATACGAGGGGAACGGCGACGATCTCGACGGCTACCGCGGCGGCTCTCCTCCCCACCGCGGCGCCGATGACCGCGGCGACTCCAAATCTCAGGTGAGATTCGCGGATTTCGCCCTTGCTTCCGAGGCTTGAGTCTGTTCTAGGGTTTGGTTGTCGGTGGCGCGGCGCGGAGATGTTTCGATTCGCGGTTAGGTCTCTCGCTTTTTTGACCCGATTTGTAGGTCGAATTTGCTGAGATCGGTCTCCGAGGTTTGCTTGCTTGAATAGATCGATATGCGCTGGTTGGAAAGCTTTGCGTCGGTAGAATATTTTGCGTAGATGACTTACTCAGGACGATTTTTATCGGCTGCACGGGTCAATTTTGCGTCTTATGCTAATTTCTTCGTGTATTGGGGAGGATGTCGGTCTCGGTTTATCTTCGCAACCGATCTGCGAAATAGGCAGGGTTTTGCTCTAAGGGTGTAAGGAAGGTAGGGTTTTTCCTGATTTGCTGTCTGGGTGAACAAGAAGACGAACCCTTTGCGGTACTTTGACATGGTTTTCCGTGAGGACATCTGCTAGATTATCAATTAGGGGAGGATAATGGTGCAGTTGGCCTTGAAATTGATTTCTAACTTAGCTAGATGACTAATTATGTCTTCAAGCTAGGTAATTTGCCTAATGTGATTTGTGTTTTTTCTCTAAGTGCTTGTTTTTATCTCGTTTTGGCCTTGGTAACACTGCCATTTTACTTCCTTTGCACTGTTAACTCTGAGGAGATCCTGACAGACTTAAATTTTTGCAGCGTGGCTTACAAGACTATGAAAGGGAGATTTCAAAGAGCAGTGACAGAGAGAGGGATAGAGGTCGTGATAAGGAGAGAGATAGGGACCGGGAGCGGGACCGTGATCGTGAGAGGGACAAAGACAGAGAGAAGAGTCGTGATAGAGACAGAGATAAGGAAAAGAGCAGGGACAGAGATAGGGATCGTGATAGAGAAAAGGACCGTGATCGCCACAGGGATCGCCGCAGGGATCGCAGTGAGAGAAGGGAGCGGGGACGAGATAGAGATGACAATGAGGATCATTCCCACAGTCGAGATCATGATAGGTAACAGAAACGATAGCCCTTTGGTGTTTATCTTTATTTCCTGTTGCATCTTCAGCTGTATCTCCTGAGAGCTTGGTGTAAGATGAGAATTAGGCCAAACCTAGCTATTGTCCCTACACTTTCCCTTATTTTAATGTGCTTAGAATTTAGTTGATGGTGACATTTTATTCTCTGTGGAAGTTTAAAACTCTTCTTTGTCCTTATTTACAGGCACAGAGATCATGACAGAGAGAGAGAAGACAGGCACCGGCGTGATCAATCACGGGGCAGGTCGGAGCACAAGTCAAGGTCACGGTCTCGCTCCCGCTCGAAGAGGTATGCCATGATGCGACTACTTCTTGTAAATGTACCTGTGATTTATGTTGCTTTGTCTCTTGCATCACTGTCACTGATTTCTATAGTGTAAGTTGATGTCATTATTAACAATAGTTATGTTTGTGCCCCATAACTCTGTCAAATAATGTTATAATATCGTGCCATGTGGACATTTTCTCGTCATTTGTAGTAAGGTGGCTCATTCCATAGAGTGCTGAAACATCTATTGGAAGCTACTGAAGCAAATCTTTCGCATGATGATGCTGGGTTACTGCTGTAATCTGTCTTTAGAATGATGCCGGGTTACTGCTTTAATTTGCCATATAATGATGCTGTGTTACTGCTGTAGAATACTGAAGTGCCTTTTTCCATCAATATGTGAAAATGGAAATGATTAGGTTTTTATTAGTTATCATCACCAGTTCAAAAGGTTGCAGTTTTTGTAGAAAATTGGACCAAGGAATGACCGGCATTTCTTGATATTGTCTGAAATCTGATATCAATGCTGTTAAAATACGAATTTTCACCCTTGTATGTACAATGATTCTTTGACATGTCTGTGTGAGCGTAGGTATGCGTGGGTTGGATTAAAATTGTATGTGGATTGTGGTTGCTTAGATTGGCTTCTTCTGCAATCCTATTAACACTTTTGCTTTCAGCAAAAGGATTAGTGGTTTTGATATGGCGCCCCCTCCTTCAGCAATGTTAGGTGCTGCTGCCGCCGTCGCTGCTACTGGTATGTTTTTGGTCTTGAAATTTATGATGTTTATGTACTTATAACTTCTTTCTTCTCCTTGTCTGATATAGTGTGGAAAGTTCCTATCAAATAGGATGGTGTCATTTTGGTAAGCTATTATTTATGTTAAATTTCTACTACGCATGTAGCATTTTAGGTGGTCTTACTGGGTTGTACTGAATTTTTTCTTTCTTAGTAAAGTTACTTCTGGAACTGAGAGGCTTCTGGTTTTTTGTTGTGTTGGTGTTTGTTTTGTTTGTTTCTTTGTCTTGTCCATTGTTAAGAAGGCAATGTAGGGCTACTTGCCCCACTGTGCTGACAATATGCGTGAGCCGACTTCTCTAGCTTTTATGTACAAGGAGGACCATTCACCGGTATGATGGGTCTTGTTCGTCTTCACCTGCAACTATCGCCTCTTTTGGTAGTTTTACAATCGTTTAATATATAAGTAACGTATTTTCTCTTTTGATTCACAAATGGACATTAGTGGACATTACGATAGATTATGAAAAGGATTACGCAAAAGACGTTTTAGCCACAAAATAGTTTTGCTATAATATTTGACTGCTAAAGGAATTTATTTGACCGCTCTGAGAAGAAATTGTTTTCTCCCTATCTTTTGCTAGCAGGTCAAATTCCTGGGACAACTCCAACCATTCCTGGGATGTTTCCAAACATGTTTCCTTTAGGAGCTGGACAGGTAATTTTTTTTCCTTCTCTCAGAATTTAACTTCACTCAGATGTTGATACTGTTAATTATCATTCCATGCAGCAGTTTGGCACTCTTCCTGTTATGCCAGTCCAAGCAATGACTCAGCAGGTTGGTGTGGTAAATTTTGTAATCCCTCTTTACAAGGTTGATTCTTGTTGTAGAGTAGTATCTATAATATTTTCTTGCAGGCCACTAGACATGCTAGGCGGGTATATGTTGGAGGTCTGCCACCTACAGCAAATGAGCAGGTTTTTCCCTTCATATAGCTTTACTTCTATTTTATTTTTCAATGATATTTTTTTGGGTGCTTTTGCAAATAATTTAGTCTTTCAACTTTCTATGCAGTCGGTGGCTACCTTTTTTAGCCAGGTTATGGCTGCCATCGGAGGGAATACTGCAGGTCCAGGTAGAAGGACTTTAATTTCAAGTCCTTGAGTTAATAACTTATTTGGTTAATGTTTCTGTTACAGTATTGATGTTCATCCTTTTGTTTTTATGTGCACAGGGGATGCTGTTGTCAATGTTTACATAAACCATGAAAAGAAGTTCGCTTTTGTGGAAATGAGATCTGTTGAGGAGGCAAGCAATGCAATGGCCTTAGATGGCATTATCTTTGAGGTAAGTTCAATTACAATTTTAACAAAATTCTATTTCTTTCTTGTGGTGGATCTGCCCCTTTTTTTAAAGGGCATTCATTTATCTACATTAGAATGACAAAACATTAACTAGTTTGAAATTTTTGTGCAGGGAGCGCCTGTGAAGGTCAGGAGGCCCAGTGATTACAACCCTTCCCTCGCAGCAACTCTTGGTCCTAGCCAACCTAATCCTAATCTAAATCTTGCTGCGGTTGGGTTAACCCCTGGTTCTGCTGGAGGGCTTGAAGGTCCTGACCGCATTTTTGTGGGTGGATTACCATATTACTTTACAGAAGTGCAAGTGAGGGAGCTACTGGAATCTTTTGGTCCTCTTAGGGGTTTCGATCTAGTGAAAGACAGGGAGACAGGAAATTCCAAAGGCTATGCTTTTTGCGTTTATCAAGATCTTTCAGTTACAGATATAGCTTGTGCAGCTCTCAACGGCATTAAAATGGGCGACAAGACTCTCACTGTTAGACGTGCTAACCAGGGTGCAAACCAACCAAAACCTGAACAAGAGAGTGTTTTGTTGCATGCACAGCAGCAGATAGCTTTGCAGGTGAAGTTTTTTACATTCAGTGTTGAGGAGTGCTTTGGCATGGCCACGTTTTTCTACAAATTCAATTTTCTTGTCTAATTCCTGCAATTTCAGTTACGTGTATCATAATAGATTGTTGACGTATTCTCTTAAGTATATTCGTAGTAGTTTTTTTCAGGGTCGTCTCCATTTACATTTCATTTTGCGTCTGTGGGTTTAACTGAGTTTTGGTACACTGAATGTGTGAGGACGGTTTGTTCTTTGTAACATGTCTTGTTAAGATTATATCCCCAAGTCTAAATTACCTAGGCTTTTTCGCAGAAGCTCATGTATCAACCTGGTGCACTTGCTACAAAAGTGGTATGTCTAACACAAGTAGTTTCTGAGGATGAGCTTAAAGATGACGGGGAGTATGAAGATATATTGGAGGATATGAGACAAGAAGGCGGAAAGTTTGGTAAATGATTCATGTTAATTTATGCTCTTATTTTGAGTTTTTTAACGGGAAAAGTTTATTAATTACGTTCTTCTTTCTTTGTGCTGTATTTCTGTTTTACAGCCTTTTCTTGTTCCACATTCTGCTAAAAGAATCGGGCCTAACATTCAGAAAGAAGTTTCCAAAGCCTTGTATCTTCACCTAGATTTTGGAATCTAAGCTCTTTTCCTCATTCTAATGGTACTTGTTTTGCAGGTAATTTGGTGAATGTGGTTATACCTCGTCCCAGACCGGATGGACAACCTGCCCCAGGTGTTGGAAAGGTAATTCTGCCACTTGCAATACCCCTCTGCCTCCCTCCCTGGGTACCTGCGTTTGTCTGAATTTTTCTGCCTCTGGGCATTGGGAATGCATGGGTGCTCCTGTGTCTTTCTGCTTTTGGTTTTTTGTTTTAACATCGTTTGTAAGGGGGTGGGGGTGTTATCTGCTGCCACAGTACAATCATCTCCCATCATACGTTGCGAAATCATCTGTTATATTGTGACTCATAGTTTCTGATTCTTTTCAATCCTCTCTGGCCAATGTGCCGGCACTACTGTGTAAGACTCAGGAAATGATGGATTTTGGGGTTGATTAAATTAGTGTTTTGTTGCCATAAAAGTCCTGACCACAAACTTATGATTGTATGTTTCATTCCTTCCAGGTGTTTTTGGAGTACGTAGATGTTGAAGGTGCTGCCAAGGCACGCACAGGCCTGAATGGAAGAAAATTTGGAGGAAATATCGTTCAAGCTGTCTTCTACCCGGAAAACAAGTTTGCACAGGGCGATTATGATGGCTAGCTCTGGCCTACAGTGTCTATGTTTCTGTACCTTAGATAATTAGGTGTCTGGCAGGAGTTCTTCCCATGCCCTGATGTCTTGAATTGATGCAGCTAATAGTTGTTCCAATTAGGAGTCGAGAGATGGTGCGTGACGTTATCGCTGGCTACACCAGGTCTAACTGGTGTAACCTTCCTGAAGAAAATATAAATGCTGCAGTTGCATATTGAAACTTGGTAGTGCAAAAATTCTCTTTAACATCATCTCGAGCAGATTCAAAAGTTTATCTTGTGGGCTATGGAATTTGAAGAAGAGCCGCTTTTTATCCGTATCGTTTCTAACCGGATCTTCACTTACACTGGTTTTTTCAATAGGATTACCAAACCTATCAATTGATTTACTTAGCCCACACCTGTATTCTAATTTTCCTTTATACAACATCGAATTGAACCACCATTTTTCCATAGAACTTTCTTACCCCTATTTACGTGAAAATACAATAGATGAATAGTCATTCGATGAAAAATCATTTGAATATTTCATTTTCTATCGGAATAAGCATAGAGATCCAATCACTAGATCATTAACTAATAAAATAAGGAATGAGTATTGAAAAAAAGGATTTTCTTTTGTTTTGTGAGAACCCGGAGTATTACTTCACTATAACTATAGTTATATATGATGGAACTCTTTTTTATTTTTTATTTTTATTATAGAATATTCGAAATTCTTTTTTTTTTATTTGAAATTGAAATAGCGATTTCCTTCCTTCATCTTGTGTCAAATTCCCCTCGAAAAAAAAAAAGAAATATTTGTTCTCTTTTATCAAGAACTTTTTTCGTAAAATCTCGTCTATTTCAACACGGAACGAAAAGGACAATATACAGGATGGGTAGAAGGGGTTGTGATACTTGACTCCATTCATGATCCGAAACTAAGGGATTTAAAGAATACACCAATCCTAAAGATCCATAAGATTAATTGTGGATCCAACACAACAAACAAGAGCAAACAATAGAAGCATTTGCATTTTTTATTTGGTTATGTTTTTTTTATCTTGTATATCTAGATAAATATATCTAGATATGAGATAGATAGAATAAATAGAATCTTTGTATTCGGCTCAATCCTTTTAGTAAAAGATTGGGCCGAGTTTAGTTGCAATTCAATTAAGAGAACGAACGGTAATTATTGAATTACAAAGTATCCATTGCTTCGAATTCAAATTTGATCTCTTTCCATACTTCACAAGCAGCAGCTAGTTCAGGACTCCATTTGCTAGCCTCACGGATAATTTCATTACCCTCACGAGCAAGATCACGTCCCTCATTACGAGCTTGTACGCATGCTTCTAGAGCTACTCGATTAGCTACGGCACCCGGTGCATTTCCCCAAGGGTGTCCTAAAGTTCCTCCGCCGAATTGTAGTACGGAATCATCTCCAAAGATCTCGGTCAGAGCAGGCATATGCCAAACGTGAATACCCCCAGAAGCTACGGGCAGAACACCTGGTAGAGAGACCCAATCTTGAGTGAAATAAATACCGCGGCTTCGATCTTTTTTTTTTAAAATATATATATATATATATATATTTTTTTTTCAATAAAATCATCACGTAGTAAATCAACAAAGCCCAAAGTAATGTCTCTTTCTCCTTCAAGTTTACCTACTACAGTACCTGGGTATAAAAAAAAAAAAAAAACAAAACAAAAAATTTTCTTCCATGGAACGGAAACAAAAATAAACAAAAGCGCCCATATTAGCCCAAGCTTGACGACACTAAACTCGAACGTTTTCCCTAAAAGATATATTTGTATATATCATACATGTATCTGTGACTATATAATTTTAAAGATTTTTGTTTCTATCTCATATTGATTAAATTTTATTGAAAAATAAATAATAGAAACCTGATTAGGTTTTCTGGCCCGTCGCATTGGGTATTGGCGGGCACGCCTCATCTCGACAAGATACTCGAGCAATTATAACTCGATCTCGACTCTAAATTAGACCCGAGTAATTACTAATTAGCGAGCCGAGTCTCTCCCCGAGTAAAACTAAATTCAACTTAATACTTCTCCGAGCTCAAAAGGAACCGTGAAGCGTTCGTTTTTTTTAACTCCTCATTGTGCTCTTTTCTTTTCTTTTTTGAGCCCAAATTTTTGTCTTTTTTTCTTCTTTGCTCGCTCGATTTCTTGAAAGCCCACCAACCAGGCGCCGGTCCTCATTTCCTCCCTCCCACTAAAAACCCTACCCTAAAACCCCATGGCGTCCATGGCTCCTTCTCGCCAGCTCCACCGCCTCCGCCGCCTCTCCACCTCCGCCGCCGCCGCCGCCCCTCCCGCCGCCGCAACAACCAGCGCCGATGCTGCTGCTGCGGCGGCGGCGGCGGCGGCGGCGGAGGATCCCTCGATCTCCATCTCCCGGGCCAAATCGAAGCTCCGGTCCGAGTTCGACCCGGACAAGGCCCTGCGGATCTACTCCTCCGTCTCCAAGCGCTACTCCTCCCCGGTCTCCTCCCGCTACGCCCAGGACCTCACCATCCGCCGCCTCGCCAAGTCCCGCCGCTTCGCCGACATCGAGGCCCTCGTGGAGTCCCACAAGGCGGATCCCCAGGCCGCGCAGGAGCCCTTCCTCTGCACCCTCATCCGGTCCTACGGCGTCGCCGGCATGTTCGACCACGCGCTGCGGACCTTCGAGGAGATGGACCGCCTCGGCACGCCCCGCACCGTGCTCTCCCTCAACGCCGTCCTGTCCGCGTGCAACGCGTCGAGGCTGTTCGGCCGGGTGCCCGAGCTGTTCGCCGCGCTGCCGGGCAAGTACGGGGTCTCGCCGGATAGGGTTTCGTACGGGATCCTGGTGAAGTCGTACTGCGAGGCCGGGGCCCCCGAGAAGGGGATCGAGGTGCTGCGGGAGATGGAGGAAAGGGGGTCGAGGTCACCGCGGTGACGTTCACGACGATACTCGATTCGCTGTACAAGAGCGGGCGGGCCGCGGAGGCGGAGGCGCTGTGGGAGGAGATGGCGAGGGCCGGGTGCGCGCTGGATGCGGCCGCTTACAATGTTAGGATCATGAACGCGCAGAGCTCGGGGCCGGAGGACGTGAAGAAGCTGATTCGGGAAATGAGCGATGCCGGGTTCAAGCCCGACACGATCAGCTACAATTACCTGATGACGGCGTATTTGAAGGCCAGGGCGATGGATGAGGCGATCGGAGTTTACAAGGAGTTGGAGGGCAACGGGTGTAAGCCGAATGCGGCGAGTTTTCGGACGTTGATACATTATCTCTGTAAGGAAGGGGATTACGAGAAGGGGTACAAGATTTTCAAGGAGAGCGTGAAGGTGCACAAGATTCCTGATTTTATGACGCTGAGGAGCTTGGTCGAAGGATTGGTGGAGAAGAAGATGACCAAGGAGGCAAAGGGAATGATTAGGACCATAAAGAAGAAGTTCCCCCCTAATTTCTTGAATGCGTGGAAGAAAGTTGAGGAAAATCTCGGCTTGGCTTCGGCTGCCAACGATGCCGATGCGTCTTTGACCCTTGAAGAGGATAAAGAGGCAACTGGGTAAGTCATGAGCTCGTTGCAATTAACATATTGACAGAGTGCCGATAGCGTCTTTTGCTATGGAATTGACTTGATCAGATTGAATGCCGACGCACAGAACGGTGAGATCACAGGTCTGGTAATGGCGGAAACTGGAGAAGATTTTAGTTATATACAATGAATTGTACCGGAGAAACTATGAGGTTCGCCTAATGGTGGTCGGATTGGTTGTTCTCCATTGATTCATTATGTGGTTCTCTGTAGTCTTTGAAATTTTTTAGTGGATTCAAGTCAGCTTTTGCCTTGCTCAGAGCCTGTAGTGAGCGACTATCATTCACATCAAAGGGAATATAATCGTTTTATGTTGGTTCGCTGAATAATTGGTGGTGCAAAAGATTGATTTTTTGTGGTGCGGCTATAGCTGGCCACAGCTCTTTGACTCTATGCAAGTTGCTCCAGAGACATGCGAATTTTTGTCGATGCTAGTGTACGTGTGAGATTTGTTCAGTGCTCCTTTGCTAATTGTCATTTACCTGTCCGGAGTTATTTAATCATTTAAGGGCATTCTAATGCTACCAATTGCTGTTTAGTATGCATTCATCTTGCAGCATCCACAATTGACCAGTTGCTCTTAGCTTATTAGATCACAAATGGTCTTCACTGCTGGGATACTTCAATCTTTCTTTGGATGCGACTAAAGAAAATGTCGATGTGGTAGTGTATGATCATGCAGATAAGGGCCTTATGAGGCAGATCCATACAAGATTATACAGTTCTGGGTTGTTAAGGTTTATTGAAATCCGGTTCTTGATTACTGTTACAGGCAAATAAGTTTATGAACTGGTTTATCATAAATTAGGCCCTTTTGTTCCAATTTCTTGCAGAACACATGCACTGGATTCAGGGAGTGAAAAAAGAATAAAGTCCTTTGCTCTGACTCTGGATGGATTGATAGGGAAAGTGAGCAAATGTTATTGAACTAGAAATTTTCTTTCATGTCGCTGCTTCTTGTTCTTGTGAGATGTGTGAGAGGCAGCTTCCCTCTCTCTACAGACTCAGTGGAGTCTGCTTGTTAAACGAGTAGCTTGAGTGACCTAATAAGCTTTTCCAGTAACTACTGACTACTCGGATGTTGTGATTGTGATTGTGAATGCATGCGGAAAAATTCTGCAAGCAGGGGCTGTCAGATTTTTGCCGTGGGTTGGATGGGTTTTCTTTTTCATTTTTCGCAGGGGAAGAAAGCAAGCAAAGCTCCACTGGTTAACATTTCTTGGGAATGATTTGTTCACACAATCTGCAAGACAAGTGCTATCTATACCCAGCGGAGGTGACTCAAAATGGCGCGTCATGCAGCCTCCATTGCTGGCCCGGTGCGAGAGCCTACGCACACGATCGCCAATCTTGGCGATAGTGAGCCAAGTTGGTAAACGACATGAATGTGCAGCTTGATGCAAAGGAGGATTTACAGGCGGAGGGCCTGTCCTCTGCCGTATCAGTTGGTCCGAGAGCTCCATGAATGTTCGAGCTTCATTTGGTACATAGGCAAATGTTCCTAGTCTTTGCCCTGGTTCTGGCAACTAGGCCTGACCCAGAACCCGAAAAGGCTGCTTCTCTTCAGTTTTATTTACTCAATATCAGGTTTTGAAACGAAAAAAAGGTAAGACTTGCGCTTGTCCTAAACGATTGCTTAAATAAATTCCATGCCATTGTTGTCTCGACTCAACTCATACATCAGGTCTAAAACCTGCTTGAGCTCGACGGTATATCGAATCTCCTATTTGGCCTCAACGCGAAACCTGTACGAAGTTTTCAGAAAGCAATGGAAGCTCGATTAGGGCAGCGAGCTTGTGGAACTGAGCACGGTCGAGCCCAAGCTTATGGGCGAAATATTTGAATTGCTCAAACTCGGTCGGAAATCGAGCCGACCGGAATCGGGTAATCCGTAGATCGCACAGTTTCACCCCATACGAAAAAGCGCACCCTTCCAGTTAAGGTAAAGGAGTGAAATTTCTTTTCCAACCCGAGCTGACAGAAGCACTCGTTTCGGGCGGAAAACGACAGTGCGCCCACCGACGAAACACCTGAAATTTCTTCACATCAGTCACCAAAGGAAGGCCGACAGGTAAACGAGGCGTGATTTCGAAGAGACCGTGAATTCGGGTTCCCTACTAAGGAGGGCAAGGGAAAGAATCTCTGATGCCGTGTGGGCGTCGTCGATCCATCCGCTCCCACTGAAAACCAACCATTGGCGGTAAGATTTTCATTCTCCCTCGGGCGTGATGGACCTGTGGTGACGACAGACGGATGTCGCGTGCGTGCCAGCCGAGCTCCGACCCGACGTCGCCTACTCTCGTCCCCGGCACACGGGAAATTCTCATCTGGACTCGGATCCATGGGCGAGACCAGCTAGTCCGAGAAATAAAGGACTGATACGGGCTAAGGATCGGTCGAGTGCTCTCTCAAGGTCAACAAATTGTTAGGTGAACCGTGTGCATCCGCCCATGATCACTCTCCTATAGAAAGTTCGGCGAAATGTATTTAGAATGCGCGCAGTTGGGAGGGGCAAGGACCGGCGACTGCAGCCCCCACCCGGCACGGCCGGGTAGGGGACCGAATCTGAGGCGTGACTCGATTGATATTTTGCAATCGTGGACATGGTCCCTGTAGTAACGTGCTCCGATGGAGACGCATCTCGTCGGCAATGAGGGAGATGATTTAATGTTGTTGTCTTGAAGGGGTTAAGACATTGTGGACCGACAATAGATGAAAATCGACATGTGCGCGAGAATGATGAAGGTGTATGGGGGGCCCCCCGGCCATCAGTCCATCCCAGTCAACCCCTTGGCTGGTCAAAGTCAAACAGTTGAGGGCCCCCACCCTATCATCTTCCCTCCGTGTAAACTATGGTACTAGAAGGGCAGCATGTGTTATTTAGACCGAAGCAAAAAGCAAATAGTATATATACATAGAGTCACTTGCTTTTCCCCCCATTTCCAAGAAAAAAAAATTAACAAGAAGTCACATAAGAATTTACATGTCGATATTTAAATGCTGTGCAAGTTTATGGAATTTCAAATTTCAAAAACTAAAAAAGAACATTCAAAGTGCGTGAGCTGCAAGATTTAGATTAAGTTAAAAGTTTAGTAAAAATCAACTCAAACAAACCCAATATATATATGTAAATGATATTCGATCACCTATGATATTTCTATTATCCTTGATGTACATATTACTTTAATATTGAGTGCAAATTAACTATGAAGGGAGGAAAAGAGTACAATTGGGCATGGACGGATGATTAAAAAGATGAAAGGCCGAAAAAAGCGAATTACCCCACTTTCCATTAAAGACTACACTTGTTGGAATTCCTTGTCCTTACCGTCTAACAAAATATAATTGATTTTATCTGTCGAAAGAATAACAAAGATGTCCATCCAAATTCAATATTTGCTTCCATAAAAACGAAACCCGCATAATGTTTAATAAAAGAAAAACAACAATTATAATAAAGTCGACCATGTTACTTCTCCATCGAATTAAAGTTATCAACTCATTGTTAATAACTTCTTCTAAATCCTGTCAAAAGACTCCTTTTCGACGATCCAACCCCCGTACATCAGTCTCTTCACACCTCTTTTCCCTCGAAGTGCCCCCCTTCCACGGAATCCACGGCGTCCCCTCCCCGGTCTCGCGCTCTGTTCATCTGTACAGAGCCCCTTGCCAGAACTCCTAGACGTCTACTTTCTAGCTCCAAAGGCAGACCGTACTCTCTCGGGCACATTCATGTCTCTTTGACGCTTCGTCGTCGACCGAAGATGGTCAGATACATACAATGAACTTATGACGATCGAATACATACAATGAACTTTCCAGCTTTGCAGCGAAGGCACGAGAATCGCCATGCACGAACGAGCGTCGCTTTCGCTTGTAGTAGAAGTAAAGACACGTTCCATCTAATCCGCCAAACATACCCAACAGTAAGAGAGCTCGAGAGAGAGAGGGAGACAGAAGGAGAGAGGGAGAAGATCTGCAACGTGAATAGTAAGTAGTGACTGCTGGCTGGAAAACTAGACAGAACAGCGAAAAGAAGAAGAAAAGCGAAAGAGAGAGAAGCTAATGAACAAATTTTCATAAGAGTTGGAACGACTCTGCGAGTTCCTCGTCGTCGTCTTCCTCGTGCTTCAACGTCCGGCCACCGACGATCTCCGACCGAACAAGGCGTCCCAGATCTCGGAGAAGGCGTCCACGATGACGCCGTGGTGGTCCCTGGAGTTGAGCGAGAGGAGGCAGCGGAGGAGCTGCTGGAGGTCCTCCTCCGCGAACATCTGCTTCTCCACGATCATCTCCACCATCGACCGCTTGAAGTCCCCGCGCGGGTCCTCCGTCCGCTTCACCACCGCGAAGCTCTCCCTCACCTTCCCTTCCACCGCCCCGCACGGCATCATCCTCCTGAACACCGACAGCCTCGCCGCCTCCGCGTCGACCTCCGCGTCCGCCGACTTCCTCGCCTTCGCCGCCTTCCTGCTCCTCCTCCGTCTCGGCGCTTCGCGGATGGTCTCCAGCTGGGGATTGAAGACGTGGTCGGAGGAGGAATCGGTGGCGGAGAGGCTCCTGGAGGAGGAGACTAGAGTCTCCGTCTCTTCGTCGTCTTCCTCGGCGCCGCCGCCGCGATCTTCGCTGCTGAAGAGCCCGCTGTCCATCGAGGAAGTGCTGAGACGACCCCGGAGCCTGATGGCCGTCTTCTTCTTCTTATGCTTCACGCGCCGTTTCTTTTTCTCCGCCACGGGGCTCAAGGCCAAGACGACGTCGGCTCCACCGTCGTCGTCGGAGCCCCCGGAGGCGGAGGAGGTGTAGATTTTCCTGCGAGGGGCGAGCTCGTCGCGGGCCGTGGCCATCACGTGGAAGCCCCCCTCCTGTTTCCAGTGGAACCGGGGCTGCGGCCCGCCGCGGCCGTCGTCCTCGTCGGAGAGGCGGGAGCGGGGGGACGGCCGCGACCTGCAGCCGCAGCCGTAGGGCAGGAGGGCGGGGGGCACGTGGCGGTCGAGGAAGGAGGAGCGGTGGGGCTTGCGGGGGGAGGAGAGGTCGTCGGCGGCGGCGGCGGCGGCGAGGGCGGGGGTGACGGCGGGGGAGGCGGAGGAAGGAAGGGACGGGATCGGAGGGGAGGGAGGAGGCGTCTTTGGAGCGGCAGGATTGGAAGGCCCGGGCGATCCGGAGCTTCAGACGCTTCGCCATCTCTATCTCTCTCGCTTTCTCTCAAGCTCAGCTTTTCTGTGTAGGAAGCGTGTGAGTGAATAGTTGGTGGGGCGACAGAAGAAGAGGTGCATTTTATAGGGGAGGAAAATCAGTTTTTTTTTTTTTTTTTTTTCTATTTAAAAGAACAATAATTAGCTGGATGGGATATGTCCGACTTTTTCAATTTTTCGAGCATTCGGCTAATCACGAGTTAGGAAGAAAAATGACCTATGTTCTGTTGTCTTCAACTTAATCGGGTTATCGATGATTGGTTTGCAGTGCATGATGATAAAGTGCCGTGCCTTAAGCGCCTTGTCATGATGAGTATCTTGATAGGTTAAATTGTGTCTCGTTTATATTTTTAGAGGGCATTAGAATATTTTTCAAGTCCATATTAAGCTTAAATTTAATTTGAGTTTAAGCTGTTGATGCAAGCTAAATACCAACGAAAGGAATCCGTATCAATTGCCATCGAGACACTTCTTGTGTATACTAAAGAAGAGATGTACCAAACAGTGTTTCATTTTCCACACTTTAGCCAAAAAATACCCTCTATGTTTATCAAAAAGGCTTTGCGAACATAACATTATTTGAAATACTATGAGAATAATAAGTTGTTGTCAGCCGCAAATTTTTGATGGAGTAGATCTCACAACAATTATAATTTTTTATTATTTGATTTTTTGTAATTTAAAACACATTATTATTTCTACAATAAATAAAGATTGTCATCCAATCATTTTTATTTTTTAAATACAAGTTTGGTACCTATGGGCAAAATCCCTGCTTCAACAGACCAAATCTAGACCACCTGACTTTTGCACTAGCCCTAGTGTGCATCACCCCAACTTGCCCATCACCCTCCCCCACACACCACCATGTGCCACGGCCGCTATCGTCCTGCCCTATTGAGTAGGGGTAAGCATCAGTTCAGGGTGATTCTAGACCGGCCCAACCCTGTTGGTCCTAATTCGGTTCCCAGAGAGATTGAATCGACCCTTGGTCCTAGTATTCTTGGACCAACACTATGCTGGTCGATCCTTGGTTCTAAGAGTTTCGAATCGATCCAACCTAGACCTACCCCGACTCTCTCTATATATAATATTATTTATAATTTTTTTATATAGAGAAAATCTTAAAATAAATAGCGTCAACAACATTAAATAGCTCTTTAGCGAGGAGTTCAGGTAATTTTACATTATTCTTTAATAACTTAGATTTTTAATGTCTTTTATAGTGTCGATAGTTATAATTTACAAAGGAAGAAAATGTTTTTATAAGAAATCCTCACGGCGTCCAAAAATGCATAAACAACTCCTTATAGTGTCATTCTCTAGTATTCGTTTTCTTCTGTCTTATTTGTCATCTTAGTCTTTAATTTGCCAAAATTGAAAGAAATAACTCCTCTGCTCACCACTCGATACTCGTCTCACTCATTTTGGGTCATTTGTGCTGCTCACTGCTCAATGCTCGCTTGGTTTGTTACTCCCCACTCGACATTTAATGCTCACTCTGTTCGACAGTCACCCACTTGACCCTTACCACTTGCCTTTCTTAGTTGACCTTGCTCATCATTGAACCCATTGGGTTTGTACAGTCCTTGGTTGCTCTTTCAATGAGTACAAAAAATAAAATAAAAAATTACTGATTGATCTTGGGTTGACTTGGAAACCAAACCGAACCCATTGGGTCAGTCCGATCCTCAATCATTTTTTTAAGGAGGACAAAAAATGAAATAAAAAATTATCGATTAACCCCGGGTTGACTCTAGAACCGGACCGAACCAATTGGGTCGATCCAGTCCTTGGTCCCAAGCTGAATAGAGTCAGTCCTCGGTTCCAAAAATTGAGGACCGGCACTTTAGGGTTAGAGGGTAGACCGGTCCAACCCAAACCATGCTCACCCTTACTGTCAAACTCTCACCGCAAATGACACCCACATCCGCCGCTAACTTCGACCTGTCCCCTCATCAAGAGACACTAAATGTGGGTCATACTCGTCCATTGGCATGACCAT
This sequence comes from Eucalyptus erythrocorys, assembly GCA_014182555.1. Taxonomy (NCBI): domain Eukaryota; kingdom Viridiplantae; phylum Streptophyta; class Magnoliopsida; order Myrtales; family Myrtaceae; genus Eucalyptus; species Eucalyptus erythrocorys. The sequence goes on along the minus strand of CM024605.1, from coordinate 36,974,895 downwards.
GGCAAGAGCTCAAGCTTCAAGATCCAATAGCCATGACCACAAGCTCGACCTCGAGCTTGGAGGAGATGGAGAGATGAGACGAGGAAAGAAACATCAGAGATAGAGAGATGCAAACGGATGAGAGGTCCTTGTCATCTAGCTTCTCTCGTGCAAGAATATACCATCCCAAAAAGGGGGATTCTGGCAGCTTGGCGTTCACCCAAAAGACAGATACGAAACAGGGTTTTGCATTTCCGAATGGATAGACATGCCATTTGGTTAAAATAGTCTATTCTTGTATTAAAAGGCCATGTGGAAGATTCTTCATCAATTGTCCTCATCTACATTGATGAGATTCTCATTTTTAGGCAAGAATGAAGAATCTCGTTGCAGCTTATTGAAATAGTCTGTAAATTTGTGCTCCAATATAGCACAAAATGAAATGAAATTTGGGCAGGAACTCTTGAAGTTCCTCGAAGTGAGAATTTTTCTCATAAATAAGTTCAATAATTTTTTGAGATTATCAATTATCTTAGAGATTTTGTTCGATAAACCTATGAATTTATGTATCACTTGCTAAAAACTCCCGCAGAAGAATCCACCTCCGAGAAGAAAAAAGAGCATGCTAGAGTAGTGCAAGTGTCAAAGGAGAAGTGGAAGTAAATTCCCCTGGACGGTAAACCAATCTTGTAGATTATACCAGGAATAAAATCAGGCAGCACTTTTGTACGAAGAAATTTATGGGAAAGTGACACATTTTTTGTGGTCAAATACCTTAATTAAACCCTTCAATTTTAACTACAACCCCAGTTCTACCTTAAATTTTCTTTTTATCTCATAAAAAATTATCAATTTTAACTCCAATCCTAAATTTACCATGAACCATTTTTCCGTTAACTTCCGTCCAAAATCACCCTTACTGATGTGATATTTCCAAGTGTTTTAATTTTTTCCTAATTTTATTTTTGGTAAAGAAAAATTTCCCATATTTTTTATTCAAGAAGGCGTCTTTTAGAGATCAATTTCCATATCAGCTCAAATTACGTCTTATCGGATCTAAAATTTGGTAAAAATTGGAGCAATTAGGATCGCTTTTTTTCGATATCTCATACTCTTAAGAATATATTTCTTTTATTGTGTTTGAGGATCTTCAATTTGGTAGTCAACCTTCAATCTCTCGTGCTCGGGATTCTATCATCTCTTGCTGCCGAAAAGCTCATGCTCAAGACACTTGGCTCAGGACGCTTGAACAATTGGCCATCACTAGTTTTTCATCTCTCAATCATCAAAAGAAATTTTGGACGAAGGATTAACGGGGACAAATTAAAAACTTAAGTAAAAGTTTATGATTTTTCATGAGAAAACTTTTTAGGGTATCAGGCCCATCTTGGACATAAGATTGGACTATCTAGGAGAAAAAACAAAATAACCTGTAAATTAAAAGAAAAAATTCAATGTCAATTAATGAAAAAGGAATCAAAACAATCCTTTTCCCACCAAAAGGATAATGATTCTTTCCTCCTTGCTGACACGAGTCAGACACCTGAAAGCAGCAACAAGATCTCTCCAGTCTATCTGGTGCGTAACAGCAAAAAGCATGCAGAGACGAGCTAGTCCTTATTTGATGCAACTAGATATGATCGGAGGTCCTGTTGTATCAGACAACCGGCCAAAAGATTGCATGCCTTTGTAAGCATGAAGGGTTCTGCCGATTCCTCATCTTTCCATAATCTTTATGGAGGGAAGCCAAATCCAGGAAAGTCCCCAGCAGAGAGCTGCTTCAATCCAACCCCTGCACCGTAATGCACGATCCGGAATCTATCTGCAGATTTTGCGTACCATGCATTTGCAGTGCTATAAATATGAATACAAAGGTTTCTCCAATGTATAGATCTGTCTACCACGAATCACATGATCAAACGTGTCGGATGATGTGAGCTCCATATCATATTCATCACATTAATAGTCGAGACGGATTGGTCATGCTCAAATTAAGGGAAAATCCTAAATAAGACTTAGGGTGAATTTTAAAGTGCTTTTATTTTCTCAAATAAAAATCGCCAAGTAAACTTTATTTCAAATAAGAACTTGAGTACTCTCATTTTCTCAAAAAAAAAAAATACAAAGTGAATTTCATTTCAAATAAAGATCTGACTAAAGAGCGTCTATAATACTCACCACTCCACTCGGCTTGGTAAACATAGAGAATGTCAAGAAAAAATGAAACCAGTTCAAATGAGTCAGTAAATTTTACTGAAAACTAAAACTATGTCAGTTTTTAAATAAAAACCTGACTTTCCAATTGATCAAAGCCATTTTAATCTTTTATCTTTCTTTTTTTAAAATTTTTTCCTTTTTTTCCTTCTTTTTTTTTTCTTTGTTTCTTTCTTCCTTTTTTCGTCAATGGTCAGTCTTAAAAATGGCTAGCCACAGGCGATGCCTAAAGAGAGTTGGGCGAGGGTTGCCCTTGCCTGAGTAAGGCAACCCTCGCCCCTGAGGGAGGCCACCTTGAAAGCCATAAGCGATGATCGGTCGCCTCACCCATGGCCGATGAGGGCTCATAGGTCCTTTCAAGCAATTGGTGAGGGTCGTCAAGCCCTCGCTAGAAAGGAAACAAAAGAAAAGAGAAAAAAGAAAGATAAAAAAAATTATATCAAAGTTATCTTGTGAAGAAAATACCCTTGATTGTTTGGAATATTTAGCTGATCAACGATGTTGAGTTCTTTATTTAAACTGTCATAACTACTCAAACCCTTATTTGAGATTGATGCTTATTTAAGAAAATAAGAGCATTTCAAGTTTTTATTTAAAATTTTCTCTCGAACTAATTTTTTCTTATTACATATCTTCTTCTTCTTCTTTTCATTTAGACTTATCGAATATCTTGTAAAAGCAAAAAATTTCAATTTTAGAAGACTATATCGTCCTCTATCCATATTAATCCCCCCCGGTGCCTCGCGTTACCTTTTTTATGGCGATATGTCAGATGTTTATTTGGTAATAATTTTTTTATCATGAAATGATATTTTTTCTTGGCATTGGAAGAATTGGTTTCTGCAGAAATTAATATGTTAAGGATGGGGCTCTAACTTCCACAAGAATATTCTTGTTTTCCTCCCCAAATATTTTGGATCGCTAATTTTCACGGACAATCAACGAAAAGGTAAATACACCGGTGACAACATAAAATAAAGATTAAATTCGCTTCTTCTAATTTCAAAATTCATACCGAAGGATGTAGTAATATGCTTTTGATTATAGGAAAAATTACCCAAAAAATTTTAAACCTAATACACTTTTGCTGCTAGCCCTCGCGAAACTTAATAAAAGAAAAGGAAAAGAAAGAAGAAAAATAATTAAAAGCCAGTCATTCTACGATTAAAGTTGACCGAATGAACTCATTTGTCAATTGAAAAGTTTAAGACTAAATTAATAAAAGTACAATACATTTATGATTTTTGGACAATCTTTCCTTTGATTATATGATAGTGATTCATTTCCAAAATGACATCTCAACTTGCGCAAAGGAAATAAGAGATCCTCAATTATCTATAAGAGTCATTTGATTCAACAAGTCCTAAATGGAACCAATATGATCTAGGGATGATTGGTTTCAAGACGAGTCACTTCTTAGCCTAAAATCAAGTATCGACCTTGTGACTCTCGAGCTTGGTTCCCAAAATTTGAAACGGTGATGTGGACCGAGTAAAGGTCAGTCATGGTTTTGTGGAACTTGAATCCAAACACGTTCTCCTTAAAATCGACTTTGAAATCTATTGGTCCATGCCACTTCTGTCTAATTCCTGAGCTAAAACTAATGACTCATCTTATGTGGCTGTTCATATGTACTAAACTCACATGAATCGGGTACATATAAACATCGCTCTACTTCCGTATTACCGTTTTTCCCTTGTTCGAGGCTCCTCAAATCACTCTCTTTTTGAAAAACTTTCGGAATCGGCGGGGGCAGTCAAAAAGAGAGAAGCCAAAAAGCCGCTCCTTTCATCACTCCTCTAATTTCCCCAAACCCTAGCATCAATAACTCCACAGCCAAATTTTGGGACAACCTAAAAGGGACCTGGCTTTTGAAAACGTGGAGAGACGAGATTCTTTTATCAAAGGAGAGGTGAAGAAGACAGCATTGAGAAGTCAATCCAAAAGAAGCTTTTCTCCTCCTCTTTTGCAATCAAGATGTGAAGGAAATATGTGGTGGGGAGCATCCAAGGAAACAAAATCATTCTGTGCAGGCAATTGTCCTCTCCCTCCTTTTCTCTTTTCCGTTCCTTTTGAAGAGGCAATGGTCATTTGGCGGTGCTTGTCAAGAGGCTTTTTCTGGCTTTTCACCCTTCTGTGTCTCCACTGTTCTGGCACTCTGATCACACCCAAGTCAGTCAGATTTGCCCTGTGTCTACTAAATCTCATGGCTCATGACTGAAACCCGACCACTTGTCGTTTGGGTCGGTTTTGAATTTTTGAAACTGCTAGTTGCATTTGAGGGCCTTGATTGAGATGAGCTTTAGGTTTTCTGCCCCCCCCTTCCCCTTTTTTTCTTTACTCTCCGGGCCAGTGCTTTATAATGGCTCCCATGGCTCCATAAAGAGTGAGGTGGTTTCTTGGTTTTCCTCTGGTTAAAGTTGCGGTAGCAACATGAGCACGTAGATAGGTGTATGCCATGGAAGATTTACTATCCATCCCGGGAAAGTCTAAAAAGATTGATATATCAGATGATGATGCTGTCACATTGGATATCAAACGAATCCACTATCTCATGTTTCAAACCCCGATCATCAAAAGATCCGTTCATATCCCACGAGATAATTTAAGTGTGTCGATCTTGATGTGCTGTTTAGTGTGTCGAGTATTCCTCGCAAAGAAAAGGAGAGGGGGGTGGAGATCGCGTGAGCCTCATATTCTTACCAATTAAGGTCTTAGCCCTGATGTCATTAATCAATTCTCATGCCTGGCAATGGCATATGTTGAGATACAAAAAAGTTCCACATCAGATAATTAGTATGGTGTGAAGTAGTTGATATATTCAAGTTAGTTCATAACTAATTAATTTGAATATTTGACCGAATGTAAGTTCAACTGAATATATTAAGATCTCCACATGTGAAAGTGTCAAGTTTGTGCATTCCAATTTCGATATTTGGTGAATATATCAAAGAATATATTTTTGTTTTTTGGCCTAAAAAGAATAAATCTGTTGACTAATGCAATTTTCGCGCCTCTGTTGTGTCTTCCTAACAAATGGTAATAGTGGTATCGGAGCCAATGATATATTGGTAGACCCACAATTTGTTCCAATGTTTAGTGAATATCTTAAGGAATAAATATAGTAACCAACCAGTCCCAAGTAATGGACGTAGTCCCTATGGCAACCTATAGGGTTTGATATGGAGAAACAAACCAGAATTGAAGATAATAGTCAACTCACACATGATGACGAGATCATTGAGATATATGAGTTAACTATGTCAAGAAAATAGTTGATATTTATAGTTGTCCTATAACTAATTAGCTTAAATTTTTGAGTAAATATGGGTATAATTGGATATGTTAATAAATGTATTCGATTTTGGACTTGAGATCTCTTTTGGCGATCTCTCCTAATTAACGTGTTTGGTTTTTTCTATCAACTCCAAACAACATATTTGCCTATGAGCATTTTTTTTGGGTACTCCAAACATATGTCAACATGCTTCAAATGAGTTGTTAGATCACGTAGGTCCTATCTAATTTAATGGCTCATTTGATTTTCATGTTATTGATTCCATTCATCCTCATTATAGGCAAAATCAAACCTAAGTAAATCATTAAAAAGTTTATTTGGACTTTCATCCGGATCTTGGGATCACTTAGATGAAAAACAGATAGAAGGTATAAACGGATATAGAGCAAGAAGAACATATTATATTAATTGGAGCGTGCGAACACCGACCATGGTTTTTATTCGTGCTCGACCTATAAGCACAACAAAGGAGAAAAAAATCCTCCATTGGCTTTTTCTTTGAAAATAAAATAGAAAATATATAGGAGTTTGTGTCGTCAAATCAACTATGTTCTCAATAGTAAGCCTATTCTTGAAAAGGGTGAATTTGGTTTTCTCATGCATCTTCGCTCCTGTCACCACTGTTGAAGGAAACGAAAGTCAAAGGCAGAGGTCCTGAACGATCAACACATCTAGAATATTTAATTTGAAAAATTTCATCGCTCATGCCTATTTATTTTATAAAAATAGATAGTTTAAAAAATATTTTCTTAAAAGTGATAATTCATATTACTTTAAAAATAAATAAATAAATAATATCATAAAAAAAATATTTTCAAACATAAATTGTTGTAATGAAGATTTTTTTTATCGATTAATTATTTTAAAAATTACAAATATTTATTTTAAGAAATATTTTTAAATTATTTATTTTTGGAAAATTAAATGTAATATTGAATCATGACAATTTGTATTATTCACGCAACTTTATTTGAAAAGAATTTGAATATGCTCGGACTCCCCTTTTTCTTATTCTAATTTCAAGATTTCATTGAAAGCCAGCTTTCATTTCATGGAACGCTCCATCTCTTCCACGTCAAATCAATTTGACTATTATGTCTTAAGATGGCGCAGCCATGATGCAAATCTTGACAAAGATAACTTTTTTATTTTGGATCACCCGCACTCGCTTGTCTTAATAATCATTCCATTATCTCAAAGCAAAACAAAGAAATCGTCAAAATTCATTGACATCGGTTGAGCGCTTTTAGATGTATGACCACCCCAACTAAAGTCAACTCGATACATCCGTGAAATTCTCAAAAAAAAAAAACAGTCCAATTCTAACTACGCAGAGTGAAATTCTTCAAAAAAAGAAGAAAAGAAAAAACCGATTAATTGGACCCCCAAATTTAGAAACTCCCACAAGAACAAATCGTGCCCACACGACACCTACGACCAAGGCCAGCCTCCAAAGCACCAAAAAGCCGAAATCAAAACAAAGCAAATTCGCCTATGGCCCCCCTCACCCACCATAGACAACTTTGACTTCGTTTCTCGTACATGCGTAAATACATAAACACCATAACCTCCTCCTCCCTCCATCTCTCTCGTTTTGCATCATTGAACCCGTTTCCATACAATCACAAATCATCGCGGCCGCCGCGGCCGTCGTCTTCCTCTCCTTCTTTCGTTGATTCCTCTTTCCGGGGGGGTTTCGATTCCGGGGGTAGATTACACATGCAAAGGAGTTTGATGAGGAGGCTGTGCCCGAACGTCGACCGGGAAGACGGCCTCGAGACGGTGCTGGAGGTGCCGATCCCGGAGGAGATGTTCACGAGCATGGGGAGCAACGTCGCGCTCCGGATGCAGAACATGCTGACGTGGATGAAGGCCCAGACGTCGGACAAGTGGTCGTCTCCGGTCATCGCCGCCCGCATCAACGAGCTCCGCTTCCTCCTCTACCTCGTGGGGTCGCCCCTCATCCCCCTCCAAGTCCAGCTCGACCACCCCGTCAACCGCCCCATTCGCGATAGCTCCATCGTACGTGAGAACCTTTCTCTCTTTTTATGTACTTGATTAGATTGGTCGTTTGGAGATACCGACACAACACATTGACACGTGAAATGAAATTTTGTTCGATCGAGCAATGTGACCTAATGTTTTATTCCAGTCATTTTAATGGTGACAGAAGCAAGTGCGACATTGTCTATTCAATCAAATTCCATCACAGAGATCAAATAATGGTACAACCGTGTTATACATCGATGGACTTTCCATTGAAAACGTGACTGTTCCCATGTCATTAGATCATCTCGTGTGTGAGGACTAGACCACGATCCTTGATCACAGCCAAGTCAAGTTTACTCGTCAATTTCGCGAGTCGGGTTTATGTGAAAAATCTCACGGTCGCAAACGATCTCGTGCATCCCGATTCGCATCCTGACCCCGGTACATCATTTCGCAGGAAGCGTCGACGGCAAAGTACATTGTACAGCAGTATGTAGCGGCAACGGGAGGGCAGGCGGCGGTGAACGCGGTGCACAGCATGTGCGCGACCGGCCAAGTGAAGGTAAGCGCGTCGGAGTTCCAGCAGGGGGACGAGAGCGTGGAGACGCGGAGCACGCAGGAGGCTGGGGGGTTCGTGCTGTGGCAGAAGAACCCCGACCTCTGGACCCTCGAGCTCGTCGTCTCGGGCTGCAAGGTCAGCTGCGGCAGCAACGGCAAGCTCTCATGGCGGCACTCCTCGAACCAGCAGACGCCGGTCTCGAAAGGGCCGCCTCGGCCCTTGCGGCGATTCCTTCAGGTACAGATTGTTTTTCATGACGTTTTGGACAGTGATTGTGCAATCTAGGAGAGATTAATGTCAACAATCTACAGTGAATAATTTGTACAGCAGACATTATTTCATGTCCATACCTAGTTTTTTCGCCTATCCTAGTTGCGACGATCCTAACCATGGTATTTCACTTGTTTGTGTGAAGGGACTGGATCCTAGATCGACGGCCAACCTGTTCCTAGACGCGATGTGCATCGGGGAGAAGATCATCAACGGCGAGGACTGTTTCATCCTCAAGCTGGAGACAAGCCCGGCGCTCCGGGAGGCGCAGAGCGGCCCCAATTTTGACATCATCCACCACACCATCTGGGGCTACTTCAGCCAGCGGTCGGGCCTCCTGATACAGTTCGAGGACTCGCGGCTGCTCCGCATGAAGACCGCCAAGGGCGAGGACGCGGACGTCTTCTGGGAGACGAGCACGGAGTCGGTGATGGAGGAGTACAGGTACGTGGACGGGGTCAACATCGCGCACCGGGGGAAAACCGCCGTGACGGTGATCAGGTACGGCGAGCAGTCGGCGAACCACAAGCGGGAGATCGAGGAGACGTGGAAGATCGAGGAGGTGGACTTCAACGTGTGGGGGTTGTCGGTCGAGGACTTTATGCCGCCGGCGGAAATCAAGCAAGGTCAGTTTGTTTGGTGAGGAGAGTGAACTGAGCTGATTTTGATTTCCACGGTTAGTAGATGTTGGGGGGAGAGAAGGGTTCCTCATCAATCGTTCATAAGAGTTTTGGGAGGAGTTGTTCTCTTTGGACCTTTCGGTACCTAGAGCAGAGTGTAGATAGGATGCAAATGTTAAGGCAGAAGGAAAGCCATCGACAGGGAACAGAAGTGCATTCAAGAAGGCGGGTATATCCGTTTCTCGAATCGGTTCGACCACGAAACCACCGCCCCGCCGAACGCCGTAAGATTCATCGTCGTTTCACAGAGCAGGCATATTGGCGGCATTGCCGGTATCCATCGTTGAAGGCGGCCTCTACTGCTAGATGCCACTGAAAATACTCGCTGTTCTCTCATGAGTTTTCAAACTCCATGACATCTTGTTCCAAAACTCGCCTGATGCATTTGCAAATCGAGGCAATTGTTTACAAAGATAGGCCTTCCTCTTCTTTTACAGAACGTTTTTGTACCCATTTTTCCCCAATCACATCGGACTCGGTTTCTGCAGAGTGAGTAGCTGAAATGTGAATGAATGTTGCAAATACGCCTCATACAATCCTCATCAAGTAGCCGGTCCAGTAAGGGTGCGAATGGTAACACTTTTTGGCTGGGGAAGAGTTTTTTTTTTTTTAGAAATGCTTCTTTTCTATTTCTATTCTGAGGAACAATTTTTGTGTAAAAAAATCCGTTTGATAACTACACAAAATTTTTACTCTAAAATAGAAAAAGAATAGAAATGCATTTGGTAAAAAACAGTTTCTTTTTATATTTATTTGTTTTTTATTTTTGCCGGGCCGATCGCCGCCAAACGCCGCCGTCGCCGCCGCCGCCGCGCCGGGCCGACCACCGCCACCGCCGCACGCCGCCGCCGGCCGGTGGCGACATGCGACGGCAACGGACGGCGGGCGGCAGACGGTGGCGGCTGGCGGCGGCGGCCGGTGGCGACGGGCGGTGGACGGTGGTGGACGGTGGCGGCCGGCGGTGATGGACGGCGGTGGACAACAGTCGGCGGCAGCAGCAAGAGATGAATAAAAGAAAAAAAAATTCACTTATTTCTGAAACTTATTTCCGGAAACAAGAAGCAATTTTTTTTTTACTTCTCATTTTTATTCCAAAACCATTTTCAAACTAACTTTTTGTTCCCGAACGAAAAACTAACTTACCGTTATCAAACGAGTGTTTATTCTTTTTTTTATTCCGGGGAACAAAAGAATATAAATTCTTGGGCTGGGGAAGGTTACCATGCGCAGCCTAAGTCTAACCTCCGATCGCAATTCTACCAATTAGGGGTGTCCAACGACCCGACCCGACCGACCCAACCAAAACATGACCCGAATACGAAACAAGTATAGTACATGTTTCAGATCTTAATATTGTTCGGGTAACATATATAAAACAAGCAAATAAATATATTTTGGGTCGGGTCAGGTATGTTCCGACCCTGGAACACATTAACTCCAAAGTTCCAAACAAGGCGATAAACATGTTCTCATCTTACCCAAGGCCAAACGCATATTGTGTCTTCTTGTGGTCGACTCCGCCTTCTTCTTCGACGACTCACGACCGTGCCTTCTCCTTCTTGTCGACTCCGCCACCGCCCTCTTCTTTGCTCCTCGCATTCTAGGGTTTCACTTCGCGGTAGGATCTCCGACGGAGCTTCTGTCGCCTGCACTCACAACCGTCGGTTCAGCATCTGCGGCCACTGCTACGCTCCCTCTCTCTTCCACCCGCACCATCAACGCCCGATTGTGGCCGCCCATCTCGGCCGACAATAGGCGACTCGGTCTCGCGACTCGCAAGCTCACGTTCGTCGCAAGAGCGGCCGATTCCACTGCGCCCACGTCCGCTGGCGAGGCGATTATCCCCGACGATGAGTCCTCTCTAGCCACGGTCTCGCTTTTTCCCCTTCCTCTTTGTATTTTCCATTTCGGGCTTCGATTTTGATTAATTTTCGTTTCGTTTCGTTTCATTTCATATGATGTCAACCACCTATTCGATGGATTGCCGCTGCGAGTCGGCAGGCACTTGCAAGGGATTTGCGACCGTCTGGCCAAGATAGTGAAGGACACGCACAATCTAAGAATGACTCCCCGCATGATCGCACGAGGCTTCATGTACAGATTCATGATTATCTTCAGCGAAGGCTCTTTGAACGAATTCAGGCAAGTCATTCTTGGCTACTAAACAAAGGACTCTTAACATCATGCAAGGCCTCACTTCCTCGGTATGGAGTGCCATAAGAAGTGAGAGACTTTCAATAACTTGAGGACTCGCTTAAACAAGAAGAAGAAACCTGACATGAAAGACAAGAGATGCTCTGACTAGCCAAGGAGACTGCCTGGAACCAACTGGTTCGGCCATTGTGATGAGCTTTCGAACATCGACTCAGTGATGCATGGAGGAATCAAGTTCGGAGCAGGCAAGTCATTCTTGGCTATCAAAACAAGGCTCTCGTCCTCATGTTGGACCTCTCCTTCTTTCATTTGCTTTGCTGCTTGTGTGTCTATTTAGTTCTATTAGATGCACCCATTTATGGAGGGCTTGAAAAGGAACAAAGGCAGATTCCAAAGCCGTGTATATGACATTTTGGAGGTCCTGACCGATCGAGTCAATATGCCTCATCTAGAACAAACCCCCCCTCTCTCTCTCTCTCTCAGATGGGAAAGATCAAAGCTGACTTACAAATGGAGGAATAAATTCCTTACGCATGCATGGAGGAAGGGTTACTTGTAATATTCACACTGTGCAAAAAGGTCGATCGCAAGAGATATGGATGAATGGCTTTAAGTTGGATACAGCATTTGTCAATTGTTACACAGTGGGATGCCAACTTGCGTTAGAAGTCAATATTCTTCTAGTTTAGTTGCTTCAAAAAAGTCTTCTCTCACAACATTCACGAGTAGATCTCTACTGGTATGAGTACCGGGACGTCTTTGAGTAATGTGGGGTGTACTAAGAATGGCCCATATAATTGACACGCCAGACAATGTGGCAAAAGTGTAAACGAACATTTAAATAAGTGGACCATATTCAATACTCAAGCAAAATCTGTTACATCGCTTAGTGTGCCAATTTTTCAAAAGGGTTCATGATACACCTAAATTGTTGCCTAAGAAAGAGGGAAGATTAATAGGCCTTAAGAGATTATAATGGTGGAATAAAGCTTGTATTATGGCTGCTTGTGGCTGATATTTGCTCAAGGCATGGTCTATAAGGGTGGCTTGGCTAAAGGCTTATAAGCTTTAAAAACAGGTCTCGTTTTTTACTTTGAAGATCCCTGCTGCTGCATCTTATGTTTGGGAGGAAAATCTTGAAACTAAGAGAGGTTTTTAAACGACATATGAAACATGTAACAAGTGATAGTTCTTCTGTTTTCCCTTGGCATTGTGACTTGCATCCTGTTGGTCCTCCCTTGTTCATTTTCCTGCTAGAATTGTCTATGATTCTGCATTGTCAATTCAAGCAAAGGTGCAGAATGTGATTCAAGACTCAGCTTGGCATTGGCCAACCGCAAGGTCTGATGACTGAGTTAGGATTCGAGCTCACTTGTGTGGCTCCTTAATTCCGAATCCTTCTGGTGCTGATCAAGCAAGTCGGAAATCGACTCCACCTGGTACATGAACTATCAGGAATGCGTCAAAACTTGCTAGGAGGAAGAAGTCCAAACGATATCATGGAGAAAGCTGGTTTGGTTCAATCCCTCTATTCCTCAACACTGTTTAATTGCCTAGTTAGCTACCATAAAGGACAGGTTATTACAGTGGGCCACGCAGGTCTCTCCACATTTGTTGTTCTTGTAATGCTCCCAATGAAGACAGGTACCGCTTTCTTTTTCTAGATGTTCTCTCTTTCTATCTGCAAGATTGATGGGCCATTTTGCAGCTTCATCTTGTAGATAGTGTTCCTGCAGCTTCATTTTGGTTACTGCAGTTGGCTTTTTCTGTCTTTAGAGGAAAGGCATTCCCCCGTTTGTTGTGCCTTTCTTTTCTGTACTTGGAGTGCTAGGAATAGTCGTCTAATAACTCCTCTTTTGCTGGAAGCTCTTCCTCAATTTCTACACAAATCCATGGTCTAAATCACAAAATCTATTAAGCTTCAAGTCCAGTTCCAGCTTGAAATATAGACTATTTTGAAGTTGAACTCAACTTCAATTTTATGTACCCATCTATCCTAACTTCATCAAACTCTGACCGCATCAGTTTGATATATATCACAAACGTCGCTAATGTTCGGTGTATTGCATAAACTCTAAAACATGCTCTTAGAGTGAACGTCGCATCTATTCCATTCATGGACACACTGACATTGTCGTTATCCAAAATACTCTTATTTTTTTCAAATTCACTACGAATGATATTTCATGCAAGTCATTGACAATGTCTCATATGAGAATTCGTGTTCACACTATCTACAAATCCGATTCATGCGGATCCGATCGATCCAATATTAGGTTAATCGGGCTTCAATCACCTATGTGATTCAAGTCTCCTTCGATTGAGAGAATCGAATAATGAGATTAGGATCAATGAACCAATCTTACGGAAGGACCAGCCCACGCTTAGAGTTACTTGCAATTTGCAAAGGGATGGACTTTCTTAAATGCATTCAGCTGAAGGCGAAATTAAAAAATTATAATAAAAACTCTCTGAACAATTATATATATGTATAGCCCTCAGCATTTGGGATTCTATATAAAGGATAAGAAATGAACATAGAGTTATTTCAATATATATAGACAATTGTTAAGTGATTAGTGATCCAATCTAAACGTCTATGTTTGTTTGATCTAGTTATTATGTGAAAAAATTCTATAGGTTCTATATCTCTGATATAATAGTAGAAATCTGCGAATTCTATGAAGTTATCTAATATGAAGTATATTAATTCAAGAGTTATGGTGATAATAAATAAGAAACGAACAAAGTGAAGAAATGAAGTCTAGATGAAAATTAAGCTAATTATGATTTCAATCATAAAATGATATGAAATGTAATTGAAAGTAATTAAATTAACAATGTGATCTCATGCAGAGGCGGTAGTTCGCATTCGAGCAGAGATCCTACTGATATGCGTAATAAAAGAAAATGTAACCTTCTACAAGGGCGGTAGCCCGCGCTCGAGTAGAGATCCCACTTAAAGCACAAGTAAAAGAAGACTAATAATATAAATTGATAATACCAACCAAAACTTAGTTCGTTATATTATTGAGTCATAGAAAACTTACTGACAATTAATACAAATAATTGGAGATGATTACAAGTGATTGGAAATATCTTGAAGAAGTAATTACAAGTAATCAAGGGGTGATTACAAGTGCTTGAAAAGTGATTATAAGAGGATATAAGTGATCAAAGGGTAAAATGAAAGGGTTGTGATCAAAGGGGGTTTCTAGGATGTAAGAAGGCAAGATCATAAGAGCGCAAGTGAACTAAAAGCAAGTGATACTTTCCTTCTTAGGCACTGTTTGGTAACCATCCAAACAGTGCCTGATTCTGATTTTTTGTTCCCGGGATCAGTTTGGGAATAGAATCGCGTTTGGTAAAATTTTTGTTCCCGAGAATAGATTGGGAGTTGAATCAAGAATAAAAAAAAAATTTGACTCTTGTTCCGGGAACAAGAAAAAGAATAAAAAAGTTGAATCCTTCTCTCCCTTTCTTTGTTGCCTTGGCCACTGCCCGTTGCTGCCGCCCGCCGCCACCGTTCGCCAGTCGCCGGCGACCAGTCCGGCGAGCTCGCCAGAGGCAAGCCTCGCCGGTGGCCAGGCAGGCCTCACCCAGCCCCGCCGGTGGCTAGGCAGGTGTCGCCCAGCCCCGGTGAGGTCGGCCTGGCCATCGGTGAGGCTGGGCGAGGGCTAGGCGAGCCTCGCCCAGCTGCCGGCGAGGCTCGGCCGACGAGGGCCAGCCTTGCCGAGAGCCGGCGACGCTCGTGAGGTCGCGGCCCTCGTCGGCCGATCACCGGTCCGGCGACCGATCGCCGGTCCGACGACCGGCCTGAAGAAGAAGAATAGGAGAAAAAAGAAAAAAAGAAAAGAAAAAAAAGAGGAAAAAGGAAAATAAGAAAAGAAAAAAAAAAAGGAAAAAGTATAAAAATTATTTAAAAATTAAAAGAAATTGATTTTGAACAATGAATCAATGAGTACGGTACCAAACGCAATTCTATTCCAAAATCGAAACTTTGGACAATTACCAAAAGACTTAAAATGCTTAGAATCAGTTCCCGGAAACAGAATAAAAAATAATCATTTCTGATCAGAATCTACTCCCGGAAACAAAATCGTTACCAAACGCGCCCCTAGCATGAACGAGAAGAGATTGTCAACTTAGCCAGGATTGACTGCCTACATAATCACAAAACTTTCTTATTCAGATTATGGTCATCTTCAGTGAAGGCTCTTTGTAAGATTTCAGGCAAGTCATTCTTGGCTAGTAAACAAAAGAATCTTCTCGTCATGAAAGGCCTCCCTTCCTCAGTATGGATTGCCAAAAGGAGTGAGAGACTTCAATAACTTGAGGACTCACTTAAACAAGAAGAACAAACCTAACATGAAAGACAAGAGATGCTCTGACTAGCCAAGGAGACTGCCTGGAGCCAACCAGTTTGACCGTATGATGAGTTCTCGAACATCGACTTGCTGATGCACGGACCAATCTGAGTTCAGAGTAGGCAAGTCATCCTTGGCTATCAAAACAATGCTCTCATCCTCATGTTAGACCTCTCCTTTGATTTACTTTGCTGCTTGTGTGTCCATGCAGTTCTACCAAATGTACCTATTTATAGAGTTCTTGAAAAGAAATACAGGAAGATCATATCTCAAAGCCACGAATATAACATCTTTGGAGGTCCTCATCGGTCGAGTCATTATGCCTCATCCAAAACCTCTCTCTCTCTCTCTCTCTCTCTCTCTCTCTCTCTCTCTCTCTCTCAGTCAGAGACGTGCAAGATCAAAACTGACTTACAAATGGAGGAATAGATCCTCGTGCATGCATGAAGGGTTACGTGTAATATTCCCACTGTGCAAAAAGGTCCATCGCCAGAGATATGGATGAATGGCTTTAATTTGGGTAAGGCATTTGTCAATTATTACACTGTGGGAGGCCAACTTGCGTTAGAAGTCAATATTCTTCAAGTTTAGTTGCTTCAAAAAAGTCTGCTCACACAACTTTCATGAGTAGATCTCCACTCATATGAGTACCGGGATGTCTTTGAGCAACGCGGGGTGCACTAGGATGGGCCCATATAATTGAGACGCCAGATGATGTGGTGAAAGTGTAAACGAACAGTTAAATAAATGGACCATATTCAATGCTCAATCAAAATTGGTCACATTGCTTAGTGTGCCGATTTTTCAGAAGTGGTCATGATACACATAAATTGTTGCCTAAGAAAGAGGGAAGATTAGAAGGCCTTAAGAGATTAGAATGGTGGAATAAAGCTTGTATTATGGCTGCTTGTGGCTGATATTTGCTCAGGCATGGTCTATATGGGTGGCTTGACTAAAGGCTTATAAGCTTAAAGAAAAGTCTCTTTTTGGATTTTGAAGATCCCTGCTGATGCATCTTATGTTTGGGAGGAAAATCTAGAAATTAAGAGAGGTTTTTAGACCTCATTCGAAACATGCAAGCGGTGATTGTTCTTCTGTTTTCCCTTGGCATGGTGACTGGCATCCTGTTGGTTATCTGCTTGTTCATTTTCCTGCTAGAATTATATACGATTCTGCATTGTCATTTCAAGCAAAGGCGCAAAATGTGATTCGAGACTTAGCTTGGCATTGGCCAACCGTGGGGTCTGATGATTGAGTTAGTATTCAAGCTACTTGTGTGGCTCCTTAATGCCAAATCCTTCTGTTGCTGGTCTAGCAATATGGAAATCGACTCCACCTGGTTCATTCAGAATTGGGAGCGCGGGGAACTTGCTAAGAGGAAGAAGTCCGACAGTTATCATGGAGAAGCTGGTCTGGTTCAATCCCTCTAGTCCTCGACGCTCTTTTATTGCCTAGTTAGCTAACAGTACCACAAAGGACAGGTTACTGCGGTGGGCCATGCAGATCTCTCCACATTCGTTGTTTTTGTAATGCTGCCGATGAAGACAGGAACCACTTGTTTTTTGAAAATGTTCTCTCGTTCTATCTGCAAGTTTGGAGGGCCACTTTACAGCTTCATCTTGTTGATAGTGCTCCAAGTGTGCTTTTCTTTTCTGTACTTGAAGTGCTAGGATTAGTCGTCTACGTATTTCCTCTTTTGCTGGAGTCTCTTCCTCAATTCCTACTCAAATCAAGAGATTGATTAGAGATAAAGATTAGAACTTGTTTGAATGTTCAAAGAAAGGTTTCTATAGAAAAGGCATAACACTGTTGCTTATGGGGTCTTGATGATTGGGTCTATTAGATTGATGATTTTGTTGATCTTGAAACAGGATTGCTCAGCCCGCTTTGTGAATTCTTGTGAATAAAATCTGAATTATCGGAGAATATAACTTACTGGTATTTTTATAAAAGTATCTTGCAAAGTACCGATTTTTCAAAATAAGTACAGAAACAAGGCTAAAAGATAGGCTATTAGTTGATTAAGGGCGTAAGGTTTTATTTTGGTAAATTGAAAATTCAAGGTTTTAAAAGAATCTCCGATTAGGTGTCGAGCTCCATGTTGGTGGAATTTAAGCGTATGTGGCAAATGACCAAATATTCTACTTGGGAGCCACGTCAGATTGTTAGCACTTGAAATCCATTGATGGCCAGCCCGAGATCTGATTGGGGCTTTTTGAAACAAATACTCCGACGACCAAAATAAAATTTCTAGTCTACCATTGACCAATCACCAAAATATTAAGTCTGATTTTTGCTCTTACCAATATTTTGTCCAAAAATTAGGTAAAGATAACTCTATTTGTCAATAGTGCTCGGTACTCGTCAACTCTTTTTAGAAATCTACCAACACAAAAAAAAAAAAAAAAAAAAAAAAAAAAAAGGAATTGAGTGGTAGAGCCATCCACCAGAGAATCAACTGGAAAAATATGTTAAACTGTCGTTTAAATTGGATATCCACGTTTATGTGTTCTAAATCACAAAATTCTTTAGAGCTTCAAGTGTAGTTCAGCTTGAATATATAGAGTTATAGACTACTATGAAGTTGAACTCAACTTGAATTTTTATGTTATATTCCAACTTCATTAAACTTTGTCCGCATCAACTTGATATGTATCACATACATTACTCCTGATTGGTGTATTGTATAAACTCTGAAACATGCTCTCAGAGTGAATTTCGTATCTATTCTGTTCATAGACATACTGACATTGTCGTCATCCAAATGTTCTACTTTTTCCAAATCCATTACGAATGGTTTTTCATGCAAGTCATCGACGATGTCTTATATGAGAATTCGTATTCAAACTATCAACAGATCCGATTTATGCGGACCGATCGATCAAACATTAGTTCAATTGGGCTTCAATCACCTACCTAAGCCATGACTATGAACGGCCCATTCAAGCCTTGGGAGAATAGAATAATGAGATTAGGATCAGCGAACCAATCTTTGGGAAGGACCAGCCCGCGCTTAGAGTCACTTGCAATTTGCAAAGGGATGGACGTTCTTGAATGCATTAATCTGAAGGCGATATTCATAATTTATGATAAAAACTCTCGGAACAATTATATACGTGACATTTCTTGATCATGATTGAGAAAGAAATTATAAAAAAATTCAAAACATTACTATATATATAGAAAACTACACATGACTTGATGAGGATTCCATGTAACGGGTCAACTAGTCCACTCTACACACAAATAACTTAGGAACTTGGGAGACTGAATATACTTAGTTCACATCACATGCACTTAGTGTTCCTTTCAATGGTTCGAAAATATGACATCCATTCTTATGTGTTTATCAACATTTACATCATGCCCAAGTCAAACGTTTCTTATGGAATTGAAAGAAAGAGGCATAGACATGATAAGAACTATTAAGAAGTGAAACTTAGGCCATTGCTGATATATAAAGGGAAGGGATCAATCTTGGTGAGAACACGAAGGATTGGGGTGGTAAATGGTTACATATATGCCAAGGACAATATTCAAGGAAGAAGAGAAGGCCTAGCATGAACGAGAAGAGACTGTCAACTTAGCCAAGATTGACTGCCTGCATGATCAAACAGAAGGCTCTTATTCAGATTTCTCCAGTGAAGGCTCTCTGTAAGATTTTAGGCAGGTCATTCTTGGCTACGAAACAAAAGACTCTTCTCATCATGTAAGGCCTCACTTCCTCAGTATGGAGTGCAAAAAGGAGATAGAGACTTCAATAACTCGCGGACTCGATTAAACAAGAAGAAGAAACCTAACATGAAAGACAAGAGATGCTCCGACTAGCCAAGGAGACTGCCTGCAACCAACCAGTTCCACTGTATGATGAGTTTCTGAAGATCAACTCGCTGATGCATGAAGAAATCGAGTTCGGAGCAGGCAAGTCATCCTTGGCTATCAAAACGAGGCTCTCATCCTCATGTTAGACCTCTCCTTCTTAAATTTACTTTGCTGCTTGTGTGCCCATGTAGTTCTACCAAATGTACCCATTTATAGAGATCTTGAAAAGTAATACAGGAAGATCGTATTCCAAAGCCACGAATATTGCATCTATGGAGGTTTCCATCGGTCGAGTCAATATGCCTTACGCAAAACCTCTCTCTCTCTCTCTCTCTCTCTCTCTCTCTCTCTCTCAGATGGGCAACATCAAAGCTGACCTACAAATGGAGGAATAAATTCCTCCTGCATGCACTGAGGAAGGGTTATGTGTAATATTCACACTGTGCGAAAAGGTCCATCGCCAGAGATCTGGATGGATGACTTTAATTTGAATATGGCTTTTGTCAATTATTACATTGTGGGAGGCCAACTTGTGTTAGAAGTCAATATTCTTCAAGTTTAGTTGCTTCAAAAAGTCACACAACATTCTTGAGTAGATCTCTACTTGTACGAGTACCGGGATGTCTTTGAGCAATGCGGGGTGTACTAAGATTGATCCATACAATTAATACGCTAGACGATGCAGTAAAAGTGTAAACGAACAATTAAATAAATGGACCATATTCAATGCTCAATCAAAATTGGTCACATTGCTTAGTGTGCCGGTTTTTCAGAAGTGGTCATGATACACATAAATTGTTGCCTAAGAAAGAGGGAAGATTAGTAGGCCTCGAGATTAGAATGGTGGAATAAAGCTTGTGTTATGCGCTGCTTATGGCTGATATTTGCTCAGGCATGGTCTATATGGGTGGCTTGGCTAAAAAGTTTATAAGCTTAAAAACAGGTCTCTTTAGGACTTTGAAGATCCCAGCTGATGCATCTTATGTTTGGGAGGAAAATCTCGAAATTTAAGAGAGGTTTTTAGGCCTCATTTGAAACACGTCATAGGTGATGGTTCTTCTGTTTTCCCTTGGCATGGTCACTGGCATCCTGATGATCCTCTGCTTGTTCATTTTCCTGCTAGAATTGTCTATGATTCAGCATTGCCCTTTCAAGCAAAGGCCCAGGATTTCAATCAAGAATCAGTTTGGCATTGGCCAACTGCCACCAGGTCTGATGATTGAGTTAGGATTTGAGCTCACTTGTGTGGATTCTTAATGCCGAATTTTGAGCACTTCGGAAATTTACGCCACCTGGTACATTCACAAGTGGGAGTGCCTGGAACTTGCTATGGGGAAGAAGTCCAAAAGCTATGACGGAGAAATCTGGTTTGGCTCAATCCCTGAATTCCTCGACAATGTTTTATTACCAAGTTATATGCACAGTCGACTAGAGAGGGACATGCAGGTCTCTCCACTCTGTTGTTCTTCAAATGCTGCCCATGAAGAGAGGAACAACTTGTATGTTCTCCCTCTCTCCCTCTCTCTCTCTCTCTCTCTCTCTCTCTCTCTCTCTCTGTGCAACTTTGGAGGGCCATTTTTGTAGTTTCATCTTGTTGATAGTGTTCCTGGATGTCAAGTCACTTGGGCTTGTTCTGTTTTCGGAGTGCCAGGAACAGTTGTCTCCATAAGTCCTCTTTTGCTGAGCTCTTCCTCATTTCTTACTCAAATCAAGAGATTGATTAGACATAAGATTTGCATTTGTCTCAACGTTCAAAGCAAGGTGTCTATTGACAGGCATAAAACTCTGAGTTGCAACTTGATGATTGAGTCTCCTAGTTTGGATCAGGAATGCTCAGCCTGCTTTGTGACTTGTTATGAATATAAATCCGCATTGTGGGGAAAAACAAAACTTACTGATTTTTCGAAATATCTTGCAAATTACCAATTTTTCAAAATAAGTGCAGCAACAAGACTTGAAGGATTTGGCTATTAGTTGATCAAGAACATAAAGGTTTTAGCTTGGTTAATTGGATTTAAGGATTTAAAAAAGCACCATCAAGTCTTGAGCAATTGAAGCGTCTAAAATGACATGCGGTAAATGCCCAGATATTTCACTTTGGGAGGTATGCCGAATTTATGATGCTCAAATTCCACTGGGGGTGAGCACAAGATCCGATTGAGGCTTTTTAAAGTCCTCAATTAATCAAAATACAATCTTAAATCTACCATTGAGCACCAGTCAAAACGTTAAGTCTTATTTTTGCATTTATTGATAAGTTAACTGAAATCGGATGAAAGTAATTCTTTCTACTAATAGTTTTTTGACATTCGTTAATTTTTTAAGAATTCTGTTAGTAAAAAAAAAGTCCTGTCAATAGAACCGTCTGCCAAAGAATCACCCAAAGAGATGATGTTAAACTATTGTTTTATAGGATATTCGCACTTTGCCAATGCTTAAAGAAGGGAATGAAGTCTCAGTGATCTAAATGGCAAGATCCTTTAAGCTTCAAGTCCAGTTCCAGCTTGAATTTAGAATATTTTGAAGTTGTTTTTTAATAGCTAGAAAGACTATTTTGAAGTCGAATTCAATTTGAATATATATACCTGCATGTTCCAACTCGTCAAACTTTTTGACCACGTCAACTCGAAATTCGTATACATCAACGACGTCCCTCCTGATTGAGGTGTTACATCCCTCGAAAACATGCTCCTGACGCGAACATCTATTCCATGCATGGACATATCGACATTATTCTTATCCAAATGTCTTACTTCGAATGCTTTTCCATGAAAGACACCGACCAATGTCCGATCGAAACATCACTTTCAACAGATCCTATTCATGTGGCTCTTATCAATCACCTGTTAGGTCGATCAGGCTTGGATCGCCCATGCGGTCTGATGAGCTATGACAATGAACGCACCCCACTCGAGCCTTGTTCCATCCAAGAGAATAGAGCAACGAGATTAGAATCACCGAGCCGTTCTTTAGGAAGTACCAGCCTACGCTTATTGTCACTTGCAATTGGCAAAGTGATGGACGTCGGTATATGCATTAAGCTGAAGGCGATATTCATGAACTATGATCAGCATTCTTGTCCGTGTGTGTATATACGTTTCTCGAGTATAATTGATGAAAATGTACGGACTCTTAGAACGCAAGGGGATTTCAAGTGTCCCAGCTTTCTCGAGAATACATGAGTTTTACCTTCGGTGGAGACCATTTTTCGCTATCACATATATATTAGTGTCAATCTCCAAATCTTAAATTTTTGCACCCGCCCAAAACACTTAAAGCCAACTAAAAACCAAACCATCCAAAGCCTAAGCAAGATAGTAAAATGAGTTTGTAAGTGATCATTGGGTCAAAATTGAAGCATGAGTTGATGACGATTCCAAGTGATGTGTCAACTGGTCCACTCTACCACACGCAAATCACTCGGGAACTAAGGATAGTGAAAATATTGAGTTCACATACACTTAAGAGTTCCTCCAGGTAATTCAAAGATGTAATACTGTTCTTATGTATTTATCAACATTTAGATCATGCCCACGTCAATCGTCGCTTTTAATTATGGAACTGAAGGCATAGACATGATAGGAAGTGAAACTTCGATATTTTGTGCAAGCAAGGTATCAATCTTGCTGAGAACTTGGCATTGGTATCATAATTATTGTACAGCATGTGCTAGCAGAATCCAAAGTAGACAGCGCTCGGAGAGTGACTGGACTTTAGGCCTCCTGGGTGAAAATCCTTCGATTTGCACGTATCATAGAAAGTGCGCTTAGCCACACGTTCTTGACATATTCATCACCTGCAAGTAGCCATTCGTTTAAGTATGTCACGTCCCGAATCTTAGCAGAAAATGGGATGACACGGCGATCTTTCCACCCAAAGAATGTAGCTTCAAACTAACAAAATTCAACTCCCGAAAGTTCTTGCGATAATGCTTTTACTCTAATGGCTACTAACTGAGGAACCTGAAAAGATTGAGAAAGAGAGAGGTGAGCAACTATAGCTCAGTGAGCAATATTTATCTTATAAGCAGATCAAACCTCCACATTACACATTTAGAACTCAAAAATATGACTCATCTATGTCAATCCAATATATAACAACTTGCGAGAATAAACTAAGTTATATATTACTTTAACCTAGCATAATTTCTTATATCAAAACAAGTATCACCGGTTCGGTTCAATAATTGAACTCAGCATATCTCATGTCAATGATTCATTTCATTAATCAAAGTCGTATCGCACGTTATTGGTTTACTCCACCAGTCAATCTCATAGTGGAGGTGACTCCTATGAGACCACGTCATCATGTAATACGTAGTGCTTGAGTAATACAAGGCTCTAGAGATGGCTCCCATGAAATTATATTATCGTATAGCACTTAATCCTTAACCAACGTATATCAGTAGTATAAGACCCTAGAGGTGATTCCCACGAAATTACATTATCATATAACACTTAGTCTTTGACCAACGTATATCAATAATACAATGCCCTAGAGGTAGCTCCCACGAAATTATATTATTGTGTAACACTTAATAAGGCCCTAAAGGTGGTTTCCATGAAGTTACATTATTGTATAGCACTTAGTCCTTAGTCAGTGCACATCATAATTAGCACAAACCAAAACATAGCTTTTCACAAGTCAAATCTCACCACAAAACAAATTCATAATTCGTATTATAAATCAGTTTCACATATCGAATTAAATCACATTTCATAAACTATACTGAAGTCAATGCAATTCTTTCACATAAAGTTTTTGCAAACCCAAAATATGGGGAAAAGTGCCAAAAAAGTCCTAAACATTTTGCCTTTGTGCCGATTTAGTCCTAAACCTTTTTTTGGTATCGATTCAGTCCTAAACCTTTTTACGTTGTGCCAATTAAGTCCTTTCCGGCCAAAATTGGCCGGATTTTGCTGACTGGACGCCGGCCGGCTGACGTGGCCTTATCGGCGCTGACGTGGACAACTTTTAATAATATTTTAATATTTTTATTTTTATTTTTATTTTTGTTTTTGTTTTTTTGTTTTTCCTCCAGCCGGTCGCCGGTCGCCGAGGCGACGGCCGGCGAGGGCGAGGCCGACCTCGCCGGCCACCTCGCCGGATCTCGGCGAGGTGGCGAGGCTCGACCTCACTAGATCCGGCGAGGCCATGGTCGTCCCTCGCCGGCCATGGGCGAGGCTCGCCGCCGGATCGGCAAGGTGGCCGGCGAGGTCGGCCTCGCCCTCGCCGCCATCGCCTCGGCCGGTCGCCGCGACCGGCGACCGGCTAGAGGAAAAAGAAAAAAAAAAAAAAAATAAAAAATAAATAAATAAATATTAAAATAAAAATATTAAAATATTATTAAAAGTTGTCCACGTCGCGCCGATAAGGCCACGCCAGCCGGCCGGCGTCCATTCAGCAAAATCCGGCCAATTTTGGGTGGAAAGGACTGAATTGGCACAACGTAAAAAGGTTTAGGACTGAATCGGCGCCAAAAAAAGGTTTAGGACTAAATCGGCACAAAGGCAAAAGGTTTAGGACCATTTTGGCACTTTTCCCCCAAAATATGTCTTCTCTCTTGACTCCATCCATCAAACAATATTTCACAATTCATTTCTCACACTATTTTGAAATGTCTCTCTCATTAAACGTTTCTCAAATCATCAAAGAACTCATCCCATAAATTAGTTTTTAATGTAATATATACATTTAAATTTTCATGGCACCTTCCATGACACGTTTGTCAAATAATTCCCAAATAAATAAAAAGTAAAAGATGCCCAATCCAAAGTTATGTATCAAGTATGCTATGGACATGACTTTTGCCTTTTAGTCAAATCACAATTTGCACATAATATACCTCATATTTTTCATTTTCAAGATGTTAGTTTACATATTCAAAAAAGAGATAACACCATTCACTTGAAAATGCCCAAACAAAACAATGTGTAACTAAACGAGCCAACGATCTCGCAATCCTATCAATTAAATGAGAATCAACGTTAAAATTAAATAAAACTCTATCTCAACTATGAAATGGCTAAATTACACCTAAGATCTAACAAAACAGTTCCCCCTGCCAACAAATCACTGACTTGAACTGATAATTCAAACCTAAACACAACGCGAAACTCAAACACAGCCCTAAAGTTTTGTTCTGACAAAATCATTGCTTCAAATAGATTCCCGTCAAACCCATGGCTCTGCAACGTCATAAAGCACAATTTCCATGAAATTTCAAAACTTCACAACTCAAAAATCGAACTTCACAGCTCGATCGTTACATAACTTTGAATTTAAGCGCTAAACCCGAAAACTATCCAAATTGGATGAATGAAGGGTATGAATACTTATCAGGCGTTGCGATGCGTAGTTAATTCAGCTTGGCGAGACCCCTATAGCGCGAGCGCACTCTCTCTTTTCCTCTCTCTTCCTTTCCTTTATTTTCCCTCTTTTCTTTTTCTTCTATTCCTCACATGTGAGCTCTCGGTTTCCTTTATAGCCGAAACGACCACCACTGTTTCTTTTGTTGACCAAGTCTTTCTCTCTCTCTCTCTCTCTCTCTCTCTCTCTCTTGAGTGGGTCCACCACCTTTGGCTTGGTCAACTAAAAAGGCTAGTGTTACAGAGTATCTCTCAGGAGTCAAATGGTTTCGATAATCAAAACCTGCACAATGGAGTGTTTCTTTCTCCAGATAGCAAAGCCACGGAAATCAGTTTTCATTCCTCCTTTTGCTTTTGTATATTTTAATATAAGCGATTCACATCTTTCACAAACCTTCTTGTGTAGGCTTCCAATGCACCTTTTGGCCCAGAGAAAGGTAGGCACCTTCAAAGAAGAAAAGAAGGCCTAACATGAACATGAAGAGCACGTCACATACACCAAGATGACCTGCCTGGCGAACCCGCAATCCTAGGTGTTGGTCAACCAGAAGGGCGACCATGATCGAAGCCCCATGCAAGAAGCAGGCAAGTCATCCTTGGCTAACAAACAGGACTCATCACCTCATGTAAGGCCTCTCTTCCTCGCAAAAACGTTTCGATTCCTCTCAGTGTGTGATGTGATGAATGAAAAGGACAGACAAAGTTGTATCTTCGTGAAGTGGTCGCTTTTAGGAGGAAGAAGCCTAACATGAAAGATAAGAGACTTTCTGATTAGCCAAGGAGACTGCCTGATACTGGGTACGAACTATTCGAACCGTCAGTTTAGCTCGAATAGATCGACTTCGGAGCAGGCAAGTCATCCTTGGCTACCAAATGAGTCTCTTGTCTTCATGTTAGCCTCTCTTCTTCTTCTCCCACTAAAGTCCAATGCTTCAATTTTTTGCTTGCACTCTTGTCTCTATTTATTGGGAGTGGAACCGACCATGAGATCAGGTTCCAAGGCCCACCAATATTTTTGTAGGACCGCCTTTAGTCAATTTGCCCCATACAAATCTTCTCTTTTGAATTTTTCTTTCTTTCTGATGAGCCTGCAATAATTCTGATCACTCTCTTAGCTTTGACAAGCTCCCCATATTAGATTCTACTCTTTGTATGAGCACGTCTTACAGGTGCGTAATGATCACTGAACCGAGCAAAAGGGCCCGCCCAAAATCTTTGAGAAGATATCAATGGATGGCAATAAATCAGGTATACTCGGTTAAAGTCAATATTCCTAGGCTTTAGTTACATTTCACCAAAAAAAAAAAAAAAAAAAAAAAGCTCCTCACGTATCTCTTGAATGTTGATGCACTGGACTTTGAATACAGAAGTGGTGAATGGATATTTGACCATATTCGATAGTCTTTCTGGCGTATTCTTCATCTAGGCAACGCTTTTGTCCTATCTTGAACAATAAGTTTTTTGACAAAAAATACTGATATTCTATTTGCTAGCTCTACAAGCGCACATAATACACCCACTTGTTTTGTCACTTTTTTCCATATTTGAGAGAGTAAAATTGTTCATTATGTTACTTTGGATTATATCATCTACTGTGAGTTGGAAATGTACCAATATGTGTGATATTGGTGGAACAGTCCCCATAATCCAACTGGAAAAGTCTTCAGCAAGGATGAGCTTGAAGTAATTGCTACAACTTGCTGCACAAATGATTGCCTAGTTGTCACAGACGAAGTATGAGAATGCTTTTACTATACAACAAGCATTAACTTGTGCAATTTGTTTAAGGAAGTAGAAGTAAACTCTTGTTTTGCATCACCCTTCACATTTACTCTAAGTCGTCGATTTTGTGATCTCTTCTAATCGTTTGTTTCAGGTTTCTGTTTTTCTTTCATGCTAATTCTGTTGCTAAGTCTTTGAAGATTTTCTGAGCAGATATTACCGGGGGCAAAAGGAGAAAAATTGTGTTGAATCAGAGGTAAAAATTGACCATGTGTTTCAATCTTGCAAATAAATACTAATGCTTGTAATCTGCAATAAAGGATGGTCTTTGTTCCACCTCTCTTCTTTTGAACTATTGCGTGCTGAAGTTGAACCCATGATTTCACACACTCATTGATGAGATTTTCCAATTTGTCATTATTCTGCAATTGTAGCAATTTCTCTAACGTGTAATTGGGCTATATGCTTGAATGCTTCATACTCCAATTGGTCTATTTTTTTATGCCTTCCTAATGCTGATTAAGGTCCGGCTTACTATATAGGTTATGGAAATAATAATTTGCAGGCTCTAAGTGTTATAAATAGAAGAATTGCTAGATGTCTTCAACGGGTGGTTTTAATGTCATAAATAGAAGAATGAGATCTACAATGTGGGAACATTTTAAAGAGATTTTTGGTCAAGAAAATGCTAAGTGTTTATATTGTGGCACTCTTATTGATTATGCTAATGGTCAAAAGACTAGCTCAATGCATCATCATCTAGCTAGATGTAAGGAATATCCATATGCAGACGTCAAAAAAAAGGCAAAAAAGTACCTTGAGTCAAGTTGTTGAGGGTGGTAGTTCATCAAATCCTTGGAAATTTGATCAGGATACTAGTAGAAAAGAATTAGCGATCATATTTGTGACATTCTGATTTTCCGATTCTGTTTTTAATCGAATTTTTGGGATGCAAGTTGGATCACTTGATAAGGAAAAGTCATAAGAAGGTGAAGGACACATGGGTTAATTTAATTGGGCTTCAATTGGATTTGTTTAGTTGAGAATTAAATGAAATTGAAAGAATTGATGTACAAATAAGTGAAATTCGTATGCCATGGTGGACTAAGCAAAATGGACCCATTAGAAGCTTGTCTTGGAAGCTTGGAGGTGAGTGGAAGGTGACATCACATGAGGTCATAATGGGCCATGTTTGTGGGGCCAGAGAGAGAGAGAGAGAGAGAGAGAGAGAGAGAGAGAAATGGGTTTTCTTCTTCCTCCCCTTCTCTCCCGTCGACACTCTCTCCTCCATCTCCATCTTCTTCTTCCTCGTTAACCCAGCAAGCCGAAGACCACTGGAGCAGCCAGTAGTCTAGTTAGACCGCCGTCGCACACCCCTTGCGCGCCGTCCACCGCTCGCGACACCCCGTCGTCCACGCACGCCAAACCCGCCATTCCAGCCGTCGTTCATGTTCGATGTGCGTCCATGTTAGATTTTTGTGAAACCACTGCCAACTGTTCTAAAAGCTTAAGCTGTTAGATGGAGGCGTGGTTTATTATTTAAACATTCTAACACTCCCCTCACACTTAGTCTGGTCTTTTTGCCTAGTACTAAGTGTGGAAATTTAATTGGGGAGGCAAATTGGGGCCTGGAAGATTTGAACTCAGGACCTACTTGCTCTGATACCATGTTAGATTTTTGTGAAACCACTGCCAACTGTTTTAAAAGCTTAAGCTGTTAGATGGAGGCGTGGTTTCTTATTTAAACATTCTAACAGTCCAGAGCTGCTGTCCAGCACCGTGAGCCACTACCAGAGCCGCCGTGGACCGTCGTACACCCCCGCCTCAGCTCGCCGGAAGTCTCTTAGCCCCTCTCGGCCCTTGCGCGCCTCAATCGGCGCCGGATCCGCCCTCAACCAGCAACGAACAGGGAGTTGGAAAATGGGTATCGCAGCGAAGGTTTGACCCGTTTTGGCCGGCTTCCTGACCCCGGATGCTTGGCCCGCCTTGAGGAAAGTCGATCCCCGCGTCGTTGCCGTCGTTTTGGTCCGTGCGTCGCGTTAATCTAGTGAGTTTTACTCACTAATTGTCAATTAGTAGGTAATCCCGCTTAAGAGATGTTTAGATTAAACTAAGTATGTTTATGCGATTATATTAGCTTATTTAAATGTTAAATGGATTAAGGGATGTAATTAGTTTAGTGAATAATTAATTAAGACTAAGTAAATGATTTAATTAGTGTAATCTTGTTTAAGCCTTAATTAATTATTATAGATTAATTAATGATTTCGAATTTATATTTATTATTTAATATATTATTTTATATTATTTTCGGACTAAATTTAATTATTTATTATTTCCGAAAATTGGACCAGAATGGCCGGTGATCGGAATTTCGTGCCGATTGTCGTTGTGCAGTCCGTTTATTTATTTGAGCCTTACATTATGCTGAAATGATTTAATTATATATTTTTAGGAATTATTCCTAAATGATTTGAATTATGGTAATTTAGTGGAAAATAACCGAGCACCGGTTTACGGCGCCGAAATTTGTAATGGACTTTGAAAATGGTGGGAATAATGAAAAGTTGATTATATGTCTAAATTGGTATACTATCTTGGCCCGGGGCCCTAAATTATCAGTTTCAGGTGAGCAATTTATTATCAGCTTTGGACGAGCATATATATATATATATATATATATATATATATATATATATATATCCTGGGGCCCTAATCTATCAGCTTTGGGCGAGCATATACCTAGTATATTATATTATTGACTTTAGGCGAGCTATACTATCTATATTTTCAGCTTTGGGCGAGCAGTCCTAGACTATGGTCGGACTTTATAGATAGTATTGAATGTACCAACCATGGAAAGGTTGTGATGACACATAATCGATTAAGTCGATTGATCAATGATTTGATCTGGTGTTTTGAATTGACGTAGTTGTCAATATTTATTGATTGAACTAACGTGCAGGTAGGGACTGAGGCGAAGGTAAGTCCCCTGACTCGTGTTATACTTAGGCAGCCCTTTGGGCATATTAACTTCCTAATTGGGTCTTAGTAGAGTAGAATTTGCTGAGACATAGTCTCATCCCGGTTGTGGGTCATCATTTCAGGTCCGTAGATTTACTTGGTGGAGAACCAGGAGTCCCGGAGTTCGGGGAGGTGGAGAAAGCAGAATCGGCAAACATGTCTGGCTTGATAGTCATAGGACAGTCCCTTTTTGATTGAGCCGATATTTTCATAAGCAACCTGACATTGTAAATAAACATCTATGTCTCTAAAAGGTTGATGTTGGTTGGAAGGGAAATTGTGGCCCTGCTTTTTTATCCCATTGTTTTATTGTCTGGGGAATTATAATTGCTTCCGCATGTGCTTATTAAAAGAAGAATGGGTCGGCGATGAGTCCTGGAACATCGCTAGAAATCGACTAGTCGCAGGGATAGGCGCGTGCCCAAGGATCGGGGCGTGACAATATTTATTCTTAGTAAGTTGCCTTTTAAGTTGGTAGATCACAAGTGATTTTATTGATTTGTGAATAGAATCCAACCAAAATTTTTGATCCCGTCACGTATCACATTAAGGCGTGATTGTTATGATCTATACATGGAGGAAAGAAGTAAATTGAAGAAATATTTCTTCGAGATATCTCCTAGAGTATGTCTAACTACTGACACATGGATATCTTGTCAAAATTTAACTTATATATGTCTGACTGCTCATTTTGTTGATGCCGATTGGAAATTGCAAAAGAAAATATTAAATTTTTGTCAGATTTCGGGTCATTCTATTGAGATAATAGAAAAAGCAATTGAAAAATGTTTGACTGATTAGGGGATTCATAGTGTTTTTTCTATCGCCGTGGATAATGCTAACTCGAATGACTTGAGAGTCAATATCTGAAAAAGATATTGTTGAGTTAGAGAATATTCAGTCGAATAGTCTTGTATGTTTGGATGTGGAAACTCGTTGAAACTCGACATACATGATGTTGGAATCAGCTTTGAAGTTTGAAAGAGCTTTTAGCAATATGGAACTTTGGAACAACAAATATGCCCAAGAGCTTTCCAAGGGGAAAGAGTTGCCCACTAGTGTGGATTGCAATTATCTACGTGACTTTCTTCCTTTTCTGAAGTTGTTTTTTAATACAACTATAAAAGTTTCGAGTTCTTCTTATGTCACTAGCAATAATATGGCGAAGGACGTGTACAAGATTCATATGATGATTGAGAGATATTATGGAAATAAGGACCAAAGCTTACAGGAAATGGCTCAGAGAATGAAAACGAAATTCTGTAAGTATTTTGGCAACGTGAACAATATAAATCTCAGTTTATTCATTGCTTGCGTACTTGACCCACGACATAAGTGGAACTATGTGAAGTGGATGATTAGTCATGTTTATGAAAGCAAGCAAATAGAAATTTTACAAGAAAAAGTGATAACATCTCTGACATTATTGTTTGAGCAATACGGCACGAATATATGCCCTCAAAGCAACTTGAGGCTAAAGAGCACAAGGATGGTAAGCATGTCAAGATCCCTAATGGTTGGTGCTGATATTATGACCGAAATGTATTTTAGTCAAACCGGACAACAGTATTTGGATGAAAAATCTAAATTGGACAAGTACTTGGAGGAAGCATGTGAACATTATAACTCTGAATTTGATATCTTAAGTTGGTGGAAAGGAAATTCATCGAGATATCCTATCTTCTCTACCATTGCTCAAGATATCTTGGTCGTGCCCGTCTCGATTGTAGCATCGGAGGCTACATTAGCATAGGAGATCGTGTGCTCGATGTGTTTTGTAGTTCCTTGACCCCAGCAATGGTGGAGGCTCTTATATATGCTCAAGATTGGTTATGATTGGCGCCACTTTCACGTTCGATTGAGGAGGACTTAGAAGACCTTGAAATCATTGAGTCGAGTGAGAAAATATGATTGTAGAATATTTATACATTTCTTTATTTTAATGCATACATTAATTCTCATGTTCTTCGTGAATTTATTGTAGAGTTGCCAAATACAACCACGAAGTCAAACTCGATATTGACTTCTCTCGATGATTGACGTATTGGAGGTTAGTACTTGATAAATAAAGAAAATGAAGTTAAGTTTTGCAGCCTTCTGTATTAATGAAGCTAAGCTCGAAATGAGTCTTGAAATGTTCATCTTCTTTGCTT
This sequence comes from Eucalyptus erythrocorys, assembly GCA_014182555.1. Classification (NCBI taxonomy): domain Eukaryota; kingdom Viridiplantae; phylum Streptophyta; class Magnoliopsida; order Myrtales; family Myrtaceae; genus Eucalyptus; species Eucalyptus erythrocorys. The sequence continues at coordinate 36,942,296 of CM024605.1, read as the reverse complement.
TTAGTTATAGAAGTGATCGTCCATGAAAATTTAGGGATTTGTCAGGCAATCAGCTCACTGGTTCTATACCAAACAGACTAGCTTCTTCAAATATGCAACTTGTGTAAGTCCTATTTCTCGAATTGTTTTACATAATATGATATATTGTGTGTCCTACTTTTATTGTGTGCGAGAGACTTTGAGCATTGCCCTTTAATCTATCAAATCTTAACTTTCTTCTCTCTTTGTTCCAAGCTATTGAATGATAACTTATTGGAAGGGAAGGTTCGAGAGGACTCTATTCAATTGGTGTCCATGGAGGATCTATAAAGTAGATTATTCATGGAGGATTTATAGAGTGGGTTATCCTCATTCACTTTTGGTTTTGTTGAATTTCACTTTTATTGAACTTAGTAGAGACAATGAACTACGATACTTCAAAATTTGGTTGAGTTGATCCACTAAAACTAGCCGAGAAATCCTATGGGAAATTCATTGGGCCATAAAGAAGAGGTGAAGAGAGGAAAATAGGGGAAAAAATAACAACGTAAACCCGAAACCCGACCTAGACCTAACCCGACATGATCCATTGACAGCCCTACTGCCAATCGATGCGGGCATCAACAGTTAGGTCAAGTCAATACATGAAGTTGAGCTGAAGGTGTGGTCTATGTCCACACATCTGAGATCCACGAATAATCCCGGACACTAGCAGATGAATTTCCTTCCTCAATGGAAAACCCTGCATTTTCTGCCATGAGGCTCCTGCAGGAGGATAGCAAGTGATAAATTTAGAGATAAAGAATGAAAATGCAATCTAACGAGATTCAGCTAAGTAAGCCTACGTCCTCGGAAATCCTCTCTCCAAATTTTGTTATGAATTCTTTGAGAGAGGGACTGCCTTTTTATTGACGGAGGTTCATAATTATTTGTTGAATTACAGGGAATATACCGGGTGACAATTGAACAAGGAAAGAACACCAAATCACAAGAATATCCTATAATCTTCTCCTACCAAAATAAGAGGATCCTGTCGATTTGGTCAACACTCCCCCTCAAGTTGGATCGAAGCTATCATCAGAGGTCAACTTGTTCACTATATCCTGAAATGGTCCTTTAGCAAGGGCTTTGATGAAAATATGGGTCAATTGATCCTCACTTCGAACATAAGGAGTTTCAATGGTGTTGTCCAAAACCTCTTCCCATGCAAAATGGCAGTCCACCTCAATGTGTTTTGTTCTTTCATGGAACATAGGATTTGAGGGGATATTAACAAAGGCTTGATTATCACAAAACAATTTTGTAGGTGACGTTCTTGGTTTGCACCCTAATTCCTAGAAGAGAAGTTGTAGCCAAATCATCTCACCAGAAGCAGCAGCCATTACTCGATATTTTGCTTCAGCACTTGAACGAGCAACAACATTTTGTTTCTTACTTTTCCAAGTAACAATATTACCTCCCACAAAGGTGTAGAAGCCCATAGTAGACTCCCCGTCACTAGGGCTTCCTACCCAATCTACGTCTGCATACTCGACGTAGTATAGCTTTTAAGTACCTAAATAGTCGATCAACCAAATCCATGTGCCCTTGAGTCAGATTGTGCATGAACTTACATATTTGACTGCATAAGTAATATCTAGTTGAATATTAGTCGAGTAAATCAACTTGCCTACGAGACGTTGAAACGCTCCAATGTCTTGCAAGGGAGTATTATCAGCGGCAAACTTAATATTGTAATCCATCGAAACATTTGCTGGTTTGGCCCTCATTTTCCCTGTTTCTTTAAACAAGTCCAAAATGTAGACAGAAACAAACCCTTGTGAGAGCTGGCCACTTCAATTCCTTAGAAATACCTCAGTTTTCCGAGATCTTTGATATCAAATTTTTGGCGAAGATACTATTTGAGAGCCTCAATTCCAGATTCATTGCTTCTGCCAATAACAATATTATCAATGTAGACGAGTAATATTACAATACCACCCTCATCAGACTTGGTAAACATTTTTTTTTTTGGTAAAAGGTAAGTAAATAAATATAAGAACTTTGGACAAAAGTACAGAAAGCGGCACCAAAACTTACACTCTATCTACAAAACAGACAGAGTGAAAGAGAGTCGCACAAAAAGCCAAAAGGCTAAGAGCAAAACAAAGCAACAAGAAGGAAACAACCACCGGTCTCGGCAGCCAACCCTCAGAAGAGCTCCGAAAAGAGGAGAGATAATGCGCAATCCAGGAGACCACCAGCAGCAAGGCTACAAGAAAATGGACGGGTCGAACCCCATCCTCTTTGAAGGCGCAGTTCCTTGGCGTCAACGGCACATTGCTAAAAGTGATCGCTTTATCCTTGACTATCTTGATCAAATGAGTTTTGAGGCCTGGAATAGAGAGAGACTCACCACGGAAGATCATTGCATTTCTCTTCTTCCAGATTAGATAACAAAGAGCCCCAAACGAGAACCGTGCTATAGTGTGGAAGAAGTCCTTCCCTGCAAGGTATTTTTGCGCCCAAGATAGGTTTTCTAACCAGTCACTATTCTTCCATGGAAGGTTGCATCTAGAAGCCCAGAAGTACACCAACGTAGAAGAAGTTTGACAGCCGAAAAAAGATGATTTATAAAATCAGGTTGCACATTGCAGAAGATACAGACCGAATAATCAATTCTCCCATAGGAGTGGAGAAGCATTTGGGTCGGCAACCTATTCTTTGTGATAAGCCACAAAAGAAATTGGAAACGAGGTGCAAGAGCCGAATCCCAAATGAAAGAAGCCCACCATACCTTGTCTTTTTTTTGCCTGATCTATTGAGGCAACCGAGAAGGTGCCCGAAGAATCCCCCTTCCATACGACTCTGTCCTCTGACGAAGAGAGGGTAAGCAGGGAGAGGCCCCATTCCTCCAACATTTGCTTAGTTGACCTGCCAACATAAGAATAAAGGGAGGCTACTTTCGCATGAGCCGGAGGGTCCGGGTCTAGCAAGAAAGAATGAGGAACCACCAAATGTAAAGGGCCACAAGGCAGCCAGTTGTCAAACCACAACGATGCGGAACGACCATCACCAATTTCCCAAGCAAAGGATAGCCTGAAATGGTTACGAAGCTGAAGTATTTTCTTCCACCCCCAGGAACAAACCGAAGGTTGTGGGGAGACCCAGAAGTTTTTAGTCTTCAAAAAAATAGAATGTACCCAACGGCACCAAAGGGATTCCTTATCCGTAAAGAGAATCCAAACATACTTAAGCATGGATGCTCTATTGCAGTCCTTGAGAGATCTAATACCCAGGCCACCTTCCTCCTTGGGCAAGCAGACGTCCGACCAAGAACTTTTGCACCACCTTTGCCAAGGGAGGTGCCTTTCCAAAGAAACCGCCTAAGGATGCTTTCTATCCCAAGGATGACCGAGGCTGGAAGAGTAAAAACGCTCGCCCAAAAGGCTTGAATCGAGTGTAAGACCGACCTAATTAATTGAAGTCTCCCGCAAATGAGAGGAACCTATGAGCCCGGATTGGACTCGATGTGTTATACGATCAATGAGTTGTGAACAATCAGCCTTTCCCAATCTCGAAGAGATAATGGGTACCCCTAAATATCTGACCGGAAGCTTACCTTCACGAAATCCAAATGCCAAGAGGATTCTGCTTTGTAGCGAAGGCGGTCCCCCGGACAGGAAGACATCACTCTTATCCTTGTTAGGGATTAAACCGCTCCAAGAGGAAAAAATGTCAAGGCTTCGCTTGAGAATCACTACAGAGTTCTAATCTGCTTGACAAAACAGGAAAACATCATCAGCGAAAAACAGATGGGATAGCTTTGTCATCTTACACCTCCAGTAGTACTTAAATTGATCCGAAGAAGTCCTCGTATCGAATACCGAGAAGATTTCCATAACCAGGTTAAACAGATACGGTGACATCGGGTCACCCTGTCGAAGTCCTCTACCAGCCGGAAAGAATCCGTGTAGCTCACCATTAATGGAGATCGAAAATCTGGGAGTTCGAACACACTCCATGATCAAGTGAATAAACCAGCGAGGAAACCGAAAAGCTGAAAGGGTAAGCTCTAAGAAGTCCCAATCAACTGTATCATAAGCCTTCCGAAAATCCACTTTGACCGCACATTTTGGAAGATATGGGTCACGGTGGAATCCTGCAAAAAGCTCCTGAGCCAAGAGAATATTATCTCTGATTCTCCTGCCCTTTACAAACGCATTCTGGGACGGAGCAATCAAATCCTTAAGAAGAGGCGCGATCCGATTTGCAATGATTTTTGTGATAACCTTGTATATAGTATTACAACAAGCAATCGGTCTAAAATCATTAACTTCGCAGGCATTTGGCACTTTGGGGACAAGGGCCAAGATAGTTGCATTTACCTCTTTCAGAAGGCAGCCCGAGAAGAAGAAGTCCTTGACCGCACCAATGACCGAGGGACCTACAATATCCCAACTATTTTTGAAAAATTCAGCTGTGAAGCCATCGGGGCCAGGGGCTTTGCCCTTAGCCAGAGAGAACACTGTGTTCTTAATCTCTAAATCCGTTACTGGGAGCGCAAGAGAGTTCACCTGGGCATCCGAGAGGGGATTCCGGATAAGAGATGATAGCTCCTGTAGGGATGGCTTTGACAACCCCGAAGCGGGAGCCAAGAGATTAGAAAAAAAATTCACAAACACTTGCGGCACAAGGTTGGGGTCAGAGATGACTGCACCTGAGTTGTCCTTAACAGATAAAATTCTATTGTTGAGTTGCCTGGACTTAACATAGTTATGAAAAAATTTCGTGTTGCGGTCACCTTCTTTCAACCACCTTACTCTGGATTTTTGCTTAAAGAATGATTCTTCCTGATCACGAAGAGTAATAAAAGACCTGCGCAGGTCTTTTTCCAAATCCGTAAGAGTGGTGTTATAAGGATCAGACTGAAGCATTACCTGAGTGGAGCGAAGAGATGCCCTTGCCTCCAGCGTCTTCAAGGAAATATCCGAGTAGGCCTCTTGGTTGAGGGCTTTTAAACTAACTTTTAGAGCCTTAAGTCTGGACACCAGTTGGAACATAGGAACACCACGGATGCGAGTATTCCACGCCTGGAGAACAATCCCCCTGGAATCTGGATGAGTGCTCCAAAAATCAAAGTATTTGAAAGGCTTCCTTCTCAACCGAGGGTGAACTACCCTGACTATCATAGGTGAATGATCAGAGATTCCCGCATTAAGGAAAGTAGCCTCAGAAAAAGAATAATCCATCCTCCATTTGGAGTTAACTAACACTCGATCAATCTTCCTCATTTTCCTAGAGGTGCCCGAAGAAGTAGTCCAGGTGAACCTGAGCCCTGTATACCGAAGGTCTTGAAGTTCGCCTTTGTTCGAGGCAAAGTCCGAAATCATCAAAGCACGGGATCCACGAGGTGGAGCCACCAACCCGATCGAAGGGTCCTTAATGGCATTAAAGTCCCCAAAGAAACAAGCCATGCGGAGTCTTGAAATAAATCATTACTCGAATAAGATCATCCCGAGTGGTCTCCTAGCGCCCAAAAGTGTGTTCACCATACACAGCCGAGACACAACAAGTAAAATTTGACGAAATCATTCTCAACCTACCATGGATGGCTTGGTCATTGGCTGCAAGCAGATCAAAATCAACAGAAACCGGATCCCATCCAATCCAAATTCTGCCACGAGGAGCAAAGTCATAGTTTGCAGTCCACCGCCATCCTCTAAGGAGGGTGGGGGAAATAGAATCAAACAGTTGCGAAGGAACTTTCGTCTCAAAAAGGCCGATAAGGCTCAATTTATTAACAGCAACAAGCTTCCTCACTTCAGCCCTTCTAATAGGGTCCATAATACCTCTGACATTCCAAAAACCAAAAAACATCAAAAAGGGCAAGAGGTCAAGAGAAACTACCTCCGCTTGGAGTATTTGCGAGTGGACTTAGTTGCCTTCGATGTCTCCGGTTGTATTGAATCGGGAGGATCAGGCCGAAGCTGCAGTAGATGATCCTGAATGGAGCCCTTGTCAATAAGAACCGACAGAACTTTGCTTGCCTTAACCGAGACTGTTTCTTCACCAGAGAAGCTGCATATTTCGTCCTCCTGAGAGGAAGGATGAACAGCAGCATATTGGCCAGCATCACCAATTTGGGATGAGGGAGCATCCTTATTTGAGGATTTAGACGGGCCTTTAGGTGCCATCAGCTGTACAGACTCTGAAGGTCCAGCTTCCTTCAGCTTAAGGAATTGACCCCCTTCACCAGATGGAGATTCAGAAGAGGCCGCTTCAGCTGAAGATTGTTGCTTCTTTTTTTTCGGTTTCACCTGTCTCCATTCGGCCTCACTTGGGTCTGAGACAAGAGGGAGGGCTGAGTCGAGACAACCTGTTGAGCTTCATGAGGTTCAGAACCACCAGCATCTCCTACCAAAGTTGAGGTGACAGGAATCGCCACCTTTTGTTGCAACAACTCCACCGCCTGAGCTGCTTCCTCAGGCACTAGACTGTTCTCTTCAAGATTATTCTCAGCAGCGTCCATTGAAGGCCGCGGCTCCTCATTAAGATTCTGAGGAACGGTCTTTTCCGTTATGCCTCGAGGCAGGGCTTCAACACTGGGATGAGCTGCAGCAACAGGGGCCTTTGGTTTGGCCTGGTTTCCCGCACAGTTATGGCCAAAAACACCACATTTAGTGCAAGCCATGGGTTTCCACTCAAATTCTACTTCTATCTGGCATTTTTCCCCATTAAAAGTTACCTCAATCAACTCATCAAAGGTCTGGTCTGCAGAGATTTCAACACAAACTCGAGCAAAGGATAAGCTCTTCAGTTGTTCAGTTCGCTGATCAACATAGACCGGCTTACCAACCGCACTTGCGACCTTGCTTATGAACTGAGCAGACCAACATGAGAAAGGCAGGTTGTAGAGACGAATCCAAACTGGCACTGTCAGGTGATTTTTCTTCCTCAATTCAAGCCCTGGCGTCCATTGCTGGAGAATCAGGGGCACATTGGCAACTGTAACACGCCCTCCTTCAAGGATACTCCTACGAAAATCACGGTCTAGTATATGAAACATGAACAGCCCTTTGCTGTTTGACATAACTTCAAACAGATTCGGCCCCCAAAGCTTCTTCATGGCCTCTTCCACAGCTTTGAAAGGCAACCTTCGGCCAATAAAATGGCCCATGAGACACTGGTGCATTTTCGGATCAACCGCATCCAAGTCTTGCTCTGTAATTTCAATTACAGTTTGTTGTTCACCAAGGTGGGAGGAGTGTAGATCAAATCGTAACCCTTAGCAACCGTCCTAGCCACGGCTACCCATGACTTCTGATTCGGATTCTTAGAGTTGTTACGACCATTTGGCCTCCTTGAGACCGACCTGACCCTGTTCGCAGGTCGCCCAACTGCAGAACCACGGGAAGGCCTCTGAACATCTCCCACAGAAGGAATAGTACCAGCATTCCGAGAATCCGAAGGCAACACCGAAGATGGACCTTCATCCACAACCACAGCCGATTTCCCACGGGAATTCATTCCCTCAACCATTGAAACGGGGTTTACCCCCTCACAATCCGACCCCACCATCAGAATCGCAGAATCAGATCAGAAGTTTGAAATCCTAACTCGCGGCCATGCTCAACGAGGAGGAGACACGTACCAGATTCAGCAATGCAAGGAGTGAAGGAGTGGAGGATAGTGTCGCCTTCCACCGAGAAGAAGCCCCACCGAACGGTCAACAAAAGCTCGGCCAGAAAACTGCGATCTACAGGAACTACATCGCCTCGGCCAGGAATCCGACGGCCGAAGAGAGGCGCAAGTTGAAGGACGCCTCCGTCTAGGGACCGCCGCCGCTCCTCAGTGGGGCGTGGCTCCACTCCACCACCGCCGCTGCCCTCCGCCGGAGATGCCGAGCACTCCCTCCACCCGCTCGTCCGAAACCCTAGGTGACCACCAAGAGCCCTGACGGAATTGAGCGAGGCCGAACGAAATTGGAGCCACGAAGCGAATCGGAGTCGCTAGCACCGCAAAGGAGCCCGGAGCTCGCGCGAGACAGCCGCTTCAGCCGGCGAACGGCGGACGAGGGACCGGTGGCCGGGAGCCAACCCAGGAAAGCCGACGGGAGAAGGCGCACCTGGCGGCCCCTTTTCCCTCTCTCTCGGAGCAGGGGACGGAAGGAGAGACGCGCGCGGCCGGAAGACGGAGGAAGTCGGAGCCGTTGCCGTTGAGCTTCCGTCGAGGGCGAGCTCGAGCTCGAGCTCGAGCTTCCGGAGGACGGAGAGCGAATTGGGCTTATTCTGTTCAGACTTGGTAAACATTGATATGTCAAATTTTGTAAGTGCACCATTGAGCTTGCCATACCATGCTCGAGGAGACCATTTGAATCCATAGATGGACTTCCTTAATTTGCAAACCATCCTTTCTTCATTTTGCAAGGCATGACCTGGGGGAAGATCCACGTACACTTCTTCATCAAGGTCTCCATGAAGAAATACATTTTTCACGTCCATTTGACAATGAGACCACCCACAATTGACTGCTATAGACATAAGAACACAAACATTTTTTTTTTTTTTGTGCAGGAGGAACCAGCTTGCGCCGCATAGCGCGCCGTAAACCCCCTGGGCGACACGCGCTAGCCACCACATGCGTGCCACCGGTTTAGTCACCTAATGACCCACCAGCCTCGTCGCAGGGGCTTCGAACTTCCGACCTCCCGAACGAAGGCCTGAAGCCTATCCAGCGAAGCCACCACAGCGGGTGGTAAGAACACGAACATATTCATCTTTACAACAAGAGCAAATGTCTCATTATAGTCAATGCCATAGGTCTGGGTGTAGCTTTTAACTACAAGGCGGGCTTTATACCTTTTGAATGAGCCATCACTATTGTATTTAATCTTGTAAATCCAACGACAACCATTAAGACACTTTCTATCAGGTAATGGCATCTATCAAGTAATGGCACCACATCTCAAGTGTAATTTTTATCAAGTGCCCGAAGTTCCTCCTTCATCGCTGTAATCCACACTGATTGATGTTTGGCTTCTTTATAATTGTTGGGTTCTTTTGAACTTTCAAGAGTAGACGGGAAACTCTAAAATTGATGAGAAATTTTTTCATAATTGACACAATTTTAGGTGGGATACTGAATCGTGTGATATGTGCTAAAATCCCAGAGTCTAATAGAAGGCCTAGAAATCCTCATAGATAGGCGAACTGGTGGTGAAGATGCTCCAGGAAATTCTTTTGTCATGGTTTCTTCCCTAGAGTGAGTTTTAACCATTGGCTCTGGATTTTGCTATAGCTCGGTATCATGTTCTAATCGTCCTCCATCCCTTGTTCCTGAAGTGGGTACACTCGTGGGTACCACAAGTGAAGCAGCAACAAGGATAGAGGCAACTTTACCATAATCCGTTGAGAGTTCGGTGTATTCTCCCTGAAGTTAGCTCCTCTCAGAGTAATATATATTAGTCTCATCAAAGTGAACATCAGGAGATATATAGAGACATTTTGTGGCTCGTAACACTTTTATCCCTATTTAGCTAAAGAATAGCAAACAAACATGCACTTCTGAGCACGTGGATCGAGTTAACCATCGTTCGAGTGAACGTAGCATGTACTGCAAAAAAACCCTCAAATGTGAGACATTGAACTTCTTCCACATAAAATTTCTATTGGAATCTTATATTAAAGCACTTGGCGAGGGAGCCGATTGATAATATAGCAACCGGTGAAAATTGTTGAGATATAATACGCGGAAACGACAGGATCTTGCAATTTACGTCAACGCGAAATCACTAGAGAAAATAAACGAGAAAAATAAGGACACCAGGAATTTACTTGGTTCGGTGCGAGTATTGGTACCTACGTCCACGGGGAGGGCCAACAGCAAATAATCCACTATAATCGGAGTATCAGAGTTTACAATCGCTTAAACACTCAAGTGTTTCCCACACCTAGATTTAACCCCAAACCCAAAGTGTTTATAAATAAGCAACTCGCTTGGGTATAAACTCACGGCACAAAATTACCACGCGACGAAACGCTCTACGTACGGCTTCGCGTTTTAATCAAAGCTTCACACGGGCAGCTTCTGAATCTTCGCGACTCTCTTCTACGTAAAGCTTCAGCGTCGTCTTCTCAAGCGGCGTGCTCCAGGTTAAAAAAAAAAAAAAAAAAATAATATATCCTTTATTTTATACGGGTGCCCAAGTCAAACTTTGACCTGGGCCCACCTTCTTTTCAATTTCACGTGCAGCTTCTTTCCCTTTGATTTCATCGGCCCAAAGAAGAAAGCCCCAGCACCACCTTCCTTTTTGGTTCCAAGCGGCAGAGTTGGACGCTGCTTCCTTCGTAGCCTTTTTTTTTTTTTTTTTTTTTTTTTTCGCGTTTTGCAAATGCTCAAAATCGAGACATTAATTTAACAATTCTCCACCTTGGCTCAATGTTTGAAGTCAAGTTATAGTCTTCATCATCCATATCGCTCTCCCAACGCCCGACAGCGTTCACTCTCCACCACGCCGCCAATGAGCTCAAGCGAGCTTGAGCTTCCCTAAAGGAACAGACTTAGTCATCATGTCTACCAAGTTATTTGCTGTAGCAATCTTTTTAACAGTAACATTACCCTTAGCTAAGACATCTCGGATGAAGTGGTACCTGATGTTGATATGCTTAATTCGCTCGTGATAAACTAGATTATACGCCAAATATATCTTACCTTGGTTATCACAGTGTATATCCACACTTTTCTATTCTACCCAAAGTCCGAGAGCAAACTTTGTAACCATATCACCTCCTTCGCTACAAAGGTTAGTGCCATGTACTCTGCCTCAGTCGAAGACAAGGCAATGTGATCCTGTAAGGACGTTTTCCAACTAACTGCACCACCCGCTAGCGTAAATACGTACCCTGCTAAAGACCTGCGATCAGCGTGATCCGAATCCACAAAACCAGTGGTCTCACTGCCATTACTATCCCTCCGGTATATTATACCCATGTCTGTTGTCCCCTTCAAATATCTGAGGATCCACTTCACAGCTTCCCAATGAGCTTTACCAGGACGCTTCATATAGCGACTAATCACGCTCACAACTTATGAAATATCAGGCCTAGTGCACGTGATTGGATATATTAATCCTAAGTATCTCATTACATGTATCGTGACCGCGGGCGGGAGTGCGTCGAGTCATAATAAAGATTGGATATATTAATGCGAATGATTGACATGCACAGCTAACAAGCCTTTGTCGTTTCTTAACCTTTGAAGACCTTCCTGTTCCTTTTCTTCTTTTTTATCAGTTTTATATTCTAGCGAAGACAAGAAATCCACGCAAACAGGGAAAGATAATGTTGTTAAGCACGTGATTGGCAGGGGCAGGTGACGTTGCCAACGCCAGATGACTCCGGATGAGGATTCAGGGAGCGCATACTCGAACCCTTCGAGCTACCATCATGTGTCGCTGTCTTGAATAATTGAAGGCCAAGATTAATCATCGATTTGACTTGACCTTGACTTCCTGGCTCCGTAGCCGCCCAGATTGAAGTTATTTACATTTCAACCCGCGGTCAAATATTTAATAACCCGAAGGACGAAATTGAGACCTAGGACGAAATTGAGACCTTCACTACAGGATTTATGCGACTAATTTACTTTCGAAAGCATCATTATGTGATAAGTATATTTACCAAATGGCCGACTCAATCACGAATGTTAGCTAATCAACCCGCCATTTCTTTATTTGTTCGCTGATTTTAATCACAATCCGATATACTTACGACAAACACAGAGTAAAATTCCAAATTGAAAAATTTGTTAATTGTTACGTATCATTAGACTTAATAATTTCATGGTAAAATTGACAAAAACTAACAACCGATAAATTTGAGACAAGTTGCGATTTTTAGTGATCAAAAAATTAACTTTTGATCAATATATAAATATATATCTATCTATATGTGAAGGAGTACATTTTAGATAAATTTAAATAAATGGAAGTGTGTTTGGCACGAACGTTTACGATGATATTGCACACTCTATTTAATGATTGAGGAATAGAGATGGATGAGATTTTTGTTGAGGTTATTCGAATACAAAAAAGTTATGGATTGTCGTTATTCTAATTTAAGAGAAGATTGTGGAAGGGGCGTATGATCACTTTTTTAAATGTGGGGAAAAATTTCCCCTCTTAAACTGATTTTTTTTAGTGAAGGGGGCCAACACCACCCAAAACTTTTGAAAATGAAATCATTCACGGACCAATGCATGAGAAAACATTGGGTACCCTCCCAATGCATTGGTATCCGGGGAAGACGATGGATGACACTTCATAGCGTCTCTCTCCCTCCTCTCATTTCGAGTGGGGGAGTAGGTTATCATAAAGTTGCCAAGTGCTGGCATTATACATTTCATGAATATCTACACTCTGCACCGTTAAAAAATTTTATTTGTCTACGTCATATCACGTGAGGGGGACCATGTCGTTTATGCATCGATGTGATCCCATAAATCTTCACGGAGAATGGTAGATCTCGTGGAGCACAAGGAGAAAAGAAAGCACTGCTGTCCTTCAAAACATTCTCTGCAAAATTGAGACATTGGTTTGGTGGGAAATCTCGTGCCCCGTTGCATTCGAGCTACCCAGATTGTGCATGCGTTTTCATCGGTCTATATAACATGCAGCATACAACACACTAAGAAGCGCCCGCGCTCTTCACTAAATATTGGATTGTATCCCAGCACTTGCAGCGCATAGATGGCGATTCTCGCCGACAAAGTCCTGCTCCGAGAGATCGCCTCCGCGACTCTCCTCTTCTTCATTACCCGATTCTTTGTCAGCTCTCTCCTGCTTCGCTTGAACTCCTTTAAGCTCCCGCCAGGGCCGAAAGGATGGCCAGTCATCGGCGCCATCCCTCTCTTGGGGAGCATGCCCCATGTAGCGCTGGCCAAAATGGCCAAGAAGTATGGGCCAGTGATGTACCTGAAAATGGGCACGTGCGGCATGGTCGTGGCGTCAACCCCTGACGCCGCCCGGGCTTTCTTGAAAACCCTAGACATCAACTTCTCCAATAGGCCCCCGAATGCGGGCGCGACCCACTTGGCCTATGACGCGCAGGACATGGTCTTCGCTGACTATGGCCCGAGGTGGAAGTTACTTAGGAAGCTGAGCAATTTGCACATGCTCGGAGGGAAGGCCCTCGAGGACTGGGCTCGCGTCCGAACGGCCGAGCTAGGGTACATGCTTCAAGCCATGTGCGAGTGCAGCAAGCGAGGCGAGCCGGTGGTGGTGGCGGAGATGTTGACCTATGCCATGGCAAACATGATAGGGCAAGTCATTTTGAGCCGAAGGGTGTTCGTGACGAAGGGCTCCGAGTCTAACGAATTTAAGGACATGGTGGTAGAGCTGATGACAAGCGCAGGTATAGCATTCGAAAGACACTTGAAACAAAAACACGAATACGCTTAGCTTTCACGCGAGTTGTTGATTGCTCGAATCTAAGGCAGGCTCACGAAGGTTACCCTAATTCCCTTGCTTGATGTAGGGTTCTTTAACATCGGCGACTTCATCCCGTCAATTGCATGGATGGACTTACAGGGGATCGAAGGCGGAATGAAGCGCTTGCACAAGAAATTCGACGTGCTGTTGACGAAGATGATCGAGCAACACTCGGCAACCGCTCACGAGCGTAAAGGAAACCCGGATTTTCTCGATGTTGTCATGGCTAACCGAGATAACTCCGGGGACGAGAAGCTTAGTTTGACCAACATTAAGGCTCTTCTCTTGGTATATACATGTCTAAGTGAATCGAACAAAATCTATCATGTCGATTCTTGGCTTCTTCATCAACTTGTGACGTTGATAAGTACTGATCTCGTTATCTCTTTTTTCTAGAATTTGTTCACTGCGGGCACTGATACTTCATCGAGCATAATCGAGTGGTCGCTGGCCGAGATGTTGAAGAACCCCAGCATCCTCAAGCGAGCCCACGAAGAGATGGACCGAGTCATCGGGCGGCACCGACGCCTGGAGGAATCCGACCTCCCGAAGCTCCCGTACTTGCAGGCCATATGCAAGGAGAGCTTCCGAAAACATCCATCGACACCGCTAAACCTACCGAGGGTCTCGACCGAGGCGTGCCAAGTGAACGGCTGCTACATCCCCAAGAACACGAGGCTGAGCGTGAACATATGGGCGATCGGGCGGGACCCGGACGTTTGGGAGAATCCTCTGGACTTCGCTCCAGAGCGGTTCTTGAGTGGTAGGAACGCGAGGATCGACCCGCGCGGGAACGACTTTGAGCTGATCCCGTTTGGGGCAGGGCGGAGGATCTGCGCCGGGACGAGGATGGGGATCGTGCTGGTCGAGTACATACTGGGGACTTTGGTCCACTCGTTTGACTGGAAGCTGCCGGACGGCGTGGAGGAGCTGAACATGGACGAGGCGTTCGGTCTGGCGTTACAAAAGGCCGTGCCCCTCTCGGTCATCGTCACCCCACGGCTCTCCGTTAGCGCGTACGCACCTTAAAGCTTTCCGCGAAAAGCTTTCCCACTAGGAGAATCCGACATTATCATGATAGGGTTTTTTTAAACTAGCGATGGGTTCGCCAGATGGGGAATGCGACGTAACTCCCTCCTCTTTCGGTGTATTCTCTTTTCTGTGTTTTTGTAATAATCCAGTGTCTTCGTGTGATTGTAATAATATGAACTTAGTGTTATATAATATACGTATGTGCTTTTCTTTGATTATATATAACTTTGATAATAAGTTATATACATACATACATATATGTGCGCGGATGTTGTTATAATGAAAGACCTCTAGCAATGCTAAAAGTGATAGTTGCAAGTATTTACTATATACCCGTGACATATAATTTTAATTACTTTTTTTGGCTCTTTACACAAAATGACAAAATGGTTTTAGTTGAAAGTTGTGGGACCCCGGAGAAATCGTGCGATGTCAAATCACTTTGCTAATGCTTCTTCCGAGTTACTTGCCTCCAGCTAACTTACTAGAAAGACGAAACCGACACCACCCAATTACTTGCTTTACCTGACGCGTGAAGGCCAAGTTTTGCTTCCTATTACGAGATGTATCAAACGTGGGGGGAATCGAATTTTAGTTAGGTTATAAATGATCTTATCTAAATTAACTTATTAATTTATTTATGACCCATTTATTCATAATATAAATCTATTTATCTATACTTGACTAAATCAATACCCAACCCAACATATATTACTAAGATATCTCCATATTAAGCCTAATGTAGGAAAATTTATATCCAAATTGAAATAAGAGTGCGGAGAGAGAGAGAGAGATGAGATAGTCAAGGTCATTAAGTCTAAATAAGTTGTAAACCCAATTATAATTTGACCACTTAACATTTATATTATAGTTAAATGCATTTATAATCTATTTACTCAATATTAACGACCCATATAATAATTTCGTCTATTATATATGAGTTAATAGATGGGTTTATAATTCACTTTAACATGTCTGTCTATAGATTGACTTCAACTAAAAAGAATACATCAACCAATTAATGAGAGGAATAATTATCAAAAACCATACTTTTATTATATGCGTGGTAATTCAGTCTTAAATCTTTTAATTTTGTTAATTTAGTTAAAAATCATTTGACGATTTGCCATTGTAGTTATAAATTATTAGTTTTTTTCTTTTCTTTCCTCTTTTATTTTTTTCTTCTTCCTTTGCCGATCACCATTGCCGCTAAGAATCAACCTCGCCAGATCTAGTGGGGTCTAGTGAGCCTCAATAGAGGTCGGCCCTCGCTTGTGGCCAATCACTAGCCATTAATTAAGGCTTGATAACTGGTGGAGGAAGAGGAAACATAAAATAAAATAAAATAAAAAGTAAAGAAGAAAAAATTTAGAAATTTTTTTTGGAGAAAATGAACTGTTATTACCGACCTATCCATCAAAATAAGAGATTATCCTAATCCTTTTCCACAAAAAAGAGTTCCTTAGCTATTTAAAGTGCCCTTCATAATAAAGGCAACACGCGCATGCATGATTTTAAAAATTTAAACCGCTCGATATATCCACACTTGAAAGCAAAACGAAAGGAAAATTCAAGTGTAAAACTATCTTGAATTGACGATGTCAAAAATAATTATGCAAATTTACTTCCATGATTAGAAATTTTCACACAACACACTAAACAAACTCGATGCACTGCAAGTTAACCACATCCAAGTTTGCGCATCACGTAGGTCCAACATCCAATGTCATTGACTAGACAACCAATCTAGTCATGAAAGTAATCTTGGCTATGAAATTTTAATTTGTTAAATGTGGTTATCGTAACTCAATATGCAATATTATCATTGAACTTTAATTTATTTAATATGGTTCTCGAGCTTCTGATATTCATTCAATTCGGTTATCAAATTATATGAAAATGTCAAATAACATCATTTCATTTTTTTTTTTTTTTCAAGTTCAATAATAATATTGAACAATTTCATATAGTTTAAGGATCAAATTAAATATACACTAAAATTTTATAAATCATATTGAATAAATTAAAGATTTAAGGATCACATCACACATTAAACTGAAATTTAAATATCACATTATTTATTAAATTAAAGTTTATTAATTATTTATATAATTTTTTGTTATATAGAAGATGGAAGAAAAACTTGAATAGGACCAAAATATCGGTGTATCCATCAAGGAAACCCACTCGAGCGATCAAGTCAAATCGTGATACGACGAAGCGATGCCGTGCGGACCAACTTTTTTGGTTTGAAGTTGGGGCGGCTTCTCCCGAGAAAATATTGGCTGCAGCTCTGACTCCAGCGTGTCTTCCTCTGAGTCCATTCACCGGACGACACGTGTCACCCGGCAGCCACATTGGAGTCCAAGCACATCCCTTTTATTTTTGGTAAAATAATCTTCTTTCTCTCTCCTCTAGCGCCTGTACGCTAGCCCTGCGCTCTCTCTCCTTTGCAGAGTCTACACACATTTATTGTATTCTCTTTCCTCTTCCCTTGTTCTTTCCTCCCGAGTAGAAGAAAAGCCATTCCAAGCGAGCAAAGCTTTCAAATTTTGAATTTTGGTTTCGCTCTCGTTTGCGTTCCCTCCTGTTCGCTCTCTCCTGTGGTCGCTCGCTTTCTGCTCCGGCACTCGCTTGGGTGTCACTTCTTCGTTCTTTGCTCGGCGCTCGCTCAATGCCCGACCATGCACGTCCGGTTCCGCTCGTTCTCGACTAGCCATGAATGCGTCAAAATGTTTATACCACTGCCTAAGAGATTGTTTCAGCCCATACAAAGATTTCTTTAACAAGCAAACATGATCTTCCTTACCTGGAATAGCAAATCCCTCTGGCTACCTCATGTAAATCTGCTCCTCCAACTCACCAGGAAGAAACGCAGTTTTCACATCTAGCTGCTCTAACTCGAGATCCTGCGAAGCAACTAAGGCAAGTAAAACACGAATAGAAGTATGTCTTACCACAGGAGAGAACACCTCATTGTAGTCAATGCCCTCACGCTGTGTATACCCCTTCGCCACAAGTCTCGTCTTATACCTTGCTGCCTCAACATCGGGTATGCCCTCTTTCTATTTAAAGACCCATTTACTTCCGACAATCTTTTGGCTCTTAGGTACTTTGACCAGCTCCCATGTCTGATTTTGATGGAGCGATTCCATCTCTTCACTCATAGCCCCTAGCCACTGCGATGACTCCGAACTAGTCATCGCCTCAGAGTAAGACAAAGGCTCATCTGTCTCCACCTCATCACCTACAATCAATGCATAAGCAATATCTGTATAGGGCCTATTTGGTAACGTGCCAAACAGTGCCAGATTCTGATTTTTTGTTCCCAGAATCAGTTTGGGACGAGAATCGTGTTTGGTAAAATTTTTGTTCCCGGGAACAGTTTTGGACAGGTTTCGAGAATCAGAAAAAATCTGATTCTCATCCCAGAATGAGAAAAAGAATCAAGAGAACAGTGGCTCCTCACGTTCGCGCACGTCCTCTGCTCCTCAACCGAAAGTCTTCTCCTCTCATCTCCTCAACCGAAAGTCTTCTCTCAGTCCTCTCATCTCCTCAATCCATCTCCTCTGCTCAACCAACCATCTGCTGCTCATCCTTTCCCTCCTCAAGAACGGCGACGGCGAAGGCGACTGCTGCACGGCGACATCGACGGTGACTGCTGCCTCTTCAAGGTGAGTTCTTGGTTGTTGGCTGTGACATCGTCGTCCTTCTTCGTCTCTAGCGGGAGCGCCACCGGGCCGTCGGCCGGATCGGCGCGGTGCTCGCCGATTTAGGCCCGGGGGTCGCTCGCCGAGCGACCCCTCTCGGCGGCGCCCTCGCCAAGCTGGCCGAGGGCGAGCGACCCCCTCGGCGAGCTCGCCGAACGGCCGAGGGTCGGTCGCCCTCGGCCGGCTCGGCGAGCGACCCCTCGGCCGGTTTGGCGAGCTCGCCGAGCTCTCCGAACGGGCGAGGGGTCGCTCGCCGAGTTGGCCGAAGGCGAGCGACCCCTCGGCTCGACTTAGCGGGCCCCCTCGCCAAGCTAGCCGAGGGGTCTCTTGGCGAGCTGGTCGATGGGCGAGCGACCCCTCAGCCCGACTCAACGGGCGCCCTCGCTGAGCTAGCCGAGGGGTCGCTTGGCAAGCTGGCCAAGGGCGAGCGACACCTCGGCTGAGTCCTCGCTGAGCTAGCCGAGGGGTCACTCGCCGAGCTGACATTGTTGGTTTGTCACTCTGGCTTTTAGTTGCTTGTGTAGGATATCTCCAATAGCCATATCTTCTTAATTCATTGTGAAGATTGTTCAAGTTTTCTGCATCCTTTCGTTCAAGTTGATGCGTTATGAAGCTCGCTGTCCACCTTGGTGTATATAAAGCCTGATGTCTCCCCTACCTTGTGCAATTGAGCGCTAGTTGCATTATGCTTTTTTCAGATTTACCAGTTCTATGTCACATTATGCTTTTTTCAGATTTGAAGAGTATTCCGACATTTGTTTGTGCTGCTATCAATAGTCGATTAGTTGAGCAAGGGAAGAGTATTGGCAGTGTAACCACCCATTTTTGCTCTTAATGATTGGAAATCTTGCATCCTTCATGTTTCCCAGTCGTGTGTGGTGGAAGAGAGAGGGGGTGGGGTTGATCAGTTCCTTTACTAGTGCCTGGACTTTATCATCTGTCTGCACGTATTTACAAGGATATAGATCTGTCAAGAGGAACATTGTTGAGACTTGAGTGTTGCTTTTTAAGCAGCTCTAGCATCTTTGTGGCCTTCCATTTCTAATGCATTAAAAGAATTGCCATTGCCATTCTGTAAATCATTCTTGAGTGTTCTGAAAAGAAGTGTTAATTGTCTTGATATGCTTTGTTATAGCTGCTGCTGCTCCTCAAGAAGCCACCTCAAGCGAATTTGCATTTGAACAAGAAGCCACCTCAAGTGAGTTTCATTGGAGCATCTTTTTCTCTTTTCCCTACTTACTCGGTTACACTTCATCTTCCATGATAGTTTTAAGTGTCATCTCAATTAATTTATATGATGAAGCCCAATTAAGGTTAGATGGCATCCTAGAAAGATATGTTCAATGCAAAATGGACCGAGGCTTTAACCAACTTGTTTGTAAGATTGTTGGTAGAAGAGGTTCAAAAGAGAAATTGCACGACTTCTACTTTTAACAAAGTAGGGTGGAACAACATACGGGCTGAATTCATTAAACAGTCAGGATACCAATATCACCTATTGCAGCTGAAGAATAAGGTGAACAAACTGAGAAGACAATATGGTAGTTTTAAGAAGCTCTTTTCACAAACAGGCTTTGGTTGGGATAATGTGAATCACACAATTGTTGTTGACGATCCAAGTATTTGGAACTCTCACATCGAGGTATGTTTTACGTTTCGATCATTTTGATATTATGATAGATGTAAGTGTTAGAAGTTTTGATTATGTTATTGACATATGTCATTATTGTGAAAATTGTAGGAAAATAATGATTGGGCAAAATTCAAGAAGGATGGATTTCCTCAATATTCTGAACTGTGCATTGTATTTGGTGATACATATGCTACTGGAGAGCATGCTGTGGGAAATGCCGAAGATCTGACATTGTCAGAGGATGGTGACAATGGTGGTGGCAATGCAACTGGTGATCCAGAGGACTTAGGTGATCACCACTTTGATGAGGACATTTTTGCATCTCAGTATACTCCCACTCCCACTCCCAGTCATAACCAGCACAGGTTGGATAGGACTCCAAATGTCAAGAGGAGAAGAAATACTTCCTCATTTGATATTGCAGACACATGCAAAGCTATCCAAGACATGCTCAGAGCTAGGTCAGGTCAATCTGGATCTGGGAGTGGATCTGTTAGCTCACACGTCACACCACCAGCACCACCACCTGAAGACCGCTTCTCTATAGCAATTGTGATTGATATTCTGATTAATATGAATGGCTTGGACCAAGATCTTTACAACAAAGCAGTGGAACGAGCATGTGCTAGTGCCGTATGGAGAGAGGCTTTCGTCTTAACACCAGCTGAGAGGAGACATGGACTTCTGCAATTTCTTTAGTAGATGTTGAGAGCAGTTCTATGCATTGCATGTGGTTTCACTAGATTGTGTGTTTTAATCGTTCAAACTCTTTTATGTTGTTGTATGGATAATATGGATTGTGTGAGATTTTATATTTGATTTGCTTCTACTTTAGAACTTATATTGTTGATCGTTATTGGATTCTTTTTAAATTTCTTTATTAACGTTATTATATTTGCATGATGATATAGGTACTATGGAAGAGGGATTCGATAGTATGTCTAATGAGCAGGTAGAATCAGTTGACCAATTCTTGGATGACGATGATCTTAACGTATTGATAGCATGGTTATGTATGGTCACAATGGACATGTCCGTGCATACAAAAGAACCTATTAGGGACAGCAAACTATCAGGACCGGAATGGATGGGAGAGATTATTTGTGGACATTCAGATAGGATATATGAAGCCTTTAGGATGGAAAGGCATGTTTTTCTGAACCTATGTGATTTGATGAGGATAAGAGGTTGGTTGAAAGATAGTAGGTATGTTAGGATAGATGAACAAGTTGGAATCTTCCTATCTTTGGTTGGTCATAATTGTTGATTTATGCCTCGAGTTTTCGTTGGAAAAGAGGAAATACAAAATAAATAAATAAAGCCGCCTGAAGCTTCAGCCCGTGCGCGTAGAGTCCAAAGCGTGAAGGAGTCCCCGCAAACCCGCGTCCGAAGGAAGAAGCCACGTGAGATAAAAGAGGAAACATATCCTGCACATGAAGATTCGTATATGGTGGGCCCAAGGTCAAAACTTTGACCTTGGGCACACGCATAAAAGGAGAAATAAGAAGCAGAGGGTTTTGGCTTCTTGTTTTTTCCGACGGTGGTTGCTGCACGTACGCACATAAGGCGTCCACGAAGCCGCAAGCCGAGTGTGACCCTTGAAGCCGCAAATCGCGTGAAGCTTTGAAGAGATACGCGAAGCCATACGTAGCGCGTATTGTACCGGAGCTTGAACGCGCGTTATTTTTGCGCCGTGAGTTTATATCCCAAGTGAGTTGTTTATTTATAGACACTTTGGGTTTGGGGTTAAATCTAGGTGTGGGAAACACTTGAGCGATTGAGCGATTGTAAACTCTGATACTCCGATTATAGTGGATTATTTGCTGCTGGCTCTCCCCGTAGACGTAGGTACCGATACTCGGGCCGAACCACGTAAATTCCTGGTGTCTTTATTTTTCTCGTTTATTTTCTCTGGCGATTTCTCGTTGACGTAAACTGCAAGATCCTGTCGTTTCCGCATATTATATCCCAACAATTGGTATCAAAGCTTGGGGTTGGATTTCTTGATTGATTTGGAGCTTTTGCTTGTCTGATTATTATCTGGAAATTCTGTTATTGCAATTATGTCTGAGAGAAAATCTGAGATTGAGAAGTTTAACGGGAACAACAACTTTGTGTTATGGAGCATCAAGATGCGAGCTTTGTTGACAACACAAGGTTTGGCCAAGGCACTGGATGGTGAGGATGAGATGCCTATTATCATGAAAGCCTCTGAGAGGGTAGAGCTAATGGAAAAAGCAAAGAGCACGATCCTATTGAATTTGTCGGATGAGGTCTTAATAGAGGTTGCTGAGGAGCAGGATGCCGCAGCATTATGGGCAAAACTCCATGCACTCTATGTGAAGAAAGGTTTGAACAATCGCTTGTATATGCTGAAAAAGATGTTTCAATTTAGACATACTGAAGGTATGTCTATCAGAACCCACCTAGATGAATTTAATAAACTCATGATGGATCTGAAGAACGTCGGTAAGATTCTTGATGATGAAGAACAGGGCATGATGTTGTTAGCCTCTTTACCGAGTCATGGGAGCACTTTGCGATTCAGCATTTGCGGGGGCGTACTACGATTACCTCAGAGGAGGTAAAGTCCGCCTTATTCTCTAAGGAGTGGCAGAGAAAGTTGCGAGATGACGGTCTGGCGCAAGGAGCAGCGCGAGCACTGACTATTCGAGGTAGAGAACAACATCGAGGGCCTAGTAGCAGCAGAGGTAAAAGCATATCAAAATCACGCCAAAGAAAGTCCAAGGGACGCGTGAAGTGCTTTGAGTGTCACAAGGAGGGGCACATCAGGAGAGATTGTCCAAAGCGGAGGAATAAAGTTGATAGGCAGAATGCCACGAGCAGTGTGGCAAACGTTGCCGAAGGGAGCAATAGGGATGCAGAAGCTGTCTTATGTGC
The DNA here is from genome assembly GCA_014182555.1 of Eucalyptus erythrocorys. Classification (NCBI taxonomy): domain Eukaryota; kingdom Viridiplantae; phylum Streptophyta; class Magnoliopsida; order Myrtales; family Myrtaceae; genus Eucalyptus; species Eucalyptus erythrocorys. The sequence continues at coordinate 36,919,573 of CM024605.1, read as the reverse complement.
GACTGCTACTTCGTCGAGAGATGAATGGGTCTTTGGATTCGGGGTGTTCTTATCACATGACACCTCATAAGAACTGGTTTACTACTTACCAAGCTGCAGATGGTGGTAGAGTTCTTTTGGGGAATAATGCAGTCTGTAAAGCTGTGGGGATAGGGACAATCCAGATTCGGATGCACGATGGGGTGGTGCACACATTGGCAGATGTGAGGCATGTACCGGAGCTCAAGAAGAACCTTATTTCTCTGGGGACACTCGATGACATCAGGTGTAGGTACACCGCTGAAGGTGGAGTACTAAAGATCTCTCGAGGTGCTATGACAGTGATGAAAGGGAAGAAAGTGAATACTCTCTATCATCTACTGGGAGAGACCGTGACTGGAACCGCTGCAGTTTCATCAGGTGAGTCAAAATCTAACTTGACTCAGTTATGGCATATGCGTTTGGGGCACATGAGTGAGGCAGGTATGACGATGCTGAGTGAAAGGGAGTTGTTGAATGGTCGAAGACAGGAAGGGAAGGCTTGGACTTATGTGAGCACTACATCTATGGGAAGCGACAGAGTTAAGTTTACAACAGCTATCCATTCGACCAAACGACCGGTTGAATATATTCATTCGACGTCAGGGCCCGTCTTCGGTTCCTTCAAAAGGAGGTGCCCGATATATGCTGACATTTATCGACGATTATTCGAGGAAGGTATGGGTTTACTTTCTAAAGCACAAATATGAAGTGTTTGATCGGTTTAAGAAATTTAAGGCATTGATTGAGAAGCAGTCAGATAAACAGATCAAGTGCCTGAGAACCGATAATGGCATGGAATTCTCGTGGTAAAGATTTTACCTAGTTACTCGAGAAAGAATGTATTGTAAGACACCGCACAAGATGCACTGGACACCACGCGAGAATGGCGTGGCGAACGGAAGAACAGAATTTTGCTTGAGCGAGCTCGATGCATGCTTTCGCATGCGGGACTTGGGAAGGAATTTTGGGCCGAAGCGGTTAACATGTCCATTACACAGTTAATCGATCTCCATCGTCTGCTATCGAGTGGAAGACTCCTGAGGAAGTATGGTCGGGGAAACCTGTTGATTACTCCAGATTACGTATATTCGGATGTCCTGCGTATGCTCATGCGAGTGATGGTAAGCTTGAGCCGAGGGTGAAGAAGTGCATATTTCTGGGTTATGCACAAGGGGTGAAAGGCTACCGGCTGTGGTGCACCGATCCCAGATCACCCGGTTTTCTAATCAGCAGAGATGTGATCTTCGACGAGACTGCAATGCTTCAACGGAGGAGTTCTGAGACACAACCAGCAGATCAGACAGATCAGGGTGTCACAAGTGAGATGGAGCTTCAGGTGGAGACTCCGGAGACCTCAAAGGTAACAGAAGTTGAGACTGCAGATGAAGCCGCAGTTCATGAAGTCGGTGATAGTGAACAATCAGCAAAGCCGCAGCAAACTATAGCCGCAGATAGACAGAGAAGGCAAATCAAATCACCGGTACGTTATGGTTATATAGATATTGCTTATGCATTGACTGTAGGTGACAAGGTGGAGACAGATGAGCCTTCGTCTTACTCTGAGGCGATGGCTAGTTCGGAGTCATCGCAGTGGCTAGGGGCTATGAGTGAAGAGATGGAATCACTCCATCGAAATCAGACATGGGAGCTGGTCAAAGTACCAAAGAGCCAAAAGATTGTCGGAAGTAAATGGGTCTTCAAACGGAAAGAAGGCATTCCCCGGGTGTCGAGACAGGCGAGGTATAAGGCGAGACTTGTGGCGAAGGGATATACACAGTGTGAGGGCATTGACTACAATGAGGTGTTCTCTCCTGTGGTAAGACATACTTCTATTCGTGTTTTACTTGCCTTAGTTGCTTCGCAAGATCTCGAGTTAGAGCAATTAGATGTGAAAACTGCGTTTCTTCACGGTGAGTTGGAGGAGCAGATTTACATGAGGCAACCTGAGAGGGATTTGCTATTCCGGGTAAGGAAGATCATGTTTGCTTGTTAAAGAAATCTTTGTATGGGCTGAAACAATCTCCTAGACAAAGTGGTATAAACATTTTGATGCATTCATGGCTAGTCAAGACTATACAAAAAGTCGATGGACAGCTTTGTGTTTACTATAGGAGATTGGATGATGGTTCTTTGATTTATCTACTCTTATATGTTGATGATATGCTGATAGCAGCTAAGAACATATCTGATATTGATGTGCTGAAGAGGCAGTTAAATGCTGAATTTGAGATGAAAGATTTAGGTGCTACAAAGAAAATATTGGGTATGGAGATTTTGCGTGACAGGGCTGTAGGAGTTTTACGTCTATCTCAAAAGAAATATATTGAGAAGATCGTAGCACGTTTTAATATGCAGTTGGCAAAATCTGTAAGTACACCTTTAGCGAAGCACTTTCAACTTTCAGAAAAATTATCACCGCAGACTGAGGAGGAGGAGGAGCATATGTCTCATGTTCCTTATTCTAGTGCCGTAGGTAGTATTATGTATGCTATGGTGTGCACTAGACCTGATATTTCACAAGCTGTGAGCGTAGTTAGTCGCTATATGAAGCATCCTGGCAAAGCTCATTGGGAAGCTGTGAAGTGGATCCTCAGATATTTGAAGGGGACAACAGATGTGGGTATAGTATACCGGAGGAACGATAATGGCAAGCGGTGAGACCACTTTGGTTTTATGGATTCGGATCACGCCGGTGACTTGGATGATCGCGGGTCTTTAGCGGTAGTGCGTATTTACGCTAGCGGGTGGTGCAGTTAGTTGGAAAGCGTCCTTACAGGATCACATTGCCTTGTCTTCGACTGAGGCAGAGTACATGGCACTAACCTTTGTAGCGAAAGAGGCGATATGGCTAAAAGGTTTGCTCTTGGACTTTGGGTTAGAACAGAAAAGTGTGGATATACACTGTGATAACCAAGGTGCGATATATTTGGCATATAATCCAGTTTATCACGAGCGAACGAAGCATATCAACATCAGGTACCATTTCATCCGAGATGTCTTAGCTAAGGGTATTGTTACTGTTAAAAAGATTGCTACAATGAGATAACCCTAGGCGGACATGATGACTAAGTCTGTTCCTTTGGCGAAGCTCAAGCTCTGCTTGAGCTCTATTGGCGTCTGTGGGGAGTGAGCGCCCGTCGGGGCGTTGGGAGAGCAGCATGGAGGATGAGCACTATAACTTGGCTTCAAACATCGAGTCAAGGCGGAGAATTGTTGATTTATGCCTCAAGTTTTCGTTGGAAAAGAGGAAATACAAAATAAATAAATAAAGCCGCCTGAAGCTTCAGCCCGTGCGCGTAGAGTCCAAAGCGTGAAGGAGTCCTCGCAAACCCGCGTCCGAAGGAAGAAGCCGCGTGAGATAAAAGAGGAAACATATCCTGCACATGAAGATTCGTATATGGTGGGCCCAAGGTCAAAACTTTGACCTTGGGCACACGCATAAAAGGAGAAATAAGAAGCAGAGGGTTTTGGCTTCTTGTTTTTTCCGACGGTGGTTGCTGCACGTACGCACATAAGGCGTCCACGAAGCCGCAAGCTGAGTGTGACCCTTGAAGCCGCAAATCGCACGAAGCTTTGAAGAGATACGCGAAGCCATACGTAGCGCGTATTGTACCTGAGCTTGAACGCGCGTTATTTTTGCGCCGTGAGTTTATATCCCAAGTGAGTTGTTTATTTATAGACACTTTGGGTTTGGGGTTAAATCTAGGTGTGGGAAACACTTGAGCGATTGAGCGATTGTAAACTCTGATACTCCGATTATAGTGGATTATTTGCTGCTGGCTCTCCCCGTGGACGTAGGTACCGATACTCGGGCCGAACCATGTAAATTCCTAGTGTCTTTATTTTTCTCGTTTATTTTCTCTGGCGATTTCTCGTTGACGTAAACTGCAAGATCCTGTCGTTTCCGCATATTATATCCCAACATAATAACTCAACTAGAGATTTATGTGAGAGATTTCAACGTTCTGGACAAACAATCAGCACGTATTTTAATTTAGTGTTGAAAGCAATTCTCAAGCTTGCAAAGGAGATTATCAAAGCACCATCATTCGATGTTGTTCCACCAGAAATTCTTATGGATCCTAAGCATGAACGCTATTTCAAGGTATAGTTTTCATATGAATTGTGCATCATTAAATACACGTAGTTGATAATTTTTGAATATGCGTAAATTCACATGATTTTTTTTTTCGAAATAAATTTACAGGGTTGCGTAGGTGCTATTGATGGCACCCATATAAATGTTACCGTCCCCAAGTCTCAGCAAATCCCATATAGAGGCAGAAAAGGAAGTACCACTCAGAATGTGTTATGTGTTTGTTCGTTTGATATAAAATTTACTTTTGTATATCTGCCAACGATTGTCGAGTGCTTTCGACAGCACTTGCGACTCCTCAATTGCAATTTCCTCGACCACCACCAGGTATTTGATTTGTTTATAAGGAGAAATTAATTTTATGATTGTTTCATCATTGCATATCATAACTAATTTATATATATATATATATATATATATATACATATATATAAATTATAGGCAAATACTACGTGGTAGATTCTGGTTATGCAGCACTCCCGGGATTTTTAACTCCATTTAAAAGTGAACGGTATCATCTGAACGATTATAGAGGGAGTGGAAGACGGCCAAGGACAGCAAAAGAATTATTCAACTATAGACATTCTTCTTTAAGAAATGTCATTGAGAGGTCATTTTGGGCATTAAAGAATCACTTCACCGTTTTGAGACACATGCCTCCATTTACAATGAAAAAGCAAGCACTTATTGTAATTGCTTGTTGTGCTCTTCATAATTATATTCGTGATCAAGACAGGATGGACAAAAACTTTTCTCGATATGGAGATCCAAAGTACTCATTTGGAACTAGAGAAGTGGAGGTTGTAGATGATACATCAAATGAGGAGGCAATGGAGATAAACATGATTCGGACAAGTATTGCAAATCAAATGGCAAGGGATTACAATATGCCGGAGATTCAATAACTTTATGTTTCCGACCTTTGTAATAGTGTTTTTAATTATTGACTTATCAAAGCCAATATTCAAAGTTGAACAATGGACTACGTTACTTATTTATGGATAACTTGTAGTGATGAGTTTTTGGTTATAGCATTTTCTTTGTTTCAAAGAGTCCTGTTGGTTTGAAGACTTATATCTTCTTAAACGTTGGGTGTTCGGTTTTGGGGAAGGGATTATATATATATAAGAGAGAGAGAGAGAGAGAGAGACAAGTGTCTTGGCTAAATTAAAATTAACATCCATCCATATTAAATTCAAAATGGATTAGATATTTAATCATATAAAAGTAAATATTAATTGAAAATGAGAAATCACTATGATTAAAAAATATTATTTAAATATAAATAATATTGAAATTCTTATAAGAAAACCAAATTTAAAATAACAACATTTTTTGTTTTTATTTTTATCTATTTTTATTTTTATATTTTATTTTAATTTCTTCCTATTCTAAAATATATATTTGCTATATATAGAATGCATATTTAATTTTATATTATTATTTATTATTTATATTTATTACATATTTTAGGGATATTAGTATAATTTATACTATGGTTTATTATTTACAATTTTAATAAAAATTGATTAGTTAATATTTTTATTACTTAGTATAAAAATATAACTAATCGATGAATGGTTTATGAAAATTTAATATCACATTTTTTTGGTTAATATATCAAATTTACATTCATCTAAAAATGTAATTAAAAAAGAATTGGAACGAGAATCGGTTATTTGTTATCAAACGCATTTCTGTTCTTTTTCTATTCCGTAATCGAAATTTTATTCGTTACCAAACGCGTTCTTTTATTCGAATCGGTTAGGGAACGAATCAAAAAAAAAATCAATTCTTGTCGAATCAATTCCCGGAAACAGAATCGTTACCAAACGCGCCCATAACCATAACGTACCGGTGATTTAATTTGCCTTCTTTGTCTATCTGCAGCTATAGTTTGCTGCAGCTTTGCCGGTTGTTCACTATCACCAACTTCAGGAACTGCGGCTTCATCTGTAGTCTCAACTTTTGTTACCTTCGAGGTCTCCGGAGTCTCCACCTGAAGCTCCACCTCACTAGTGACACCATGATTTGTCTTCTCTACCGGTTGTGTCTCAGAACTCCTCTGTTGAAGCATTGCAGTCTCGTCGAAGATCACATCTCTGCTGATTAGAAAACCAGGTGATCTAGGATCAGTGCACCACAGCCGGTAGCCTTTCACCCCATGTGCATAACCCATAAATTTGCACTTCTTCGCCCTCGGCTCAAGCTTACCATCACTCGCATGAGCATACGCAGGACATCCGAATATACGTAACTGAGTAATCAACAGGTTTCCCCGACTATACTTCCTCAGGAGTCTTCCACTTGATAGCAGACGATGGAGATCGATTAACCAGGTAACACGACATGTTAACTGCTTCGGCCCAAAATTCCTTGCCTAGTCCTGTATGCGAAAGCATGCATCAAGCTCGCTCAAGCAAAGTTCTGTTCTTCCGTTTTGTCACGCCATTCTGTTGTGGTGTCCTAGGTACTGTGCGGTGTCTTACAATACCTTCTTTCTCGCAAAATTCGGTAAAATCTTTACCACAGAACTCCATGCCACTATCGGTTCTCAAGCACTTGATTTGTTTATCTGACTGCTTCTCAATCAATGCCTTAAATTTCTTGAACTGATCAAATACATCATATTTTTGCTTCAGAAAGTAAACCCATACCTTCCTCGAATAATCGTCGATAAAAGTCAGCATATATCAGGCACCTCCTTTCGAAGGAACCGAAGATGGGCCTCAGACGTCTGAATGAATATATTCTACTGGTCGTTTGGTCAAATGGATAGCTGTAGTAAACTTAACTTGATGCTACTCCCATAGATGCAGTGCTCACATAAGTCCAGCTTCCCTGTCTTCTGACCCTTCAACAACCCCCTTTCACTCAGCATTATCATACCTACCTCACTCATGTGCCCCAAACGCATATGCCATAATTGAGTCAAGTTAGAGTCTGACTCACCTGATGAAACTGCAGCAGTTCCAGTCACGGTCTCTCCCAGTAGATGATAGAGAGTATTCACTTTCTTCCCTTTCATCACTGTCATAGCACCTCGAGAGATCTTCAGTACTCCACCTTCAACAGTGTACCTACACCCGATGTCATCAAGTGTCCCCAGAGAAACAAGGTTCTTCTTGAGCTCCGGTACATGCCTCACATCTGTCAATGTGCGCACCACCCCATCGTGCATTCGGATCCAAACTACCCCTATCCCCACAGTCTTACAGACTGCATTATTCCCCAAAAGAACCCTACCACCATCTGCAGCTTGGTAAGTAGTAAACCAGTTCTTATGAGGCGTCATGTGATAAGAACACCCCAAATCCAGCACCCATTCGTCTCCTGACGAAGTAGCAGTCACACATAAAACAGCTTCTGCATCCTTATTGCTCCCTTTGGCAATGTTTACCACACTGCTTGTGGCATTCTGCCTATCAACTTTATTCCTCCGCTTTGGACAATCTCTCCTGATGTGCCCCTCCTCGTGACACTCAAAGCACTTCACGCGTCCCTTGAACTTTTTATGGCGTGATTTTAATCTACTTTTACCTCTGCTGCTACTAGGCCCTCGATGTTGTTCTCTACCCCGAATAGTCAGTGCTTGCGCTACTCCTTATGCCATACTGTCATCTCGCAACTTTCTCTGCCACTCCTTAGAGAATAAGGCGGACTTTACCTCCTCTGAGGTAATCGTAGTACGCCCCTACAACAGTGAATCAGTAAAGTGCTCCCATGACTCTGGTAAAAAGGCTAACAACATCATGCCCTGTTCTTCATCATCAAGTATCTTACCGACGTTCTTCAGATCCATCATGAGTTTATTAAATTCATCTAGGTGGGTTCTGATTGACATACCTTCAGTATATCTAAATTGAAACATCTTCTTCAGCATGTACAAGCGATTGTTCAAACATTTCTTCACATAGAGTGCATGAAGTTTTGCTCATAATGCTGCGGCATCCTTCTCCTCAGCAACCTCTATTAAGACCTCATCTGACAAATTTAACAGGATCATGCTCTTTGCTTTTTCCATTAGCTCTACCCTCTCAGAGGCTTTCATGATAATAAGCAACTCATCCTCACCATCCAGTGCCTTGGCCAAACCTTGTGTCGTCAATAAAGCACGCATCTTTATGCTCCATAACACAAAGTTGTTACTCTCGTTAAACTTCTCAATTTCAGATTTCCTCTTAGACATAATTGCAGTAACAGAATTTCCAGATAATAATCAGACAAGCAAAAGCTCCAAATCACAATCAAGAAATCCAACCCCAAACTCTGATACCAATTGTTGGGATATAATACGCGAAAACGACAAGATCTTGCAATTTACGTCAACGCGAAATCACCAGAGAAAATAAACGAGAAAAATAAGAGCACCAGGAATTTACGTGGTTCAATCCGAGTATCGATACCTACGTCCACGGGGAGAGCCGGCAGCAAATAATCCACTATAATCGGAGTATCAAAGTTTACAATCGCTCAAACGCTCAAGTGTTTCCCACACCTAGATTTAACTCCAAACCCAAAGTGTTTATAAAAAAACAACTCGCTTGGGTATAAACTCACGGCACAAAATTACTACGCGACGAAACGCTCTACGTACGGCTTCGCATTTTAATAAAAGCTTCACACGGGCGGCTTCTGAATCTTCGCGACTCCCTTCTACGTAAAGCTTCAGCGTCCTCTTCTCAAGCGGCGTGCTCCAGGTTAAAGAAAAAAAACCTGCATAATATATCCTTTATTTTAAACGTGTGCCCAGGTCAAACTTTGACCTGGGCCCACCTTCTTTTCGATTTCACGTGTAGCTTCTTTCCCTTTGATTTCATCGGCCTAAAGAAGAAAGCCCCAGCACCACCTTCCTTTTTGATTCCAAGCGGCAGAGTTGGACGCTGCTTCCTTCGTAGCCTTTTTTTTTTTTTTTTTATTCGCGTTTTGCAAATGCTCAAAATCGAGACATTAATTTAACAAAAATGACGCCACTGCAAGATGTCCTTGGCATATTCACCGAAAAAAATTAAGGCCCAGGTAACTTCCAATAGATGACAATTTTTCCTTTCTGCTGTGCCATTCTATTAGGGAGTCCCAACATAAGAAATTTGATGAATAATACCCAAGTCGTGCAAATAAGCTTGAAATACTTGATTGGTGTATTCCGTCCCATTATTCGTGCGCAACACTTTCATGTTAGTCTTAAATTGATTATGTATCATAGCACAAAGTTTCTGAAAAACAATAAGAACGTCACTTTTGGTTTTGAGCAAATACATCCATGTAGTGCAAGACTTATCATCAATAAAATGGGCAAAATATCTATAGCCCACTCAATGGGAGCACTCTACATATCCTAATGAATTAAATCAAATAATTCTGAAGAAAAATGTGTACTCTGAGTAAAAGAAAGTCTATGTTGTTTAGCGAAATGACAACAATCACATGAACTAGAATTATGAGATAAAGATCTATCAAGAGGATGTAAAATCTGATCGGACTGGTGACCCAAGCGTCTATGCCATAGTTCTGACGTCTTCTTAGCATTCCAGATTGCACTCAACGCCTCGGGGTATAGAGTCCACTCTATAGCCTCCCTTCACCAATCGTCCTCTTGGTGATGCAATCTTGAAATAACACCTTAAAAGCAGAAAAAGTGACATCGCAAGTCCATTATTTCAATCACTTACTAACAAACAACAGATATGAAGATAAATCAAGTACGATCAAAGCATTAGAACTCTTAGACAACATCTTAAATTTTCCTACTCCTTGTATCGGGACCTACACTCCGTGGGAAAAGTGCCAAAAAAGTCCTAAACCTTTTTTTGGTGCCAATTTAGTCCTAAACCTTTTTACTTAGTACTGATTCAATCCTTTCCGGCCAATTTTGGCCAGATTTTGCTGACTGGATGCCGATCGGCTGACGTGGCTTAATTGGTGCTAACGTTGACAATTTTTAATAATATTTTAATATTTTTGAATTTTTTTTCTTTTTTCTTTTTTCCTCCTCCCTTCGGCCGCTGGCCGGACTACGTCGACCGACCAAGCGACGACCGGCGAGGCTCGCCAACCACCTCGCCAGTGGCTGCGAGGGCGGCCTCGCGCTGGGCGGCAAGGCTCGCCCTCGCCGGATCTGGCGAGGTCGAGCCTCACCGCCATGGGCAAGGCTCGACCCTCGCCAAATCCGGCGCGAGGCGGCCTCCCACCGGGCTGGCTCCAACGCCGACGGGAGATGCGATGTAAGGGAGACGGGATCCTCTGCGCGCGGCTCCAACGCCAAGGGGTGATGCACTCGCCCATGGCCGGCGAGACTCGACCTCGCTGAATCGCGGCCTAGGCGGCACCGGCGAGGCTCGACCTCGCCAGATCCGGCGAGGGTGAGCCTCATCGGCCGTCACCTGGCCGGTCGCCGTGGTCCGGCCAGTGGCAGGAGGGAGGAGGAGAGAAGAAAAAAAAGAAAAAAGAAAAGAATAAAAAATTCAAAAATATTAAAATATTATTAAAAATTGTCCACGTCGGCACCGATTAGGCCACGTCAGCCGGTCGGCATCCAGTCAGCAAAATCCGGCCAAAATTAGTCGGAAATGACTAAATCAGCATTAAGTAAAAAGGTTTATGACTAAATTGGCATCAAAAAAAGGTTTATGACTTTTTTGGCACTTTTCCCTGCACTCCGTTAGCTACAATATTAAGAGGATCTAAATTACACATATGATCAGTGATACCCGAGTGTATAACAAGTTGATTTTTGAACTGAGTTAAGAACACCTTGCTAGAAGTTTGTACCATGTGGCTTGATTCAGCAGATGAGCCGATTGATTTAGTTGCCTTAATGTCTGACCCTTGGCCTTGCAAAAGTTGTTGAGATTGATCCGCAAGACTCTCAAGTCTGGCCTTGAATTCAGCCGAGTTAATTGGGTCATTTTGGGCAGCCAATTTTGCTTCTAGCCCCTTCTCTCTATCAGCCCGATGAAGGACCCAACACTGGTCCTTGGTGTGACCATCATGGTCACAGTGTTCGCAATGGAAGCAGCCGATTCTCTTCGTCTTTCCCTTGGCAAATCATGCAATAGCCTCCGCCAATCTATTGGTCATGACGTTGTGGGGTGAAATCCCAGTAGTTCCTTTCTTAGTCGCCAATGCTTGATTTATCACCTGACGCCTGGATCGTGGCACAAACTTTGGTGAGGGACAATAAGAATAGGCTCATGAGGATTTGTCGGCTGAGATTATCATATTCAAGTTGAAGGCTAGCCAGAAGTTGAAAAATCCGATCTCCCTCCTCTCTGTGAACATAATCAACAGCAAAAGTACGCTTCAAGTGCCAAAAGTTGACACAAAGGGACATTTAAGTGCCAAAAGTTACGAAAGTGACACTTAAGTGCTAAAATCGAAGAGAAATGGATCACTTAAGTGCCACTCCGGCCAAAATCTGACTAAAATGCTTACGTGCGCAATTTCCGACAAAGTAAGTGCAAAACGACGCCGTTTTGCATGCTAACGTGGCTAAATAATGCAAAAACGACGTCGTTTTGGTGCTGATGTGGTAATAAATTAATATAAAAATTAATTTAATTCAATTTAAAACTAAATTTATTCAAAATATTTAAAAATACAAATACAAATATTAAAAAAAAAAAAAAAAAAAAAAAGGTAGGAGCCCTCGGCCGCCACCGCCTCCCCACCGCCGCCGGAAGGGCCGGCAACGGAGGGGGAGGGTCGGTCGAGGTCGCCGGGCCTTGGCCGAGGGGCGGCGACCCCTTGCCGCGGCAGGGTCGACGGCCCTTGGCCCGACCGGCGAGGGCCACGAGCCCTCGCCTCGATCCGGGCGAGGTCGATGGCCCTCGTTCGGCCGTGCCAAGGGCCGCCGCCCACTGAGGGTTAAAAATTTTTATTTTTAAATGTTTTAAATAAATTTAATTTTAAATTTAATTTAATTAATTTTTATATTATTTTTTTACCACGTCGGCACCAAAACAACGCAGTTTTGCACTTGCTTCGCCGGAAAATCGCCACGTCAGCATTTTGGCCGGATTGACACTTAAGTAATCCATTTTACTCCGATTTTAGCACTTAAATATCACTTTCGTAACTTTTGGCACTTAAGTGTCCCTTTATGCCAACTTTTAGCACTTCAAGGGTCCGCGCATCCATAATCAGCAATGGATTGAGTGGCGAGGGGTACTGTTAAGGCTCATCCCACCTCCTCTTGAAATTTCCGAGGTGCGAGGTAAATGATTGATTTTCTTCTTGCCTTGAATTTGCCAATGCTTGATGGATTTCAAAAATCCGAGAGGCATTGCTGAGTTGTCCATATCTTCCAACCAACGCATCCCATAATGCTTGAGCTGAATTGGAGCAAGCAAAAATCTGATAGATTTGGGCTCCATGGAGTTGAAGATCTAGGACATGATGGAGTTATCACTGGTAAGCCACTCTTCGTATCCGGGATCATTTTCTAAGGGAGCTTTCATTTTACTGTTGATGTGGCGGAGTTTCGAACGGCCCCCGAGAGCTACGGTTACAGCCCATAACCAAGGAAGGAAATTCCTTTTGTTCGAAAGGGTGAGACATTGGTTGTGAGATTCTTGCAGAAGGCCTTTGGTTGAAGGAGTTGCTGTCGGCACCTTCTTGCAGCACCATATTCTTCCATGGTGACAACACAGCAACAAGGTAACTAGAAAATTAGCTGAAACAAACAATAACAAATTAGGCTTGAACCTACTTTGATACCATAATAAATTCAGAGACAAATAAAACAAACGCAATTTAACAAGGTTCGGCTAAGTACACCTACGTCCTCGGGAATCCTCTCTCAAAGTTTTGTTATGAATTCTTTGAGAGAGGGATTGCCTTTTTATTAATAGAGGTTCATAATTGTTTGCTGAATTGCAGGGAATATACAGGGTAATAATTGAACAAGGAAAAAATACCAAATCAAGAGAATATCCTATAATCTTCTCCCACCAAAATAGGAGGATCTTATTAATTTGGTCAATGGCAAGCATCGATCAATCTCTTCATATTTGCTTTTTGGCAACTGTATATTAGATGTGAAATAAACAGGCATACCTTGGCCCAACATTGGTGTATTGTCGGGATTCCCTGGGTCACCAAAAAAAAAAAAAAAAAAAAAAAAAAAATTGGTGTATTGGATGGTGAAAATTATCCAATAATTGTTCTCTCTCCTCGTCACCCTACACATAAATAGAGATGACATAATATTTGCTTAGTAGATGGGTTGCGTCATCAAAATCACATAACATTACAAATTATTTAACCAACATCTCCCATTAACCCGCATTTAAAAAGTTGAGTTATTTAATTTAACAAAGGAAAGTTTAGATATTTAATTGAAAAATGAGCAAAAATTCAAGTACTTTTTAGAAGAAGGAGATACCTGAATTTTCCATACTAACGCACTGACTAGACGTTTTACAAACTCATTCACAAATGACTAAATTTCCTGTGAATTTGAATGAGAGGAGTTAGCAAACAATATTACAAAGGGTGAGCATCAATCGCAATTCAAACCAGATTGAATTGGTCGATTCAAGGCCACTTCTTAGGTTAACTCGGAAGTTCTTGGGTATAAAACCTTGGAATCGACGAGGCTGGTTCGGTTCTTGGGCTAATGCTCTAAATCACCAGTTCTACTCAAGCATTGACCAACCCTGCTAGTTCAAAATTTGAACCTATCTAGAACCAGTTCGACACCTTGCATTAAAAGCAAAATTAAAAAGTTGCAACCTTGAGGAGAATCAATCTCACGATATGAGGTTAAGAGTGAATTTTACTCGGCTAACCAGAGACTAGTTCACACTAGTTAATAATCTGATTACACAAGATAAACCTGATTCTCATGTAGAATTAAGAACCTCTCTAAAATCGGACTGATTCGATTTTAAGGCAATTTTAAGTGTAACCTGTTCGATTCCGAAGAAGACAAGGCGAAAGCTCAAGATGAACCTAAGAACTTAAGGGTATGAATCCTAAAAGAAAAAGGTAGCACTGTTCCTTTCTTTGGAACTTTGTCCATCCTTGCTCTCTCGAGGAGACAAGGTAGGCTTATAGCTTAAAGGATTAAGCTACGCTTGATTGTTCGAATTTCTAATCAAGAAGGACTAGATAGGATATTATATGAAATCCAAATATTTTGTTATATTATATCCATTATTTAGTAAATCACGGTATTAAAATCAGCTATATTCACATCATATAATATACTTTTAGTAACGACATATCAGTGTATCGAAACTAAAAGTTCACAAATGGATATAGTAAAAATCTCTTGTGACATTATTGCCTAATTATTTTTATCTGCTTTCTTTTATTTTATTTTTCCTCTCTATCGTTAATTATTTTATTTTTTATTTTTTTCCCTTCCATCATTCTATAATAAACTTTTATTAAATAGTAAAATGTACTAATATACCTAAAATATAAAAATACCTAAAACATGTAATATATATAAATATAAATATATTTATATGTATATTTATAGTTATATATTGAACTTATATTATAAAATAGATTAAAGTCAAATATACAAATAAAAATAAGATTAAATTTAAAACTAGATTTTTATTTTTTGTTGTTATGAATTTCTAATATTAGAATTCAACTATTATTTATATTCAAATATAATTTTGACTTTGTTAATTTAGTAAGTTTTTGATTTGAGCAAAATAATTTTCTTATTATGGATATTAAAAATCCCATCCGCCTTTATCCCACATCTTCATGAGATAATATTATCTAACACATATCCCTCTTATATATGACTTTATTATGTTTTGAGCATGTACTAAGCGCAAGATATAATAAATTTTATCTTATCTTGAATTTTATCTTAATTGCCAAACGTAGCTTTAGAGCATCAATGGAAAGATTAGTTAATTCTTAGTTGATTGGAGGGATTAAGAGGGAAGAGCAGGGATGTTTTTTTATGGTAGGAAGAAAAGGGACTTTAAAAACGTAATCTTGTTTGGATGGAGGGATTTAACATGAGAGAGGATCGTGAGAGATTGGTAATGTCATTTTATTATGCATCTAAAATCGCTCTAAATTCTTCCAGTTATGTAGGGTTTATGGTTTAGGGAGGTTTTGTATGATAAAATTTTCTCCTTCTTTCTCACCATACCTTTTTTATATTTATTGACAAACACGTTAAAGAAATTTAATATATACTTTTCGTTTTTTTTCCCTCGCTAACATTCAAGCCACACTACAACTCCCAACCCTTCAAATCATTTTTCTTCTTTTTCTCTAATAATTATTAACATGATAATAGCGAAAAATTTTAAATTAGTACACGTGATAAATTTAAGTCAAACTATTTTCTTAACCATCAAAATCCCAAAACCGGTACCCTTCAATAAATTTACCACAATCAAAAACCCTAAATAGATACGTTTGTAACGAATAAATTGAATTTATATTACAAAAAATTACGAACTGAATTATATAATATAAAATCCAAAATTAATACACCCGTCAACTATTTCATGATGTTAATGACCCAACAATTTTTTTCCTCCCTAAAATGACCTTCCACTGCATATGGAGCCACATGCTTTGCAAACGGGAAAACATGGAGCAAATGGATGGATAAGGCCCTCCCGTCTCAGAGCAGTAATTGCTCTCGAAGTTCCCAACATACTCTCTCTCTCTCTCTCTCTCTCTCTCTCCAACCACCGAAACCCCCGCACCATGTCGCTCCTATCTCCGACGCCGGCCCACCTCATCCCGCCATCACAACGCCGCCGCTTTCGCTCCGCGGCCGCCGCCGTGAAGACCCGCATTCCTACCCCACTCAGGGTACTCTCCATGGCCAAAGACACCAGCGACCCGGACTCAGAAGTGGGCCTCGCCGGCAAGGCCGCCATCACCGGGGGCCTGGTCTCGACCCCGGTGATCGCGTGGTCCCTCTACACCCTCAAGACGACGGGCTGCGGCCTCCCGCCCGGCCCGGGCGGATCCATCGGCGCGCTGGAGGGCGTGAGCTACCTGGCGGTGGTGGGGATCGTGGGCTGGTCGGCCTACACCAAGTCCAAGACCGGGTCGGGCCTGCCCAGCGGGCCCTTCGGCCTCCTAGGCGCCGTGGAAGGGCTGTCGTACCTGGCGCTCCTGGGGATCGCCGTCGTCTTCGCGCTGCAGTTCTTCGACAAGGGGTACATCCCCGGCCCGTTGCCGGCCGATCAGTGCTTCGGCTGAGGCCGATCTCTCTCTCTCTCTCTCTATCTATCTCTCTTGGAGCGTAAATGGTGTGGACGAACGTGGGCCATTTCGATGTTATCTTGACTTTGTGGTGGAGGTTGGCCGTCGGACGAAAGTCTTTTACATGCGCAGTTGCATTGTTTTTGTGATCTGTGCATTTTGAGTTGAGATGTACCATTCAACATTTTTTTGCAGCACTCTTTACGCTAAATTTACCGTGATAGGACTTGATGTGCTTGGACCGACCCAAAAAGGTCAAGCCCGAAATGACTCATTCGAGTCTGCTCATAGTCAAATTTGTCCCCCGATGATTTCCGGGGGAGGGCTTCGACTTGATTCGGCCAATCCAAAATTATCGTCCAAGCACACGCTCGTGTGATAGGCCAGATCGAGCGGGCCGTCAAGCTTGACATTAGGAAGAGTTGCCTCCTTTCTATGGCAATTTTATTCTAGAATGCCGACCGCTGGGATTCTCTCAAAATTCATTATTTATGATTAAAGAGATGGTCCCAAATAGCTGTTCCGCATAGAAATTCAAAAGTAGCCATGGCAAGACAATTCCCTATGCTTTCACTTTCCCCTCGTACATTGATTTATCATGGGTCTTGTCGACAATTATTCCGCGATTAAAAAAGAAAGGGATATATTCGGCGGAAGTCACAAAAACTTCGAAAGTGCGATTGAGTCCCCAAAAACTTACAAAAAGTGCAATCGTCCCAAAACTCGTCAAGTTGGTTCAATCGAGTCCTAAAACTAACGCCGTTAGGAAAATTAACGGAAATTGCGACGTCATATTTTAAATGAATTTTTATTTTATATATGAATTTTTAAAGTATTTTTTATTCAAAATATTTAAAAATTAGATTAAAAATAAAAAGGAAAAGTTAAATTTATTTTAAAAACTGTTCAAAAAAAAAAAAAAAAAAAAAGGTCACGGGCCACGGTGGAGCTTCCGCCGCCGCCGCCCATCGCCGGTGGGGTGGGCGACGGTCGCCGAAGGGGCCGGCAATGGTCGCCGCCCGGGCGGGTGGCCGACCCTCGCCGGCGAGGACTCGCCGACCCCAAGTGAGGGTCGGCCATCCCCGCTAGGTCGGGCGAGGACACACCCGGATCCGGGCACGCCGACTCGGCGGGGGCGGCGACCATCGCCCGCCCCGGGCGAGGCCTCGCCGGACCTCGCCTGGGTCGGCGATGCTCGCCCGGATCCGGGCGAGCAAAGGCGTCGTCCGACGAGGAGCCGGACGGACGAGGCCCCGTCGGGCGGGTCCTCCTCTTCCTCGGCCTCGCCATTCTTGTCGGCGTCGTCGTTGGCGGCGGGGCGGCGTCGTCCTCGTTGGCAAGCCGGCGGAGCGGGCGACGGCCTCGTCCCGATCTCGAGCTGCTCCTCCCCCTCGGACCCGTCCGACAGGGCGGACGACGCCTGCTCGCCCAGATCTGGGCGAGCATCGCCGACCCCAGGCGAGGGCCGGCGAAGCCTCGCCCGCCCTGGGCGATGGTCGCCGGCCCCCCGCGAGGGCCGGCGAGGCCTCGCCCAGATCTGGGCGTCCTCGCCCGACCCGGCGGGGTGGCCGGCCCTCACCAGGGCCGGCGGCCGTCGTCGCCGGACCCTCCTGGCGATGGGCGGCGGATGGGGGCATGCGGAACCCCTGGTGGTTTTTTTTTTAACGCTTTTGTTTTTTAAATAAATTTAGCTTTTTCTTTTTAGTTTTTAATATAATTTTTTAAGATTTTGAATAAAAATGATTTTTAAAAGCCATATATTAAATAAAAATTCATTTAAAATATGACGTCGCACGACGTCGCAATTTCCGTTAATTTTCCTAACGGGGTTAGCCTTAGGACTCGATTGAACCAACTTGACAAGTTTTAAGATTTGATTGCACTTTTTGTAAGTTTTAGGACTCAATTGCACTTTCTTGACAAGTTTTAGGACCTCTGCTGAACATATCTGTTATCATTTTCCAACCCGCTCTAACATGCACTGCTGACATCATATGGGGTATCTATGTCATTGCATGGCTGACCCGTAAAACTGTACTTTTTTGGAACGCTTCTTCCATTTGATTACGGTAGTTGGGCTTGATGGGCTTGGACAGACGAAAATGGTTAGGCCCATTATGAGGCCTGAAATACCTCATCCCAGTCTACTCATTGTCCAGATTATCAAGCCAGTCTAATTAATATTGAAAACCGTGCCTATCTACAGTAAAGACTTGTCAAACAAGCGAGTTGAATCGAAAATGATCTGACCTAAATTAATCCGTCTAACAAGTTTTTGATCCATTTACATGTAATGCAAATTCACTAACCTGACACATTTCCAACCTAATTGTATTGCTAAAACACTTTCATATGTCGACCAATATAAGAAAATTAATACCCAAATTGGGGCGACGGTGTAGAATAAATGAGCATGAGAGAGAGAGAGAGAGAGAGAGAGAGAGAGAATTGAGTCTAAATAAGTTGTTAACCCATTTAACACGTGTATTATTTTAGATTTTGCCATTTTAAACTTACTTATGACAATTTACTTAATATAATTAATTCATACAACAACTCAAACTATCGAGCGTAGGCGACATATTTTAATAGGTCTAACAGCTAATAATAATATGTGAGGGTCAGCTCGACTGGAACAATCTAAAATCATCGTGCAAGTATGCTCGTATATCGAGGTCCCTCTCGCCCTGATCAAACGTGTTGAAAATATATTCTTAAGCCTCCCATCTAGGGGGCACATTTATTCCATAATGTCGATTATTCAAACTTCAAAGCCCTAAAATCCACACGCGGCTCCCCAACGATGCATCAATGTCGGAAATCCACATCGGTGAAGTCTCGTGGAGATTGCACAGAAACTACCCGAAGAACAAGCGAATGGTCAAACCAGGGGAGAATGTACAAGGAAATTAGGGGCGTCAGAAGACCGTGTGAGATTGACTTGTGGAAGCGATCGACATGCATTCATCGTCATGGTGATCTAATCACAGCAGAAAGCACTAAATTACCGTGGGAGGACTTGATGGCGAAAAGGTCAAGCCCCAAAAACCTCATCCAAGTCCGCTCATAGTCGAATTATCGAAGTTAGTCTAGATGCAGATGGCCGGATGAGGCAAGCCGATCTCGAGAAGACAACCACATCTAGGGATGATGCACACACTCGTGTGTTAGGCAGATCAGGTAGGTCGCCTAGCTTATAGCGATGAATATTTTCCTGATCGACTTACTTTGATAGGTACCGGAATAGAAAGAGTTGCCCCCCCTCTATGGCACATTTATTCAGGAGTGTCGATCATTCGGACTCTACCAAAATTCATTATTTACAATTAAAGAGATGGTGCTAAAGTAGTTTTTGCACATCGAAATGCAAAGGAACTAGCCATGGCAAAGACAATTCCCCCATAATTTTACTTTCCCTCGTTCACTGATTTATCATGGGTTTTGTCAATAATTTTTCCACAACGTATATTAACATACAATGTAAAAATATTTTTGGCAACACTTTTCATTAAATTACACTTATCGGGCTTGACCTCATCAAGTCAGTCATCAAGGCTGAGATACCTTATCTAAGTCTGCTTGTTGTCCAATTATCAAGTCTGTATAAAATCTATGATCAAATGAGGGGGTGAACCGATCACAAAAAAGGAGGTGCGGACATCTAGAGTGCTAAAACTTGGCATGGAGGAACACTTAAGTGTTAAAAGTCTGGAAAGTAACATTTAAGTGTTAAAATCGGAGCAAAATGGATCGCTTAAGTACCACTCCGGCTAAAATGCCGATATGACGATTTTCCGACGAAAGAAGTGCAAACAACACCATTTTGGTGCTGACATGGTAAAAAAATTAATATAAAAATTAATTAAATTTAATTTAAAATTAAATTGATTTAAAACATTTAAAAATAAAAACAAAAATATTAAAAAACCAAAAATTAGAAAAAGGGGGCGGTGGTGAGCCCTCGCCGCCGCCCCCAGCTGCCCCTTTTTTTAATAGTTTTTAATAGTTTTTATTTTTAAATGTTTTAAATCAATTTAGTTTTAAATTTAATTTAATTAATTTTTTACTACGTCGGCACCAAAACGACATCATTTTGTATTGTCTAGTCACGTTAGCTTGCAAAATGACGTTGTTTTGCACTTCTTTCATCGAAAAATCACAACGTCGGCATTTTGGCCATATTTTGGCTGAAATGGTACTTTTGGGTGCGTTTGTTTGTCTTTCTGTTTAAAAATTGTTTCAGGAAGCAGAAATAGAAAAAAGTATTTATGTTCCAAGGAACAATTTTTGAACAGAAGAACGTGTTTGGTAAATTTGTTCCAGAAATAGAAAAAGAACAGAAACACGTTTGGTAAACTTGTAAATTTTTTTTATTTCTTTTAATTTTTAAATATTTTTATTTTATTTTTCCTTTTTTCTTTTTCCTTTTTCTCTTTTTTCTTTTTCCTTCCTTTTGGCCGGTCGCCGACCTCGGCCATGGCCGGTGACTGGCCAACGAGGGCCGGCGGCCTCTCCCAGCCACGGCGAGGCTCGCCGGCCTCGGCCTCGCCTTGGCTGGGCGAGCCTGAGCTCGCCTAGATCCGGCAAGGCAGAGCTCGCCTAGTCACCGTCAAGGCTCGGCCTCGCCGGCCACCGCCAGTTGGCGGCTCGCGTGGGCGGGCGAGGCCGAGCCTCGTAGCCAAGCTCCCGCCAAGGCGGCGAGGCTCGACCTCCCCGGGCCATCACCGAGCAATGCCGACCTAGCGGTGGCCTAGCGACGCCGAGCCTCGCCGGTGGCCGGGCGAGCTCGGCCTCGCCGGATCAAGAAAAAGAATAAGAAAAGAAGAAGAAGAAAAAAAAAAGAGAGAAGAAAAGAGAGGAGAGAGAAACCTATTCTTAAAATTGTTCCAGAAACAAGAAAATGTGTTCTTGGAAACAAAAAAATTGATTTGGAACAAAAACGCAAACAAACGCGTTTTTGTTCTTTTTTTGTTCCCCTAAACAAAAAAAAAAAAAAAAAGAAACATTAACAAATAGGACCTTAGTGATCAATTTTGCTCCGATTTTGACTTAAACGTCACTTTCCAAACTTCTGACTTAAGTATCCCTCCGTGTCAAGTTTTGGTATTTGAGGTATACTTTGTCCCACAAAAAAGATAACCGCGTCTATCTATGATAATCAATAATATGCAGGGGGTTCCAACTCGATCGGATCAATCTAAAATCATGGTCAAAATATGCTCGTATGACAAGATCTGTTTCCTTAATTATACGTGTCAAAGGTTTTTTTCTATAGATAAGAGACGAGGAAAAGTCCCTCTCGTCTAGGGGCCACGTTTTTTCCATAAAAATGTCGATTATTCATACTTCAAAGCCTTAAATCTGAACGCAGCTGCCCGACGATGCATCAATGTTGGAAATCCATATCAGTGAAGTCTCCTGGAGATTGCGACGAAACTACTCAAAGAACAATTTTTCTTTTCTCTTGACAACCTCACAGAACGAGTTGAGTGGTCCAAAAAAAAAAAGGACGAGGAAGGTACGAGGAAATTACGGGAGTCGAAGGAACGTGAACGAACGAGATTGACTTTCGTAACCGATCGACGTGTGTTCGTTGTCATCATGATTGATCTAACAACGGCAACGAGCCACTGATTAAATGGAACATGATTTGATTTGCAAGGAGGAAAGATGATGGAAATTGCATTTTTTTATGAATTTTTTCCTTCCCCTTTTTTGGGTCCAGAAAAATGATGGAAATTTGCTTTGCGGCGCTAATTCTTCGTGGAATTTTATAAGGCGAGTCAAACGAAAAAAAAATCAAATAAAAGAAACGCTTTCGGGCCAACCTGGTGGGTGATAATAAATTTGGAAAATTAATAAATCCAAAGAATCTTCTTTGTTTTTAATATTCGTAGATTTTTTTGCTTTGAATCTTGTTGCCCAAGTTTAGCATTTCGAAGCTATTGCGCACGTGGATCGCTTTTTTAAAAAATGTAAAAGCAGACCTACGAATTTATGTGGAGATTATCAATGACATGAGGAGGAAGGTAAACTGTTTTTTTCTTTTCGTTTTTTATATTTTTGATAGATTATAAACACGGACAAGTTTTTTATGTTGGTGATGTTTATAGCTTCAGCTAAACAATGATATATGTTAGAATCTGGCATCTTTATCCATTAATTATCTAATTAAAGTATCTTTGATTGAGTTAAAGCTTAAGACCATGACTGTCTTTCACTTATTCAATATCCGTGACATAAAGAGTAATGGTTGTAGCACACAAATTAAGATACCGTTAAAATATTTTATTACCAAACTAATAATATTTTAAATAAGATTTTTTTTTTTAATTCTAGGTGTTCTATATAAAGTGTAAATAGGCTATGCTTTAACTAGTACTTTTTTCTATTTTTATGTTTTTTTTTATGTAACCATAATTATGAAGTGACATGACTTTTTTTTATGTTTTTAACTTCCATATAACTAAAAGCAGGAATTATATACTAAATTGTATTTAAAAATAAGAAATAATTTGAAAATTTTTTTCTTTAATTTTTTATTCGATAATTAAGCTACTTTCAGAAAAGTGATTATTTAGCTTCAAATTAATCTTCTTCTTCTTTTTTATAATTGATGCAATTTTTCTAAATTTGAAAAAAAGTTATAGTATGAATACCCTCTTTTAATTCATTTTCAAAACTTAACCTGATAAAAGATAAAATCTCACATATGACGAATTGTATTTTATCACTTAGTAATGTATTTGAAAACACTTTCTCTTTCTCTTTTTTTTTTTTTTTTTAAATTAAACTCAGTAAAAGATAGATCTTTGAGATGACACTTCAGGGCTAATTCTTATTGGTTGAATGTAAACCACATGGCAATCTTTTCTCTTCTCGAATATCCTCAATTTCTTATTTTAGAAATATTGTATCTATAGACAAGCACGTAAATGATAATCCTATTTTACTTCTCACACGTTGCAATATTAACATTTGATTATTTTTTATCCTACAAAAACTTCTTAAAAAAATTCATACCTTGAGAATCGAGATATTATTCTCTTTTTCCATATAAATCTATTTAATTTCTCTGTATGGTGTATTTATCGACAATTCTTTCCATTGATCCAACAATTTTTAATACGATGGTTTTTTTATCTTTAAGATGTCAATTTGGTGCACGCAACTTGCTTGCATTTGCTAGTCTTTATCCCTCTCTTATCTTGTTTGAAGCACGATTCCAACCACTAGAATCAAAGAAAAATGATTACATGAAAAACAAAATTAAAGAAGGTAGAAAAGGAATAAGGTTCTCCCCTTTTACAAATCGATTCTCTCTTTTCTTCGCGAAATTTTATTGCTTTTTACTCCAAAATAGATAACTTTTAAAAAAAATCTCAAATTAAATATCTTCAAAAACTATTTCACAAACTAGACTTCTCATTGCCAAATCACCCTAAAATTGCATAGTCCTTAAATTTCTTGTCCTTGTCATTTTACCTCTCCTAATCTTATTAAAATAATTTATAACATTTTGCCCGCCCTCTATTACTTTCAGAACTAATCCGTAGTAAACAGTTAAAATCCAAAATACTTGCATGCAACCAACATTCAAGTTTTAATCTATTGATTTGTACTCCAAAAATTTGATATTCTATTAGTTAAAATTATAAATATAGAATTTTTTTAGAAGTCTAAATTTATAGAGATTCTATTAACAAAAAATATTCAAAATAGACTTATATAACTCCATTGTATTGCTAGTGAAAGTAGAATACATTTTCGATAAAAAAAATTATAATTTGAAGTATGACCTTTTTTTCCTTTAGCCAAAAAACCTAATGATGAAGATTTGTCAAAGAAGTTTAAAAAATATTTTTTACCTTTTAAAGTGTCTATTTTAAACTCAACCAGAGATCAACGAGGAGTAATAAATCAACAAAATAGAACTTATCAGGTGATTGCGTGCAACCCAATTTTGTATTTCAACGCAAAGTATTAGAAATTGCATTGAAATATTAAGAGAGAGGTAAAAGTGAGTGAAAACGACGATGACTAGGCAATTTTTGCGGATGATTTAACAGCGAATAGTCGAATTTGAGAAATAATTCTGCAAGAGATCTATTTTGAAAATTACTTATGTAGAAAAATCTATTTTGAAGGAAGAAAAAATCTGTACGGATATGTGCAAATAATATGTAGTCCATTAGACACATATTGCTTGTTCGGATCATTCTATTTCAAAACCTAATATAACATAATTGGCAATTTTGCTACCATCTCAAGAAGTCAATCATTCTCATGCACATGATATTTGTAACTAACCTCATGAATAATTTACAGCGATCATCCAAAACGAGTAAAGAAAGACAAATCGAGTGATGAACTTCTCAAAAAATGCAATTCGAAGTGATAACCCACGTGAAAATAAATTTTACTTCTTAGGAGAGTAATGTTAATTCGGCATGTGCATCGCAGGTCAAATTATTCGGGAGACCCATTCGGGGGAAAATATAAATGGATGGTGTTGATATACTATGACCGGAAAGAAATAAAATTTTCTTTTTCGTTTTTCTACACGTTCAATATATATATATATATGTATAATATATTCTCAAAAAAATGGGAATAACCCACCAACACAAGCATTATATATGTATATATATATATATATCTATATATGTATAATATATTCTCAAAATATGGGAATAACCAACCAACACAACACAAGCATTTTCATGCACGAAGACTTGTGGTCTCTGGGTCTTTTCTCATACAGCTTGGTTTTCACGTTACCAAGGAACTCTCTCGGTTGACTTGACTTAAAAATCATCATCTTCATCGTTAAGCAACATTCTCTCTCTCTCTCTCTCTCTCTCTCTCTAAACTCGCTCACTCCTTGCATATAGGCCTCGCTGCTCCACTGGGTTTTCTCCGTATTGACTCCGGTCGTCTCCTGAACCCTCTCCCCCTCCGCCACAACCGAACCCGATCGTGGTCTCCGCAACCCTCGCGATTCGAGGTACTCGAAAATCTCTCTCTCTCTCTCCCCGTTGCGGTTTTTGGCTGCCGTCGCTCTGGTTTGTGTTTTGATCGCTTGTTTGTCATCGCTTTCGAGTGTTTTTTTTTTTTCGTTTCTTCTTCTGGGTTTTCGTTGATCGGCGGTTCTCTCTCGAATTTGGAGTTCGTTTCTCCGTGCGTGATGATGGGTTCTCTCGTGAGGGACGAATCGAGGTGATCATGACTGGAAAAAAAGCATTTTTTTCACTGGCTGGGCGTGGTGGGTGGGGGGTACGAGGGAAGTTGAGGAGGTACAATCTGGAGTGGCCACGCACGTCTGGCTTTCTCTCGTCTGCGGACGACAGGCGATCAATCCGATGGAAAAGGCAAGCGTGTAACTCCGAAACCGCAAAATTGGCTCGCGAGTCATCATGGCTCGTCTCTTGTGGAATCTCCTTTCGATTCGTCGTAAACTTTTCGTCTCTCCGTTTTCCCTGCCGCTCTTGGGGTAACGTCCGCTTTGATCGTTCCTCTGTTGCTTTCCTGACTGCCTAGGGAAATGCCCTTTTTAGCTAGTTGCTCTGCTTCATCGCCTTAGACGAAGCAGCTGGGTAGGCACGTTCCCCTGTTTCCGCTTGCGTTAGTTTGGGTCGAGGAAGAGGAGATTACTTGCGGGTCGGGCGTTAAAGAGTGTCGAGGAAAGAAAAAGGGGATTGTCCAGACGCCAAAGATAAGGGAGACTTCGACGGAGTCCTCTGGGTTTTGACGATCAAGAGCCAACAATTTCAGGGTTTCTCCTCGCTCTCGAGTGGCTTTTCTGGGTTTTTCTTGGTTGATGGTTCTTTCTCGAATTTCAAGTTCGTTTCTTTGTGCGAGATTCGATGGATTGACCCTAATGCGGTTATTGCGGGATGAGAGGAGCGATGATTTCCTTGCGAGTAGTGACTAGGTTTGACTAGTAAGGTTGATCAAGATGGTAACTTTTTTTGCTTTTTTGTTTGTTAATATATGATGGTTTGCGAGATTTTTGCTATGTGGGTTGAGTGGAAGTCGAGCTTGAAAATGATTGGGAGTTTAACGTGAAATTCCCTTGATTAATCGGCCTTTTTTCAATGTGTAAAGTCTTTTAATTTGTCTGGCATTCACACTTTCAACGCAACTCAGTTAATAGTTTCATGTAGACAACTCCTCCTTGATGATTATTTTTCTTGTTTCGACCTTTTTTGGTGGTGAAATAATTGCTTTTGAAATGGGCAATGTTAACATGCAGCTTTTCATAAAACTTCAACCATTTCGGCGATGGCGGACTCAGAGTCGGATAGCATGCTGGATGACGGTTGCTTGTCGAGTGATATGGACTTCGATTCTGAAGAGAGTAGCGGTTATGTCATAGTCAATCGAATGGGGTCCTTGGACCTGAATGGCGGGGTATGTTCTAATAACTGTAGAATCCTATACTTTTGTTATGGAATAGATAGTCTCTCTATTGATCAGATACAGATATAGTAGTCATCTTCTTGTAAGCATCATTCCGTGGTACTTGACAATGTAGCCCATTCTTTGCTTCTTTTAAATCATTCGCTCTCTTGCATGAATGCAAAGTAATTGATTTGGATACTCTTTACTGCTATTGATACAGTTCAGTGACTGGGAATACTGTTCTGACGGGAGTGATTCAATTGGACAAGGAATGCGGTCCTTGCACCTCAATGATGCGGTAAGTTTTGACTGTTCTTGAATATCTTGAATGTAATTTGCGGAGAACATAGTATATCTGAACTATAAATTCTGTTGATTGGTTCTTATTCAGAGACAGATGTTTTAATGGTCAAAACATCTTTATTCTGTGAGTATCACTCTATGGGTTTTAGAAATCATTTGCTCACTAAAATTCATTCACCATGTCAACAATGAAGCATATTCGTCTTTGAGATTCATTTGCTGTCTTATATGAATGCATAAGAAATTAAGTTGGTTTCTCTTACTGCTGTCATCATAAGGTCATATTTTATTCTATCCTCACCATATGAACTCATAACCAATGAGGGAAAAGGAGACGGCTTTAGGGTTTGTTATGCTAGCTTCTGTTAGCTGTCGTAGCTGAATCAAATTTTGGCGGCTTAATTTTAATAGCATGAGGAGTGGGTCAGTCTTTGTTTTCATGCAGTTTCATATGAGGATTAAACTAATGCGCACTATATCATTAATTTAACTGCAAGACTAAGCAGCACTTCCTTTTGAAGCTTTATGGTGAAAAGAGAGTGAGTTTGGACGTCTGAACAACTTAATCATCGAATCTCCTAGCTGTACCATTTCATTAACTTTTTCCTTTGGGTTGCAGGTAGAATCGTCCGTTGTGAACGTGTCAGTCATCAAAGGTTGAATCGTCTTGCAGAATTCACCAGAAGGATAAGGCAGCCCAGGGTAACTTGCATTGGAGAGGTAGTAAAGGAGCATGTTCTCCCTTTGCTTCCTGCCAAATCATTGTGCAGATTCAGAGCTGTTTGTAAAGGATGGAATGAACGGATTTCACATCCCTTTTTAGCCCACCAGCAAACCATGCAGTTCCAACGCATCTCTGGCTTCTTTTGCCAGAAGCCTGGTTTTGATTGCTACTTTATTCCTCTGGACCCACAGGCACATGGCATGCCAGATCCATATCTTACATTCATGCCCACACGTGTCAATATCCGCTCCATTTGCAGTGGCTTGCTTTGTGTCCAAGGAGTCGATGACATCTATTATATTTGCAACCCTGTGACAAAGAAGTGGAAAATGCTTCCGAATCCGAGTTTCTATCATGGAACTGGAACAGCAGTTTCCCTCACCTTCGAGCCCTTGATGTTTAACTTCGCCCATAATTTTGAGCTGGTTTGTGCGGTTCCGGTCACTGATTCGGGATTTGTAGTATTTGAGATTTTCTCATCAAGGTCAAGGTCTTGGAGGGCCTCGGACGACATCTGCTTTGAGCTGGCGAATGCAACATTCATTGGTGATGGATACTATTGGGATGGATCTGTTTATTGGGTGGTTGACTGCGGGGTAATACTTGTCTTCAATCTGAGGATCGATCGTTACAGTATTATGCAATTACCCGTTGGAAGCAGTACTAATGGTAATCTGACTGAGATGTATGGGGAGTTGTGTTATATGGTGGCCCTCAAAGAAGGCTCTGATCTTGCTATACACATATATGGGGGAATGGACATGAGCTCAAGGCGTCGGATCTGTGTCCCGTGGGCATGTTCTGGAAACCCGAGGCAAGTTCGCCTTATGGGTTGTGTTGATGGGGATGTCCTCCTGGTGTGCGTAGGACATGTCGTGATATCGCATCGTCTCTCCACACAAGAAACTCGGATGTTGGGCACGGACCGGATGCTTGAAGGATGCACA
This sequence comes from Eucalyptus erythrocorys, assembly GCA_014182555.1. NCBI lineage: Eukaryota > Viridiplantae > Streptophyta > Magnoliopsida > Myrtales > Myrtaceae > Eucalyptus > Eucalyptus erythrocorys. The sequence continues at coordinate 36,890,874 of CM024605.1, read as the reverse complement.
GTGATGAGGTATCTGCCCTACGTGAACAGCCTGGTACATGTGAATGAGCTCCCTGAGCCCTGCGACGATTGGGAGAGCATGGAATCCTAGGCTCATGTCCCTTTTTTGGCGTTTTCTCTTCCCTATTGGTGTCACGGGCCAAGACTCGAGAATTCAGGTCCTGACATTAGCTGTTACTAAGTTCTTGGTGTTTTGAGAACCCGTTTGAATTTTCTGTCGATTTTGGTTTTGGAGATCCCACTTGGGATTGTGCAAAGATTTTGAACGTCTGTCCATGTGTCTGATGATAACTTTAGTCCCTCTGGTACATGTTTCGGCGACTAATCTTAATGGTCGATACCGTCTTTCTGCATAACTTGTTTGGCCCTCTTTCGGCAGAATACTTTGGTCGGCTTGCGAAAACAGGTTAAGGTAGAGTTCTTGTAACTAAAGATGGGGCATTCCATCACACTGTATATTCTCGTGCGTAGGATATGTGCATTTGGTTCCATTGTACGGAACGGCTACTGGCGTCGAGTTATATCGTCCTTCCCTTTGCTTATCGGAGAAGATCTGGCACCTTGAGGAAGTTCATAAAAAACCAGAAAAGATCCATATACAGCCTGATGAAGTTCCTTATTTATTTCAATTTTATTTTCATGGACGGGTGTCCTTATTGGAGTGAGTTTTTTTTCAAAAATTATTTTTTCGGACTTTCATTGGTTTGATTCATTAGAAATGATTAATCACCCGAAAACTTTTTCTGGTTAACAATAATAATCATGCATAAAATTAAGAAAGTGAATTTTTAAATCTAAAAGGGTGAAAACACTTTCCAGAATTACTCTTCTCGATTTTTTTAATATTCTATTTTTTCATTTCCTTCTTTTTTATTTTTTCATTCTCCCTCGAGGTCGCCAGGCCTTGATGACAACTGGTGGTTGGCCACGGGCCTAGCCCGACAAGCTCGGGCCTCGCCGGCAAGGTCGAACTTTGCTTGTGGCCTGTCGTTGACTGTTGAGCTGACTGTTGTTGAGGCTCAACAACTATTGTATGAAGGAGGAAAAATAGAAGAAAAATGAAAAATAAAATAAAAGGTTATTTAAAATTTTACATTTTTTTTACTTGAGATAAATCATGAGCTTGAAAATCATTTTCCAAATGAAATTCAAATACTAGAAAATGTTTCCTATAGCATATTGCCGAATAAAGGAAAATTATCTATTTTCCTGAAAAATGATTTCAAAGATAATATATTTCGTTATGATAAAGTTTTTCCATAAGCAGACGCACTTGATGATTTGTCTTGTTTTTTCAATTGACTTAATTGAAGAGATTGGTAGAATTGCCATTCTAATTAATTTTGATAACAGAAAGGCACGGGATAGGTTTATCGCCCCCCATGTGGACTTTTGAAGAGGAAGAGGAATCGCTAATCATTTGAAAAAAGAGACGTCACCAAACAAGAAACTAGCCACTTGGCTCGTGCTTTGCCATTCCGTTCAATCACATCTCAGATTGTCTATTTCGAGATTACCTATCATTGAAATAAGCACCTTTGACTTATCGGTTTTATATTAGCTTCCAATTCATAGGATTCACTTCAAGTGATAAGTGAATAGTATATTCGTCACGTCATGCCTCGTGAAAGAATGATTTTTAGTGAACATGGCTCAAGTAAGCAATATTGATTTTGGGGGGAGTTTGCTCTCCTCCTATTCGAGCTCCTCTTTGCCCTTTATAGGCGAAAACGAGGGGCTTTGGCGGTACCGAGCAACGTTGGCGATAGAGGTGGTGGTCGACGGCAGTCCAGGGTGGTGACGACTCGGCCTGAGGCTTTAGGTAAGTTCGAATGCCGGATGGTTTGACCCTACGGTGTTTAGGAAGGCTTTTTTTTTTTTTTTTTTTTTTTTTTTTTTTTTTTTTATGTACTGGTTAATCTAGATACGTTTAGCTTTGCAAAGGGTTCGCGGTGCGGAATTTTGTTTTCAAAAATAAAGAAGTAGAAGTGGTAAAATAGTGAAAAGTCATCCCAGTTTTGGTACTTTTCAAATGGATTTGTCAAAAAGTGCTCGGATAATACTTATTGAGCAATTAAATAAAGAAAGTTTACAATTGTCAATGTACTACGTATCTCTTCATCACGTGTAATCAGCGTATTGGGGAAAATTAAAATATTTCTTGGCAAAATTTGCTTAATAAATGCATCGAAATAACCTTGAACAATATCATTTTTTGAAAAAAGTTAGTTAAAACACGCGTGCGTGCTGTGTATGAAAAAAGTTGGAAAAACGTATTAGGTGAAAAAAAGGATGAGAATAAAAAAAAAAAAAAAAAAAGGATGAGAAAATTACCAAAAACATCATACACTCGTCGTATTTATGTTAATTCAAATTTGCACATTTTAATCGTGTCAATTGAATCTTTGACATTTTCATGTTTTGCTAATTAACTCTATTTGTCCAATTTTGGCTATAATTTGTTGATGTGGACACATATGTGTTTCGTAACATGATTAGTGTTGATGTTGATTTTTTTGCAAAATTTTTAAAAGATTTGATTTTTTAATAATTTAATTTTTTTTTTATTTCTTCCTCCATTGGTCCCTATGGCTGACAACTAGCCAAAAGTGACGGTTGCCCTTACCGGACCTAGCAAGGGCTGACCTCATTGGCAAGCTTAGGTCTCATTGCCCTTGGGCAAGAATCGCCTTCGCCAAATAAGGCTTGGTCTCCTTGGGCAAGCCTTGTGCAAAGAGGACGAGGGCGAGCCTCGCCTCACCTCCCCTTCCAATCATTTGTCATGGCGAGTAGAGGAGGAAGAAAGGAAAAACAAAAAAAAAAAGAAAAATAAAATTATTGAAAATTTTATTTTTATTAAAAAATTGTAAAAGTTGTTCGCGTCGGCCTTTGGTTGTGTTGCGCAACATGACTAGCATCCTTGTCAACAATTTCAACCCAAAATTGTGGGAAAATTCTAAATTAGCAAATTGTTTAAATATTTATGATCCAATTGGCACAATTGAAAAATTTAGCACTAGATCTGGCACAAATGTAATGTGTTTAGACTTTGTTGATAATTTTTGTAAAAAAAAATATATATTATATTCATATTTTATCAATCTCGAAAAAATTTCACGTAACTCGTAAGGTAAGAAGATTTGGGGCACGCATGAAATCATTTATGTTCTATAAAAATTTATGGAATAGAAATAGACTTTTCTATTTTTAGTTACGGATGAGTTTCTAAATAAAAATAACCGTTTGATAATAACACAAAATTTCGACTCTAAAAATAGAAATTCGTTTGATGACAATACAAATTTTTTTTTTTTCGGATGGCGGCGGCGGCGGGCGGCAATTGGCGATCGGCGGTGGGGCTATTGGTGGCGGCGGCTGGCGACCGGTGGAGGCGACGGTGGGCGGTGACCGACGACGACGGCCGGCGACCCTCGCGGCGGCGGCGGCCGGCGGCGTGCGACCGGTGATTGGCAGTGGCAGAGGTAGGCGGCGACCGGTGGCGATGGCGACAATGAATGATGAAATTTTTTTTTATTTCTCATTTCTGTTCCAAAAATAGAAAAATAGAAAATTTTTATTTCTGATTTATAGTCTAAACCTATTTCTGAACAATAATCTATTTCGAAATAGAAAAAGTGAAATAATTTTACCAAACGGATTTCTATTCAATAATTATTTATGGAATAGAAAAACTGTTTCTGAAACAGAAATAGCTGCTTGTCATGCGCGCCCTTATTTGATTTTCATTTGAATTAGTAACAATAACATGCTTTGCTTTTGAGTGAATACAAAACTAGTGAAATTAAATTAATAGAGGATATGATAATATGCAAAGATTTCGATCGATCTTTTAGACATACTCTCCATAGTGGTAATACTCGATAATTATTTTGAATCCAGATTTAGAAGGGTAAAAATTCATAGATTATTTGTCAATTGTCTTAAATACTATAAACTACGATTGCCCCCTAGAGTTACGTGTAATTGTGAGGCGTAGCAAATACGCACGCAGGTTTTTTGTGTTTTTAAGTGTATTAAAAATTTTAAAACTTGTCGTCAAAGTGTAATTAAATTGTAAAACTTCCAAAAGTGTAATTAAGTTTTAGAACTAATCACGAAAATACAATTGAGTTGTAAAATTTTTAAAAAGTGCAAACAAATTTTAAAATTTGTCTAATTTATCTAATTAAATCATTTCATTTATTATAATTTTTTAAAATTTTACAATTCAATTATATTTTCGTGTAGAAATTTAGATTTAATTGTATTTTTGAAAGTTTTATAATTCGATTGCAATTTCGCAATAAGTTTTTAAAATTAATTGCACTTTTTGAATTCGATTATACTTTTATGATAAATTTTAGGATTTAATTATATTTTTTAAAAATCTTAAGGCCCGATTACACTTTTACGACAAGTTATAAGTCTTGATTGTGCTTTTTGAAAATTTTAATATTTAATTATAATTTCTTAATAAGTTTTAGGTACTTCTAGCATATTTTATCTCTTTTATTATTAAAAAACACAACATCGAGATGATAATCGTATTTAATTTTACTCGATAGTACAATGCACGAGAGATTCAAGGGATCTCCATATAGTGATCTCGACTCTTTCTCGAAAATTACAAATTGCGCCCATTCCTTTTCAGCACATGATGTCGACTCGATTTAACGACAGGAAATCGACATCTGGGAAGCACTAATGGGGGAATGGAAGAAGAACAAGACAAACATCCATCCTTAAAAAAAACGAAATATCGTTGAAATCGACATTTTCCAGGAAGCACGAACGGGAATGGAAGAAGAAGAAGAAGAAGACGACAAAAAATCCATCCTTAAAGAAAAAAAAGAAAAAGAAAAATATCGTTGATGTGACGTGGCCAGGGGTCAAGTCGTCAACTCACCTTTTACAGGGGCGCCCAGCGTAATTAAGGGGCGCCCGCGGGGGCACTTGCTCAAACTCAACTTTCCCGCCCAAAGCCAGCGCCCCCACCCCCTCCGCTCTGTACCCCAGAAACACCGCACTTGCCAAACCACAAAGAAAATAAAAAAAAAAAAAAACACGTTTTTTTTTTTTTTTTTTTTTGGGGTTTTGTTTTAAAATATTTTTTTAAAAATAGTGCTCCGCTTTTATGGCATGGTCTCCCTCCCTCCCTCCCTCCCTCCCATCACTTCGCTGTTCCTCCACTCTCTCCTCCTTTCCCTCTCCCGAAGCACCGCAACGTTCCATTTTCCCCCTTCCCGCTTCCTTCGCTGCGAGCAAGAGGAAGAAGACGAAGAGCACTCTCTCCGTTGAAAGCGCGGTGAGCTCTTCCTCTCTCTCTCTCTCGAGAACGGAGCCGTTCGGCGCGCGGATCGCGGAAACCCTCCTCGGCCGAGTCGCTTGAGCGTTTTGGGCCCGGGGGGGGGTTTGTCGCTGTTCCGGTAGCTCGTTTCGGGTCGGTGGTTTTTCCGGCGATTTCTGCTGACTCTGTGCCGTTTTCTGGTTACCCTTTAGGGCTTTCTTGTTTTTGGCGGGGCTTGTTCGGTGGGCGGAGATGAAGGTCGAAGAAGCCGCTGCGGAGTCGCCGACGTCGGTGCTCGGGGAAGACGTATGGGTTTTCTCTGCTCTTATCTTCTGGTCGTTCGTCTTGGAAAATGGCCAAATGCTGAAGGGTGCTTTCAAAAAAGGATCTTTTTTTTTTTTTTTTTTTTTTCAATTTCTTTTTATATATTATTTAAGGCTCTCTTCGGCTTTTTGGTGGTGCCAAAAAAGGATAAACAAGAAAGGCGAGATTGCTTCTCGGATGAATCGTTTCTTTCTGACGGCTTGAAGTTCTTCATGTGCTTTAGAGGTGTTTTAGCTGATATGAGTATGAGGGGGCTCGTGTTTGCTTTTGAAATGCTTGATGTACAGGGTTGCGAGGTTAATCTTCGTATTTCGTTCACCGTTTGTTTTTCTGTGCGTGTGGTTGATCGTGACTGCTGCAGTAGCTTGCTCTATTCGTATTGTTGCTATGATGATGTGGCATCTTCGGGCACCTCTCTATTTTACCCAAGATTTCTTAACTGAAGATGGTTTGTTGTGCTCAAATGACCTCCAAAAAAGTAGGAAGTCTAACTGAACTTAGAAAATGATGCGATAAGCTATATATTGTGTGTTGCTACTTGCTAGCTAAATGGTGTGGGGCACGATGCTGGGTTTTTGCTGATATTGTGTAATTTTGTTGCGTATGAGCTGGTGGATGTGCGTTCAGGGGTCCTTGTGGACCATGTCATATCTTGTTTGGTTGTCCATTCGAGTAAAAGCTTCAGCTGTTTGGATAATAGAAAACAGAGTGATGATAGTTGAAATTGTGAAATTGTCTGTGCAGCAGTTGCTGTGATGCAGGTGGTAGGTCGGCGGTGAAAATTCAAATGAGCTCAAGTTGGATGATCACCTGTGATATTAACCTAAGGATCAAATGTTTTTAGCTTATGGTGCACTTATTTTAACACTTCTGCTGTCGATAACTTGCAGCTGCCAATGGCATTTAAAACTCTCATGCTCATGCTAGGTTTTTTTTATCAGAACTTTGTTAATGTAGTTACCAAATGATAATTTGTATAAACGTAGGTATTCATATCTGTCTCTGGATGTACTGGTGGACATTGATATGTTGCACCTAAATTTTCACATCGGTGTGAGATAGATTGGGCATTTGGTTCAACTTTGTCTTTACGTTTTATGAACTATGTGTAATTCTGTCTGACATGTTTTTCATGTTGGGAACTTGAAGGGCAATCTCACGGAGGAATTGATCCCCAAGCTGGAGGAAGAGATACTTTTAACTGCGAAGAATGGAGATTCTTCTCTTATTTCAAAAGCCATGGCTGAGGAGGAAGAAAATTTGCTGGATGCACGTGTGAAACAAGAAGACGTGGAACGAGAAAATAATTCTGAAGAACCACCGGAACTGGATGGCAACCAGCTTACTAAACTTGATGAGCTTCTAACACAAACCCAGCTATACACTGAATTTTTGCTGGAGAAAATGGATGATATCACATTTGTATAGCCTTTTACTTCCTTTACCCTGGACGTTTTTCCTTGGGATGGTCTATTTTCTTTGTCTGAAATCATAAGGCATATTTAATTTCCATGTGCAGAATGAAGTGGAGCAAGAGAGTGAAAGCACTGAAAAAAAGAAAGGACGTGGTCGGAAAAGAAAAGCGGTATACAATCAGGTGAGCATTATGCTGTTTCTTAAGTGAAGTGGATGCAGAATTTTCTGACATATTGCATTTTATAACTGTCAGGGGAGCTTTTTTGAGTAAATGATGAAATGGTTGAATTGTTTTTTTCATTCTTTAAATTTGATTCATGCAAGTTATGGTGTAGTAATTCTATTAATGAACTGATCAAAGAAGTATAGCAAGAAGAAATGACAAATGGCACTCGAATTTAGTTCTAGTATTGATCTAGAATGAAATCTATAGTTTCTATGTAGGACACATGTGGTTGAAGTAAAACTGCACTTCAAAGCTATTTTTAGATTCTTTCTGGTTTTCAATTTAATTAATGTCTGTGTGGAAGACATGGTACTAGGTGCAACAATCTTTCTTCTTTAAGGTGTATTTGGATAGACCTTTGTTTTTTGCTTAGTCTAAATTTTGCGATAGACCAGCTTTGAATTTTTTTTTTCAACTGACATTTAAATGTCGACACATAGAATTACATATAATTTTTTCATAATTTTTTGAAATTTGGATAAATTTAAATTTTGAAGGGACTTAATCGTAAACAATCAGGCCCTTATCTAATAAGTATGCAATGTATGGTTTTTCAAAATGAGATCCTTTTTGTCTGCGTTCCTGGTTTTTTCCGTAAGTGAAGACCTATTATTCCTTTCTTGCTTATGTCAAATTGGAATTATTGTACCATACCCATGGTGCTTCTTAGCATTTCAGACGATCTTGCATTGATCAATTGATGAGTGTTGATGCTTTTTAGAGTTGGGCTTCTTTTTTTCTATTTCTTCGCCATGTATGGAGCTTTTCCTGTTTCCAGACTCCAATACTTTTTTTCTCTTTCTTTCTTTTTGGTCGAGTCATGACTCACTATTCTCTTTTTTTTATTTTATGAAGAATTTCTTAAGCAATTAACCTTCAGCCAATTAAATATGAATATTCACTGTTGCATGTACTTTCTGAAGAGTTAGCTAATATAAGGCACTTTAATGACTTCTTTTGCTTTGGATGCGGTGGCTTGCTTTTCAGAGAAAGGCCAAGAGGGCGGTTGCTGCAATGTTGACAAGATCACAAGAGGGTCCAAATGAAGAAGATGTGAATCTGACAGAGGGAGAAATACTTGAAAAAGAGCAGCAAAAACTTGTACCCTTGTTGACTGGTGGAAAGTTGAAGTCTTATCAAGTCAAAGGTGTGAAGTGGTTGATCTCATTGTGGCAAAATGGACTGAATGGAATCCTGGCAGATCAGATGGGACTTGGGAAGACTATCCAGACCATCGGTTTCCTTGCACATTTGAAAGGGAAGGGGTTGGATGGACCATATTTAGTAATTGCTCCTCTCTCTACTTTGTCCAATTGGGTAAATGAGATTCAAAGGTAATGTGCTTCACTTTTGAACAGTGGGACTGGATCCACATGATTACTTTCTGGGTGAATAACATTGCTTTCCTTGAGTATGTTCATATAGGTTTGTTCCCTCTATGAAAGCGATCATATACCATGGTGACAAGAAACAGAGGGATGAGTTGCGGCGCAAGTATATGCCTCGAACAGTTGGACCCAGTTTCCCAATAATTGTCACTTCCTATGAGGTTGCAATGAATGATGCAAAAAAATGTTTGAGACACTACAGTTGGAAATACATTGTTGTGGATGAGGTATAAACATGATTAGTTGTTTGTATATCTGCTTTTATTTCATTACTGGACTCATGAAATGGAACTATCCAGCTGATTTTTTTTTTTGCTAATCCATTTTACTATCTTTTAGGGGCATCGGTTGAAAAATGCACAGTGCAAGCTATTGAAGCAGTTGAAGTTCTTGAGTAGTGAAAATAAACTCTTATTAACTGGGACACCTTTGCAGAACAATTTAGCTGAGCTGTGGTCATTACTTAACTTTATTCTACCTGATATTTTCTCGTCCCATGAAGAATTTGAATCCTGGTAAGTGCATTTTGTTTGTTCTGCTTTATCTGCATCACTCTGTATCCAACAGAAAAAATATCAGTCTGAAACTGGCAAAGCTCAATCGTGCCCATGAACTCGGTCATTTTTTTAATAAGAGCCAAATACAGGTTGTAGGAGTTGAACTTTGGGTTTATGTTTATGCACATCATTTAAGCATAGTGTGAAGAATCCCATATTGGAATGAAGAAATGGATGCCCCATAATTCATATGACGGGTGCATTTAGTCTAATCGCAGTAGTAGTTTTTGTAGTTAGGGTGATGATATTTAAATTATTGACTTATTGCTCATGCATTTTATGAATCAATCAGGTTTGATCTGTCAGGAAAGTATAGCAATGCAGCGACGAAGGAAGAATTAGAGGACAAAAGAAGGGCTCAAGTGGGTATTTTCCCAGAAAGCATGAATCTACTTCAGGGAATTCTTTTCATAATTGTTATGAGTATTTCTTGTCACTTGTAGGTGGTGGCAAAACTCCATGCTATATTGCGTCCATTTCTTCTCCGAAGAATGAAAGCTGATGTTGAGCAGATGCTTCCTCGTAAAAAGGAGATTATCTTATACGCCACTATGACTGAGCATCAGAGGAACTTTCAGGATCATTTGATAAACAGGACTTTGGAAAATCACTTGCTGGAGACCGTTGACATTGGTATCATGGAGAAACCTTGTGTTGCCTTTGTTTGTTAATGGTTATTATATTACTCTTGTTGGAAAAAAAAATGAATGGCGGCCTAATTCTGTTCTACGAATTTCACTAGGTTATGTGTCATTCATGTGGGGGAGTGTTTTTTCTCCTGAAATTCCTTGAATGATGTGTTATAATTTTAATTAACTGGACTTTTTATCTGTTATCTTCTTGGAATATCATGCATACTTGTGCTTGGTGGTACAATGGCCTCATTGGCCAGCATTAATCTATTTCCACTTTTTTAACTATTCTTGATATGGTTATTTATTTGTTCTTGACAATCTTTGCTGTTAATCAGTCTCACCTCTCAAGAAGTGTTTGCTTTAGTTACATCTGATTAGCTATTGTCAGATGATTTATGTGTTGTACTGTTTGACAGTTGGTATCCTTTCTCAAGTTCTATAATAGGTGTACGAGCCTGAATCATGTCTTGTAGCTTGTGGAGTGACTTATGTTAATGTCTACAAATACTTGGCATTTAAATTACTATGCTCTTTGGGTCATTATTTTCCTCATTGATTGAAGTTTCCTGGACTTGCAGGATCTGGAATTAAGGGAAAACTTAATAATCTGATGGTCCAGCTTCGCAAGAACTGCAACCATCCTGATCTTTTGGAGTCAGCTTTTAATGGATCATGTATATTTCTTTCTTTTTGCCTTGGATACAAATAGGTAGTTTCTTAGCCTTGCTTGACAAATCTCTATTGCTTCTTGCAACAGGTCTCTATCCTCCTGTCGAACAGATTGTTGAGCAGTGTGGCAAATTTCGTTTGTTAGATAAATTATTGGGAAAGCTATTTGAACGCAAGCATAAGGTATGGTCTGGATTTTGTTTCATTTTCTATGATTTGTTAACAAGCTGGCTACTTATGTTACATTTGCCTTCAGGTTCTGATCTTCACTCAGTGGACAAAAATTCTTGATATAATGGATTACTATTTCAGTGAAAAAGGATATGAAGTCTGTCGAATAGATGGACATGTCAAGTTAGACGAGAGGAAAAGACAGGTTTGCCTCTTATGCATTATGACTATATGAATTTTTTTCATTCAGGACAAGAGAAGTGACCTGATTTAAGCTTCTCACCTATTCAGTCTGCCATTTGTGTAGTGGATTGGCATCAAATTCTAGTGGATTCAATGGGTGTAATTTCCCACTTGTTACACTAACAGATAACTTCACTTAGTGGATTCAATGGGTGTGAACATGTACCGTCCATCCTCATTAGGATGACCTACTCTTCTGAGATTTGCTTTTTCAATTGTTCATCAAATCATCCAAATTAGTCAATTATTATTACATCCTCTGGTTTTTTTTTTTTTTCTTCACTTTTGTTAGGGTAAATGACTTTACAGTCAGTCTGAACATGGTGCAATCTATTGAGCTGGTTAGTTGACTTGTTCCAACTGGATTGTGCTTTTCTTGCAAAAGGCTGGCTATGGCCATGGTGTAATAACAAGAATTCATATTATACCCTGCAACTGGACCTGATAGCATCTACCAGCCAGTGTGCTATTTGTTCTGTCATTCTGCAAGCAAATCATTTACTTTTGTTAAGTAATCTATAAAGTGATTGTAGAAAGTTGCTACTATTAAGCTGGCCTGAGGTTATTGAACCCCCGAACTGACTTCCTCCATTTAAGATATTTGATTAGCCGGCCAGACAAAGTGAATGTTGGTTGTATAGAAGGTGCACGTTTTATACATTTGTCTCAACAATATGATTAGCATCTTCTGATCTGGTTGTCTCAATAACTGTTGTTATTGCTAGTGACAGCTTTGCTAATTACTGTGTAAACTATTATGGCATTTTTCTGTTTTACTTGGTAATTTCCTGCTTCAGTGTTAGTAATAGCTTTAGATATCATCTGTTGATAAAATGCTCCATTCACAGATTCAGGAGTTTAACGATGTGAATAGCATCTACAGAATATTTCTTCTCAGCACTAGGGCAGGTGGACTGGGTATAAACCTCACTGCTGCTGACACTTGCATTCTATATGATAGTGACTGGGTAATTATCTTGCTGTAATTAGTTTTGCTTCCCGTTGCTCACTTTTCAGTTAATTTGTTGCTATGTCTGAAATTAATATGAAATGTGTTATCTCTACGCTCCAGAACCCTCAAATGGACTTGCAGGCTATGGACAGATGTCACAGAATAGGTCAAACCAAGCCTGTTCATGTTTACAGGCTTGCGACGGCGCAATCGGTGGAGGTTAGACATCAGCAGCCTGTCCCTGATCTTTTCTTTGAGCAGCAGATCGATTTTGTTTAGTGTTGAGAACTAAAGATATAGTATCTATTATCAGGGCCGCATCTTGAAGAGGGCTTTTAGTAAGTTGAAGTTGGAGCACGTGGTGATTGCAAAAGGACAATTTCACCAAGAAAGAAACAAGCCTAATAATAACTTGGAGGTATGTTGTTTGCTCAATTAGAAAGTCTTATTATGGTGGGATGAGAAAAAGTTGTGGATCTTCTTTGTGCCTGAGAATTTTTTGTGAGTCACTTGTGCTCTGCTTGAAATTTAGTTGGTTGATTAAGGTGCAGTTGGCCGCATCACAGGTGGTCTATTTATATCTGTGCTGATCTGTTCTGTTGAAACTCTAGGAAGAGGATCTACTGGCATTGCTCCGAGAGGAAGAGACTGCTGAAGATAAGATGATACAGACGGATGTTAGCGATGAGGATCTGGAGAGGATCTTGGACCGCAGTGATCTGATTTCTGGTCCGCTTAGTGATGCTGAGAAATCTGATGCTGCAGCAGCAAGTGCAGTGCCTCTCAAAGGACCTGGTTGGGAGGTGGTGATACCAACTGCATCTGGAGGCATGCTTTCGACGCTCAACAGCTAAAACGTGCCGAGTGAGACCTCGCATATCTCAATTATTTGGCACATTGGGGATTTTTCTTTTCTTTTGTTTTTCTTTTTTCTTTTGGGATGTCATTAGAAGATTTATGAGGCAGTTGTCCCTTTTACTTGGGTCGGAACTGGTCGAATGGAGAAAAAGCATCCTGAGGGGAAGCTCTCTTTCATTTTGTAAATGTCTTTGATAGACTATTTTCCAGAAAGGGAGCTGAATTTTGTATATTGCTCCCGAAGGGTCGCTTTTCCATTGTGCGCCAAACCTTATATTAGCTCGAGGTACTTTGCGGTGCTGGAACATAGTTACCTTGGTACTTATTGTGCCTAAGTATTAATTCTGGTCTGCTGACCTTACCTTAATCTGTATTTTCATAGTCTTTGTTAATTTGTATTATTGACTTTTGCACGTGGGTTCGGTATGGCTTGCAAAGGTATCAAATTTCCATTTCCTGACTGAAATAAAGATGTCAATCTCTACTTTTGAAATGGAGGATTCGGCAGACCATTTTTGTGGTGGAGGAATGAGGTAATTGTTTTGGTATAATGGGATTCCAACTCAGCACCCTTTGCGATTTTGAGAAGAGTTGCTCTTTGGAGAGCACAGTAAAATGAAAGTTGTAAGCTGTGTTCGGGGGGGAGTTATTGTCTATCGTTGGCCTCTATGGTAGAATCAGCCGGGGGGCTGGAGAGGCGGTGGTGTAAGCATGTCGCAAGGAATATGCAATCCCGACTCGTAGCATGGAGAAATTGCTTAGTTTTGATTAGGCTTCTCTTTTTCGGTTTTGAATGGTTAATATGTCAACCGAGAAAAAGCTATGGCATGTTTTGGAGGTATTGTGATTTGGTTTTCGGTTTTGGTTTTCTACTTTCGGCCTTTTATGCTTGGAAAGTGGAGCCAGTCCACTTCTCAAAAAGGGAGTGTAGAGGTCACACCGTCTCCCTTATAGGTCACAAATTCACAAATTCGAGTCATTTTGTGATCTAACGTCTTAACGGTTCGTGTCTTTGGCATGTGTGACCCAGCGTGGAAAGACCTTTGGACCTTCTGACATGCTGGTCGTGGGGCCGTAATTTCTTGCTTGAGGAACGATGGGTGGATAGTGGACTCGATCATTGGCTTGATAGACTCGATTTTTAGGCTGATCAGGCTGGTCCGACCATCCGGTGACCGGGGGCTGGCATGATCCAGCCCAAGCCCGCCCGTCTATTGAAAACGGAAGCCTTGGTATTTACAAGTTAATTGAAACTCTCGAAGTCTTTAATGTATAAATGAGGAAAAATCCACCTAAAATTGTCCTAAAAATTAATATCATAGAAAACTCCAAATTATACTCATTATGACACAAAAATCCTTTTTTTTTTTTGTATCACCATCAATTCTAAATTTATTCATTATGACATGATTGGCAATTTTAGAATTCTTAGTTAGACAGTAAAAGCTCAGGACATCCATGTCATAATGGACATAATTTAAGATTTTCTATGATGTTAATCTTAAAAATTATGTATAAAATAGAAATACAGTTGAGTCGTAAAATGTTCAATGGAGTCCTTCTTCCGATCAAGTCTTAAAATTTTATTGAAAGAGGCAATCGATTTATAAACCGACTTGAAAATTTTCAATGCAAAAAAGTGTCCTTTCAACATTAGAAACTCTTCCAACTCAACTACATTTAGCATTATAAAACTCACGATTTTGGGTGGATTCTTCTCTCCTTGCTCATTTACCCCCCAAAAACAGAAAAAAAAAAAAAAAAAAAAAAAAGGAGAAAAATTCTCTTTTTTTCGCTAATCGGTATCTATAAATACAAAGATTAGCAACAGGCTAACAGCACCAAAGCGCAGTCGCATTAGCAAAGGTGACGCTACTTGATGTCGCTCGTGCTCTGTCTAATGCACTCGCTCGGATCGCCTTCCAGTTCGGAGGACGAAGAAGAAGAAGGAGGAGAACGAGATCGAACCAATCGCCGCGTCGACATCGGCGATCGGCGATCGGCGCCGTCGCCGTCGCCGTCGCCGTCGCCGGAGCACACGATCGGAGCCGCCGAGCCAGGCGGGGTCGTCTCCCGCGCGAGCGATGATAACTCGATCGAAGCTCGTCGAGCAGCTCAGAAACCACCAGGTCCGGTCCCGGCGCCGTTGCCATGCCCTCGCGCTCTTCTCCCCCAAACCACACATCACCACCCGGTACTCTCTCTATCTCTCTCTCTCTCTCTCGCTCTCTCGCTGCGCGTTTGGCGTTCGTGGTGCATGCAGTGCGCCGTTGGTTCGGTGAGTGAGTGAGTGAGTGAGTGCGTTGGATGATCGGCATCGTTCGCGACGGTGAACTGTTAACGTTTCCGGTGGACCTCGGTCGCTATTTGGAAGAGCACGTTCAGAAGATGTTAGGATGAAAGAGCGCCTGAATGAGCTCGATATTTGTGAATTCCATGATGCAGAGTTAGTCTCAAGTGCAGCTCTCGATTCTGAATCATTTATATATTATCTGGATCTAGTTTAGTCTAGTTGCTTGCTCCTGGACTTTGCTTTTCTGATGATAGCTCGAGGATCACGATTTATTTGCGCGATCCTGTTTAGTTTTATCGGTTGGGGATTGCCATGGCTATCTGTGATCGGATGTTTGTCGTCGTATTGAGGCGTCTGTCTCAAAATAATTTGAGAATTTTCAAATGCGTTCCAGGTTAATTGAAGCTAAAATGGCGTGTGAAATTTCGTGCAGGGCTGATGTTGCTGTAGCTACATTTTGGGCTGTGGTGTTTAGCATGCTTGTCGGACTCACTTATCTGGCGTTCCGTCACGGTCATTTATGGCTGTCCTTTTTGACTGCATGCCTTGGAAGCTGTCTACTTGTATGCTTCTGGAAATCTAGGCATGCGCTGGCCAGAGAAAAGGAGAAGAGATTACCTCTGTCCCTGTGAGCATCGATAAGTATTCAACATGAAATCTTCTAACTTGGTCAAGGAGCTTTGGTTGCTCACCTTCAAATCGAGCAAATTGGCGAATACATCCCTGGTGCACGTAATAATGGTGGCCCGGAGTTTTGCCTGCCGCTGTGAGATATATGGTACCATTTCATGTATCATTCTTTGTAACCCAAATTCATCCCGTGAAATTTTGACGCATGCTGATCTTCTCTTATTCATCATGCATTCTTTTCATGTAAATACCATATACAAGCAAAGTTATAGACGAGTTCTTATTAATCTTCTCTTAGTACTTTGATGACTTGTAAATTACATCTCCTAGGACTTCATGCATGAGTAATCTCTCAATGAAGTTGGTGTAACATGCTTTTGCACAATTTTAACACATGAAAGGATGCTGCTAAGGCAGAACATAAATTAAGACTATGCTATAGGAGAATTGACATGAGAGTTGCCTAGGCTGTTTAGCTAAGGGGTTCGGTATTAAGCTTTGCTGTGTCACCTTTCCGTTTTTATTCTTCTCCTTTCTACAATCCCTCTGTGGCACCTTTAAAGCTTCTGTCTGCCTTTCTCTCGTCACTAAATGGAATTACCTATTTTCCGGAAAGGAAGAGGATCAATCCTATCTTATGCAATCCCCTGGTCAGAATCTGATCTTATCATAGTTTATTCCTGTACACATAGGCTCTTCATTTTAGCATGCATACAAAGTTGAGGATGTGGAGATGATTTGATGGCTTGAGAGTTCTTTGAGGATAATTTGCATGAGTATTCATGCTGGGTAGTTGAATTCGCTTGTTATCCTAAGAGACTTCACCAATGGGGCAAATTTAGTACCAGTAACCATGTGCCTTTTGAAGGCTAATGTTCTGCCAAGCCTTCTTATGAAAGACTAATCAATGGCGCACACATTCTCACAGTGATAACTAGTCATTCTAAGACCAATTTCTAATCCATTCATCTATCTATTATCGGTTCAAATATCTCTTCCTTTTTGTCTTCGTGCTGGTTGTTAGTCAGAGATTTGTATGCCTGGTAATATGTTTGCTGTTTTTACCACTCTCTTTTTTTGGAAAGACAAGTTTTACATTCCATTCTTCTTTGGACTTTTTGCTGGTAATGTTCTGCTTTCATGTTTTTGAGGCAGTGATTGGACTTACTTATTTTGGTGTAAGGTCCTTGCTAGCCATAGTTGGGATTATCAATGCTTAATTCTCTGGATATTCTCTCCTTTGCTGCAACATTTTTGTTCAGACTTGGATCGGTTCACAAACCTCTGCTGCTGCGTGTTACACATTCTTTTTTTTGTTCTTTATCGAGCATGAATTGCATCTATTTTGGTGCATCTCGTGCTGCCCTAGTACTGCAGCTGTATAGGGTTGTTTCAATCAATTCAGTTAGTTCATTTGATTGCAGAAAATTTTGCATGCTTTTTAACTAAAAAGAGTGGGTTTGATTTGATTGATGTCAGTTGCCAATGGTCACAATTGTTCTGGAGGAGTTCGCTTACTAGGCATATGTTGAAGAGCAAATCATGGATCTGAAATTTGTAATCCAGTGATGGAAGCATATTCTTTAAGCCAGTGGAATGCACAGCTCTCATCATGTGATAGTCCTGGATCAATACAGACTCCAGCTAGATTTAGACTGCTAAGTTGTTTAGTCCGTATTTGAGTGGATTAATGATGCCCTTGTAGCTTTAGACGGAGTTGCCTCTTGCCAGTCATGTACAATATAGTCAACGTTGCTCTGTTATTGCAGCTCAAGCATTGTGATTCGTTTACTTCCCTATCCTGGTCTTCTTTTTTAGCTGTTATGCATGTGTCCAATTACATGGCCATTGTTGTCGTGTAACCTGTCTTGAATTACCCCCGAGATGTTTGTTTTGTTTTCATGCAGGGCTTTTGTTCCTATAGCTACATTTTGGGCTGTAATGTTTGCCACACCTGTGTCATCATCATCATCAGTGACGTTTAGGTGTGTCCGTCTATTTTTTTCTATTGCATGCCTTGGAACCTCGCTGCTTTCACAAACTCAGTCTCCAGGCACATGATACTTTTTACTCTATTCTTCATCTTTGTGATTTTTTTTTTTTTTTTTGGGAGCAATTAACAGCTAAAGTTCCATTAACTTGGCCTAGATGTTGCTATAGCAATGAAGTTCCTTGGCTCACTGATCAGATTGAGCAAACTTTACCTGCCTCTCTGCGCTAGATTTGAACTTTTTATGTATCATCTCATATAGCCCATCAGAGTTTGGTACACCTTGGTTTTCTCTTCATTATTGTACTTCCCTCAGAATAATTCCATATTTCTATTGAAGTCTACTGGGCAATGTCCTGTTATCTTTCAATCAGTTTTATTTTGGGAACTTCGTAAGTACACTGTTAATGCAGTTGGCATAACACTTACCTGCAAAGTTGTGTCTGGATATCCTGCCAATTTGAAAGGCATAATGTTCACCCTTTTCTATTCATCAAGGTAGAGGAGGACTGACATGCACGTCAAATGGTGATTAAAGTGATCCCCCAATTTAGAAAATCTGATCCCTGTCATTGGATTTTATCAGTTGAAGAGCATCTTTGCATACAAGGAAGCAAAATATTAGCATGCACAGTAACTTGAGTTGTGAAGATGATCAGTATTGAAGTCGCTATGCAGATAATAGTAATTTATGTCGTTCATTATTAATGTTGAATAGCTTGCTATGAGATACAGAGAAGGTAGTATGCCTCTTTAAGGCTAATGTTGTTCTGGGGTTTGGTGGGTCTTTCAGTGTACTGCTGTACCGGCCGAGGGCAACATATCTGTTCCTTGTCTGGGGATATAGATGATAAATACTGGCAGAAACACCGACTCATTGGAAGATTGGCTTCCATTAGCTTTTATTAGATCTACTATTGGCCTTAAGTCATTGGAGACGTGCGTGTACTCGCTGTTTACAGTTATATTTGCAGATAATGATCTTAAGTGTTGAGGTAAGGAATGGACCGACAAACTTTTAAAAAGGTCATACTGCTTGCTACTTTCTGGATCAGCAACCTCGTTCATTTGACCTCTCTCTCTCTCTCTCTCACTCACTGCGTACAAATGTCAACAAATTCGGCTGTGCGAAGATCACCGAATTTCCCATGTCAGTTCATTATGGTTCGCAGATCCCTTGGGCTGTCATGGTCCCCTTCTGGACCATTTCCTTCGTCTTCCTGTACATATCATGCCTCAGCTGAGCTATAATTAGGGAAAAAGAAGAAAAGAGAAGAAAAGGAGTCTGCAAAAATATAAATCCCACTGAATAATGGTTACCACACATAGTGGGACAAGTGGCCCTCCGTTCAGACAAGCTCTTTCGTGCTGGTTGATGGACAAGTGTGCATGTGCTGATGATTGCCTGAACATGATTGCCTCGTGACCCTCTAATTCCAGCTTTCTTGGTATTATTAGTCTTGTAATGTCGAATGTGTATCGAATATTTGATGGCGTTAGTTTTGACATAACCACCAGCTGTGTTGGACTGGATATTGCTCCATGATTGCTCTCTTAAGCTCTTCTGTCTTTTGGTTGTTTTATGTCTTTGCTTGGCTTGTTTAATTTTTCCTTTTGGCCGGTGAAAGAGTTCCTTTCAATCACTTCAAGGGGACGTGTGATAGAACACGGTTGCATTTGCAGTGGTAGATTCTCCCTTCTGGGTTGCATCATTTGGGCCAATATATTGCTTACGACCATCGGGCTCATATGTAATAGTATTGTACTGCATGGCCGGTGTCTCGATCGAGAGGGTCGTGCCATGCTGTTTACACACATAGGCCTCGCCAATTTGTACAGCATAATGACTATTCTCCATTCTTTGACTATGGCTTCGGTCGCTTGAACTTTTGCTTGCATGATTTTTGGTTCATACCATTGCTTTAATGGACTGGAACAGGGATTTGTTTGGCTATGACAGTAAAATTTCGGCGATGGCAAATTACCACGTGTATATTGGAGCTGTCTTTCCACATTGCGTGTTGTTTGTACGGTACACTCGTAGAGTGAGCAGGCAAATGAATTTATACATTAGAAAGATCGGCGGTCTAAATGTAGCTCAGGCTGTTGTCATACCAGTGTTAAACAAGGAAGTTGATAATCCAAATTGAACTAAACCAAGCTGAATTGACAAGTTTCCTTTTATCGGGTTATGGTTTGATTACGAGCTGTGTTTTGGTCACTGATGTATCCATTCTTTCCTCGATTTATTAATCAAATCGAACCAAATCGCAACCTCATCTTAGTATCTTCTTATAAAAGGCTTGGTAGTGTGAGTTCTTCTTTGTTTATTCTTGTGTGCCATTAGATCTAGGGATACATAATCCCTAGTTAACATTAAACTTCTTGTAATGTGCAAGCCTTATGTCACTGTTCAAACCTAATCGAATCAATTACCAACCGAAGGTACCTGTCTGATTTTTATTGGGTTTCGCTTGTAAGTCCTTTCTGTCTGGTGTGATATGGACAATGGGTCTGAAGCTTTTCTGTTCCGTTCAGGTCGAGAAACGTCTCTGTATCCAGTCGAATCGAACCTGCTTTGTTTTGCCATCCACATTTAGAAATTGCGAAAAAATCAAGGATCGTGCTCGTCCCACGGATTTTGTACCTAAACAAGCAATCGCGCGATATGGCTGAGATGCTAGAGCTGCCCGTAGGGCCCCAGCAAGTGCGCACAGAATCTATAGGCATGTGTACGTGCATGTGAAGGAAAAAGGAGGGGGTGGGTGCATATCTATGTCGAAAGGTGCTTTTCCAAACGAATTCGTGATTACGGGTCAAGTTTTGGCACCGGACTTGAGATTCGAGGGTAAAATAATGCTTCTACGCATCTGAAAGCTTTGTAACTATGTATGCTTTTCCCAAACGAATTCGTGATTACGAGTTAGGTTTTGACACCGGACTTGAGATTCGAGGATAAACTAATGCTTCTACGCATCCGAAAGCTTTGTAACTATCTATGCGCTAAAGCATCCTTCTCTTTCTCTTTCTTACTAAATTTGAGATGGAGAGACAAAATTCTTGCTGCATGTGTTGCTTGAACTGTCGTCCCATCATTTTCAATACTTGACGAGTCATAAATATAATATGGGCAATGTGCAAAACTTGCAATAGAAGCCATCGAATTTAATGAAAGTAAAGAGGTGCATGCAACACAGAACATCGGCGTCTTCTAGCCTTGGTATCACCCAGTTTGGCAAGCACCATCCTTCTAAGAAAAAGGCGCATTCCCATTTTATTTTAAGAGAATGATCCATTTCATCGAACAATTACGATTAATGGAAATCAAAATGAAGGCAATTTTTCGCAAATCTCTCCAAATGCTTCGGAGAAACAAGCAGAAGCTAGTCGATCAATAGCATTCAAATTGACGACCTAATTTAAGTTAACAATAGGATACTACTCGGTGTTTATAGGAGGAGAAAGAAAGTAGTACAGGAATGAAGATCATTCGAATCTATGTTGCTACTTTCACAATAGCTACTTTAGCAAATGAAAGGAAGATTTCAACCGGAGCATCATATGAGTCTTGTATGAGAAATAATTGAATATAAAGAGTTAATCCTAGTCCCATAAACCTCGATTACTAATAAGATCATAGGAACAAAGATATAGGTCTAAAATTTAGACAAAGTGGTTTTCCGCTGATGTAGTATAAAAACATTTCATTTTGAAGCTTTACCAAAAAAAAAAAAACATTTCATTTTGAAAAATCCCAGCACGAGGAAGCCGAACCTTTTGAATTTGATTACATACTCACGAATGTATGCAAGCCGCCTAATCCAAATAACTGGGTAAGGCTTTATTTGCGTGACGAATTGCACAAATCTCAAGGTTAATATGAGTGGTGATGCCGTAAATCCAAAAAAATCGCTTCACAGGGAAAATTGTAGTCAGGAAAGTCAACCCTTAATTGAAGCACACATGCATAGTTCACCTAAAGTACCTCCATGCAAACGTGTGTAAAAGTGGGTACTCCATTCAACGTCAACCGCACCTCTAGAAAAAGCTTTGGTGAAAGTGGGTTACTACTTAACAAAACCTTTACACAGGACCTATCACATCCAGGGTTAAAGGAGAGGAAACATACATGGAAGCCAACAGGAACAAAAGGTCAAAAGCCCACGCTGGGGGGTTTCTTAAGACGCCCACTTCACCACTTTGATCTAGTTTATAAGACCGCATTACGTCTTGAATAATACCGAAAGTAATCTTTTTAGGATTCCAAGGGAACAACTCAAAAGATTACAATGACATCCAATAACAAAGTCGAATAATATATTGTTAGTAGTATAGAATCCAGATAACCACGACATCAAATCCAATTTAACATAAAGCACTAAAAGGAGCCCTCTCCAAAAAGAGAAGAAGAAAATAAAAGGGCTTTTTTATTTCTTCCCCATCATTATTATAGTATTAGAATACATAAACTATGAATTATCCACTGACCCAAGAAGATAAAATCTTCTAATAGGAGAAGCTCGTAGGCCTAGTTGTCACGCTACTATGAGCCAATGGTTTATTGCTTTTTGAGATGATAAGACATTGGAAAAACTCAATTACAACTCAGTCTTAGCAAAAAAGCCGAAATTCTTGGCCAATCAATTGCGCTTTTTCAGCCAACATTAGGCTAATGAACTCAATTATTCCTTTTGTCCTGTGGGTTTTATTAGCTTTACCGTCATCATGAAGCCTTTGATCATCAGTGTCTAAATTATTGACTGAGCTTGACAGGAAGGCTGAAACCGATGACATTGAGCTGTAGCACCCTACCCTTTGGCCATATTATCTAAAGTACGTCTCCACGCCAAGAAGTCATATCGGCTGATGGGTCGAAGAAACCGTAGCATTAAGTTTCATTCGTGCTGTGGCGATGAAAGAAATCTTGCACGGCGGACATTTGAGTTGATAAAAATGAGATGTAGATGCAATTCGCATAACAATCTAGGTGTAAAAATGTTCTAGATAAACTACTGTAGCATCTACATCTGCACGTATATAAATACACATTCAAACTCGAACGATTAAAATAGAGAAAATAATAAGAAGTTCAAACACCGTCACAAAAAAAAAAAAAATTACAATCTTCAATACGCAGCTGGCAAGAAAGGTAAAAGTAAAAGCTGCAAGTACCACGGTTGAATGAAATCAAGCTGATGTAATGTGAAAACAGATAAAACCGTGCTAATCTACATCTGTAACTTTATTTTGACACTCCATAAAGTTGGATAGTTAGCAAATCAATAAAGGATGCTAGATCTTTCACTCGGTTTGTCATCCATTCCCAGTTATGGTAAATAAAATTGTGAAACTAATAGTAGAATATCAGAACCTTCACTTGAAAATGAAAAAAAGAAGATTAATTTTAAAGTTCTCAGTGAATTAAATTGTTAGGATAGTAACGATCCTATTTTGGTCTTATAAACCAAATTTATTGATTTTTATTTTTCATATCGTTTAATTGAAATTCAAAGTTCTTACTATTCGATTTTTTGACTTCCAAGAGAATTTTGGTTACACTAAATAGGATGTGCAATTTTAGGGATGGGATATTCACCCTACCCTAACGACAACCCCATAGAAAAAAATTTCAAATTCTTAGAATATGATAACCTATCTTATAGATTTCTAGAACCATTCCGAAACTTAAAACTTGGCAGTTTTACAAATTCCATGATACATTATATGAACCGTATTTTTCAAAAATTGTTTTATTGAATAAAAAATAATCGTGGTTCTAGTTGATAGCAAATCAAATATTCAACGCAAAGTATAAAAGAATCCATGATAAAAACACATGTTTATGTCTAATAGCAACATTCCTAAATCAATAACAGCATCGAAAGTTAAAAAAAAAAAAAAAGTCAATTTTCGCCCATAATTTAAATTTACGATTTCACATCGAAAATCTATTGCACTTTACTAAGAGCATGAACTAAGATGTATCTTCAAAACATATATAGCTAAGCTAGTAACAGAGAGGGGGGGTTGTTTACAGTTTTTTTTTTTTCTTTTTTCCTAATGGAGTTGGAGATTGCTAATGAGCAAGAAATTCGCACATTTCAATGTCAAAATTTGACAACGAAAATGAGAAATTTATAAATAAATGTGCATATCACTAATTTAAGAAAAAAATACATTTAGTATCTTGTACCTTTACCCTATATATAATACAGGATGCAGGGTGGGTATAAGGTGGTATGACCCCAAACCCTAAGAACCTACCTCGGTCTTATTGAATTCCAAAATTTTGGAACTTGGAATCTAAACATTACTTAACGATTCCGAAATTTGGAATTTAAAACTTATTCAGTAAGCTCCAACATTCACCCTAAAATCTACCTAACAATGGCGAATGAGTACGGTTCGCCTTTTCTACGAATAAGGCTACATTAATTTCTAACTTTAGATGCGAGCTTCCAAACCAATTCATTTTTTTAAATTTTATCTTATCAATGGTAAAATTAGTCAATTTCAAGCAATTATTTAGGAGCAATATATTCTTTGCGAATCTCTAGAATATTATGCTCCCATCCATTTTTACGGTCCTGTCCTTTAGAAATTTTATCAAGCCCAAGTAAAATCTCGATTAAGTACTTGCTTCCCCCTTAATGATTAAGATAGACACGTAACTCCGGATTAGTCTCCTTTCCTTTGAACATAATTTGGAACGACACGAGTAACATTTTTCCTTAGTCTTCGACTATGCCTCACTGATATGTGCTCCGCCGAGAGGGTGAAGGATGTGGTTACGCAGAAATTACCCTAAAGAGGAGACGTCGTGATTTAAATGCGTTATCCATCACATCCAAGACAAAACACTTAATCATTGTCAATCAGCCCTTTAGTGATTAATCCCTTTAAGGATTGTAATCCACGAGAGATAATAATCATGGTTCCTTCCAATGGATATTTGGGCCTTGACATCATTTCAACTGGAGAAAATTTTAAACATGATATCCACCTTTCAATTACATATCAAACTGCTCGATGAGTTTCGGAACCTACAATTTGCATCTGCAAACAAAATATCCAAACGAAAAGACTCACACAAACAAACAGTATGCCCTATGCGTCTCTCTTCTTGGCCATGGCCGGGCTTGACCAAGGGTCGAGCTCCTTTGGCAAACAATCTCAGTCCAGATTTGGTCCAGCTCCGGCAATATCAAGCTCAAATCTAGCTCCATGTGCGTCGACCTCGACAGAGTTAGGTCGAGCTCAACTAGATTTGAATCAAGCTTAATGCTGGCTTGGTCAATTGGGTTTTCCTTCCGGGCAAATCTGTAAATATGGCCAAATGTCATGTGCAATTTGGGATGCTAATTGTAGGTTTTCAAAAATTCAAGATGCCGACTGATATGAGAATGAAATGTGGAGATGCTTTTCAAAATTCTCTCTTTCGGCATACGCTATGATATATATAAAGTCTACGTGCGATAGAGACCTACAAGCGTGATATATATACTGACAGAATATAAGCGTGGTTTGATTTCCTTTTCAAGAAAATTAATGATTAACTCCACGAAAGAAAAAGCCTTTTTTCACGAGGTCCAACCAAAAAAAGGTCCTGCCCATCAATTTACCTATGCTAAAGTTTTCCTCAATTCATTGACTTGCACGTGAAGTAAAGCGTGAAAATATATCAAGTATAGATGTGTCTCTCCTTCTTTCTTACCTCAAACGAATTGTCAATGAAATCATGATCTCTTCTGCATGAATCCAGTGCTTGGCTTTGACTTGCAATATCTTGCTGCTGTACAAATGCGAACCAGCTAAAAGAGCGTGGACCGATGAGCTTGGTGTAAACGTAGCCGAAAGCACAAAAGGAAAAAGAAGGAAACAAAAGAAAGGGAGGGTGCCCTACCTGGTTTCTTCTCCTTTCTAATTCCATGGGGAAAAAGAAAACTTAAGTTGAATCCTCTTCTTTTTAAGCTCGGGATTCTCAACTGGACGCTGCTTTTTTGAGGCTCGTTGGAAAAAGCTTTAAGCACAAAAAGAAGGTTGCAAAGCTTGTTGATTGGATAGACACATGTACATGTGTCCTCTAATGAGCAGTCTAAGAGGCCTATTATGTTCTCCTACATTTTCTATCTGTTGTTTACTAATCTGCTGAAATTATCGTAGGCCTGTGCTGCCTTGATGATGGCTTGCAGATGGGCTTCTCATTCGGTATCCAAATTGCGATTCTCTTCACGTCCATGCAGCTCCACCCAAGGCGCTTGATAATATTAAAGGTTAGTGAATTTTATGTTTAAAGAATGTAGGATTATAATTGATTAGTGGCGGTAATATGTGTAATTGTCTTTCCTATAAAGGAGAAACATTCATGAAAGGGATGGAGAAGCTACGGTGTCGAAACATTTTGCCGGTTAATATCCATGCATACATGCAAATTGTTCGATTCATGTAGGGTTTCACTGTGCAAGAGACCAAATCTGTCGGTGTGGAACCGCCAATGTGCTGTCTTTTCAACTAGCAAAATAGGCATGCCTACATGTGTGCGAAAAAAAAAATGGAGAATAATTAATGAATTTACTTTACATAGTAAATTTAAATTGTTAAGGATGAGGAATATTTGATCAAAATTTAGAACCCAAAAAGAAGAGATGTATCTAACTATACGAATGATTATGCTTTGGAAAATTTAAAATTGTCATTTCAACCTTTTGCCTTTCTTCTCAAATTTTAAAGTGTGATTCTTACTGCAAAATAAAAATTATGAATAAAATCATAGGTGAATTTAGGTATGGACATTTATATTGTGAAAAATGTCCTATAAAATCTAATAAAATTGAAAGGTAAAACGCAGAAATTACTTCTTGTGACCTTAATATTTGAAGTTGAAATGACATTAAATTTTTTTTTATACTATCAAAATAGATGGAACCTACCCATTTGGTTATTAGGATAATAGACATATATCATATCATATGTATATTTATATATGCATGAAATCAATCTTGATAAACATTAAGTTCCCAAACCCCCATAAGAAAAAAGAATATCTACAGGGAAAAAGGTCCATTGGTGATGGGCAGTGGTCAAAGATTGTGACTGAAGTGACTCTGAATTCGGGCCAGAAACCATCATTTGGTCTGCAACAATCTTTAACCCTCTGAGCACAGAATCACTCCTTTTCAATCTTCCCCAAGCAAGAACCGCGCGTGAGCAATGATTGAATTCACTGAGGCCACTCCCCCCTCTTCCCCCTTTGCTTTGCTCTCAAGTCAAGGGTGGAGAGCGGGACCGAGCGCCTTCTGTTGTTTTCTTGAAACGTTGACATCTCGTTCCACCAACTCGATCATAAGCTTTATAATTATTATAGTAAGGTTTCGTCCTCCCCATGCTCACCGATACTTTAGGGTTGGGAGTCACTCGACATTGGTTAGGGTTTGGAGAGAGTGTGTATTTTTTTATATGTAGCTGTTATCAGTGTCTTTTGCAGATAATTCGTGCATGGGGAGCGTGGCTCGTGTAGAAAAAGGAGGATTATCGTTTGGTGGATGGTGGGAGAACGGAAGGAGACAATGATTCGTCATCGACCACTTCGAAACAGCATGCAGTCATGACTGATTTCGCCGTCGTCATGACAGGATCCTACATAAACTACGAGATCTAGATTTGATGATGAAGTTTGTAATCAGGAAGAGGACTATTTAACTGCACAAGTTCATTGCCCAGATCGTTTACAAGTATCCAGGAACTACTTATTAATATCCAATTAAGAATTATTTTATTATGATCTGTGTATTAAAATAGAAAATATTTTTTCATTGGGTGTGATTAACAATGCTTATAAAGTACTCGTTAATAACACCATCGCATATAGTTCTACTCCCCACTTACACATAGAGAGAGAGAGAGATGAGTAATTCATGGTTGGCGAGAAGGAGAATAAGGGACGTTGAGTTTAAAAAGTGAACTGATCACGCTTTATTAGGAGAGTGATGATGTAATTGCTCTTTTATTTTTTTTTTAAAAAGTGAATGGAAGAAAATTAACAAATTTTTTTAAGACACTTATTTAGTCTTATTAAATATGCTTCGAAAATATAAAATTCTCCAGGAGTGTTTTCGTTAGATGTATGCTTCTTCAATTTTTGAAAACTCGAAAAAAAGTTATTGCTTCTTTTAGTATTGAATTTGATAAGAACCTGTTATTTCACATTTTATAAGGGATAATAACACCAAGACTTATAAACTTTTAGTATTCTAAAACTAAGCCACATTATGACTTACATTTGCTATCGCAGAATAAATCAAATTAAAGATGATATAACATGCTTGATAAGGCATGAGTTCAAATATCATAAATGTTTGCTAATAAAAAGTTTAAAACATGTATTTCTTGTGGGCTCTTATTTCTCTTCTTTGTCATAGTTGTAGATTTTAGATTTAAGTTAAAAAAAGAAAAGTACAGGCAATTGAGACCTCACTTGACTCTATGAATTTCAAATAAAGAGAGACCAACAAAGACGATGGAGAAAAAGGAAAATTCAAGTCGCGGGGATTCCGCACTCACGTGCCTCACCAGAGTAATGATGATCTGACTTCACGCTATCCAGCGGCCTTCCCCGTTATCATGACCACTGTACTAAATGCCTTTGACCGACGACCTCTAACTGATATCTGCTAGAGAGAGAGAGAGAGAGGGCAATAATGGGGACCGTCCCTCGCCATGAACAGGAGTCAATGGCACTGTCGTGTTAGAGCTCATGGAAGGGTCCCTCTCAAGGGCACGAGAGAAGAAAGTTCAAAACGCATGTGGTATACCGACTTCGCTAGAAGTCATTTCCGAACTCAATGTCCCTCTTCCCTTGTCATCTCATGATGTTTATCCTAATGAATAATTGCCCAAATGTTCCTGAATAATCGGATGCCGGTCCTGCCAAACTCCAAAGGAACGCTGGCGGATAGAGGTTTTTTGGAAGTGCAGCAGATTCGAGGTGACTTGCAAAAAACTCATCGGATTTGAGACGGGTTTGGGTTCCGAACACCGACACATATATCCTTATCTCACTCGAATCTTTAGGTTGACTATAGAGATCGAAATGATAGTTTTTGCCTCTTGGCATGAAACTTCTCCGCCATCAACTATCCTTATCTCAACATATTGTTATATACATTCGTCTTGGTCACATGCAGAAACGTAACTTTCCATGAACAATTTGTTATGGAAAGATGGAATTGTCGTGTATCGATCAGAAACAGCAAAAGAAGGAAGGAGAAGGAGGAATAGAAATCTCAAGAGCAACGACGAGAGGACAGAAAGGTAGGAGGTCCGTGTTGGGAGAACTAGCGCTCCGCTGAAAAGGTGTGGTAACCAATGGACGCACACCTCTTGCGACCACTGTGGAATGAGGGTAGTAGAGCCCCCAAGATCACTGTTTGTCTCCTTAACAGACAGATCTTCATGTCATGCTCTTTTCCCTGTGCTCAAATCAATCCATCAATCCAATCCAATCAAAATCGATTCGCACCAAAATCCCAGTCTTCGTCAAATCCAGTTGTAAAAGGACTTGTCTCTCTCTCTCTCTCTCTCTCTTTCCCTCGTCTCTCTTTTTCTTTCTGTCATGTCCAAGCCTCGTTAATGATAAAGTACAGGGTTTGGTGCACAATTAATGTGTTCCCTCCCCACTACTGTTTGACCGCCAATCCTGTCGACCCAGCACCCACACGTGTGACCTCTCCTCGCCTCGTGGTGGCAATCATTTGCAGGGGTTGGCCACCCGCACGAGCGGTTAGGTCATCAGTCATCACCCCCCTTGATTGTTCCCCCATCTTTGGTGATGGCTCATCGGCCCCCTCTCCTGCACGAGTGATTATGTCATCACCCTCCTTTATTCCCTCTATAGTTATAGCCTCTCTCTCTCTCTCTCTCTCTCTCTATTATTAGTCTCCAAACTTTAGAAAACTCCATATTGCTCCCCTAAACCTCATCATTGTGACAAAATATCTCCCGCCCATTGAAAAGCTACAAATCATCGCTCTTGAACTTTGATATTTGTTACTATATGCTATAAGTGTTACTTGAAATGGGCTAGCTCATTTTCTTGAATAATTCACCATTCTCACGAGGAACACCATTGAAAAGATATAGAGATTGTTTTGATCAAAGAATGAGCTACCCAAGTAGCACTTGATGGCTATATGAACGAATAAACTACTG
Source organism: Eucalyptus erythrocorys (assembly GCA_014182555.1). Taxonomy (NCBI): domain Eukaryota; kingdom Viridiplantae; phylum Streptophyta; class Magnoliopsida; order Myrtales; family Myrtaceae; genus Eucalyptus; species Eucalyptus erythrocorys. Next base: position 36,861,029 of record CM024605.1, on the reverse strand, counting down.
ATTTGAGACAAAAATTCTAAATTCAGGAGGTAATCTGTAATATTTCCAAAATCGGAGAGCTATTATGCGATGGGACCAAAACTCTGGTAGATTTTATGCTATCATCCCAAATTTTAAATCATCAAGAATTACATGTGATAAGGGAGTGAAAATTGATCAGATTATTTGGCACTTGTTAATGAGTTCACATTGCACAAAGAGGAGTCCTTTATGCATGTTCTTTAGTATTGCGTCAAAATCCGGATTTGATTTTTTTTCCAGATTATTTTCAATTCATTATATCAAAGTACATGACTTGAAGGTGTTGATGGTGTAACATTACTTAGATATCAAGTAACAAATAACCTTATACTCAACCGGCCTTGGAGGGTGTCCTCAAAATTTTATAACGTGATGTGTTGATAAAGTTTCATGCATTTGATAAATTTCCTATTCAAGAGAATTCTTCTGCCTTGTCTCCAATCGACCAATAAATGATCAACATAGAGGTAGGGTTGAATTTTGAAAACTTTTTAACATGTTGTGTAATACCCTTAAATTAACTCACTCAAGATATTATCTTTATATTCATCTTATGTCACACCTCACGATTTTGTTCTTTGACATACGTATGGACACTTTACTAGAAAGTCACCCATCTTGATAGTGCTTTCATCACCAATAAAAACATTGTCGTTATGTTAAAAGTCCTTTCCAATGGTTAATTATAGTTTCACTTATGCACTTTAGGAACACAATTTCCTTTATAGGTGTGCAATTTAATTTATTCCTACCCTCTTGGTCATCCTAGAAGTTTGATAGGAACCACTCCTTATCAAGGCCCTCTTTGCCCAATGATCAATTCCAGCTTTCTTTAGAACCGATTGTTATAGGCCCTCTAGTTTTCACTTGATTCATCCCAGAACCACACACCTGCTAGAGGAGATCTTACTTTGATGGCGTATTACAACGCTCGTGAATTAACTTACTCGAGGATTATTTATTTTGAACTATCCCACATTAGACTTTACGGTTTTGTCATTCGACATACAATTATGCTCTTTCTCCATAGGTCATTCATCATGATATTGCTCTCACCTAACCACATTCAATATTAGAGATTTAATGTTAAACGCGTCATCATGTCAAAAGGCCCCTATTTTGAGTTAATTTCAGTTATATATATTTATATAATCCCATAGTGCCATCCCTTATTCGATGTGCAATTGAGTTCATTCCCACTCCCCTTCGCTATCATAAAAGTTTATTAGGAATCACTTTATATTCTAGATACTCTTGCTCCATGCACTCGTTGGATCCGGTTATTACACCTCATATTATATGAATTTCTTTTCTATCCTAAAGGGTATGAAATATATACATATATGTACGTTATATTTTATTTTTTCTACGCCCAACTTTTCTTCTGAAGGTGCAATAAGTAGAGATGACTTTGGGACCTCGAAATTATACAAAGGCAGGGCCACTTGTCATTACCCTCGGCCGCTCATTGAGAATAGAAAATCGGGGTCAATCTTTGAACTGCAACGGCTCAAATTCGCGGAGTCCGCTCTTTTGGATGCATGATAGGATTACAAGGAGGGGGCGGAGACCTTGATTTTTATTTGAATTATTTCTTTTTTAGACGTAAACACATATCCAAACATTTTGATTGGCTAATCATCATATGCACACGCAAATAACGCTGCTCAAGTTAAGACTCAACCCATCAGGTGGCGTTGTAGCTCTCAAGGTTATTCAAAACGTGAGACTTGGACATTTAAATGTCTAATCCATCATCGTCCAAATCAAGCATTTGGATGTTCGAACCGCCTCTCGAGAAAAAATGTCTTATATTCTTTTTATTGCGTCCTATATGTCATATACATAGAGCAGGACATGTACCATCGACTTTGAAAACTGGACACATAAGAACTTAGGTCCAAATTTTATGTGCATGATGTGATTTAAATGCGTGATAAAAAAAAATATGGAGGATCCGAGTCCACGAGGAGGTGGTTGGGTTTAATGTGGCGTTCTCATGTTGGTGTTCTCTCTCTCTCCCCCATTGTTCCGTGAGAAAGATTAGGCTTTTGGCCAAAAGCGAATGTTGTATTTTGGTAAAGTGTTGTGGGGGAAAGAAGACAAGTTGGCAGATTGAGCGTGCACATGAAGAGCAATAATGCTAAGATGTGGAAGAGCAAAAGGAAGAGACTTGAGACCTACGAAGGTGAAGGCGCGCGGAGGAGTCAAGTGAGTAAGCAACCCTATTAGCCTTAGGCTATGTATTACTTTGTTCATTACCTTTTCAATTTCGATAATCGCTCCATGCATTATTGAACCCATGTTTTGGGATCTATGTGAGGCGAAAGTAGAGAATACTTTTTCGTTTTATTATGCAGATTTATACGAAATAGGGTTTTGAATTGTAAATAAACTAGGAAACTCTTATTTCTCGATCAAATAAAGTACTAGAAACACAAATATCCCTAAAACTCAAAAAAAAAAAAAAATATATATATATATTAACGACAAAGAGAATGGATAAAACCTTGATTATCAAAACGATTCAATCCCGCGACATCTCATCACAATGAGCATCAAGCTGTATAGTTCTTCTCATTCGCTTGGAATGGAAGAGACGGGAAGATCTTCCTTCTTTCTTCTCTCTCCGGAGACGCTTGCAGCTTCCCTAGTTGCTCAAATAGGACGCCCCAATAATGGAGGTTATAGATGCCACGATTTAGGTATTTGCTGCATTGAACAGAGAAGATGGCATGTCTTTTTGAGCACGGATGATCCTGCGATCAACTGACGCACCTAGCGATCGTGTGGCATCTAGATGGCCACGAACCGTACGATATCCCCAGAACTGTTTCGATACAAGTGTTTCACACGCACCACCTTCGATGTTGAAATCTGCATGAAAATGGGCAAGCGGTCTTTTAACCTACTCGCCTAGGAAGCGAGAGAGATCTCATGGCTGTGAAAAGAGAAGATCCCTCGTCGTCACTGGATAGGACTAGCTAGCTCGGAGGGAGAGAGAGAGAGAGAGAGAGACTCTATTTTCAATGCGGACATAAGACCTCGATGCTCTATGATTTCTAGGCCGTCACCGACCAGTCCTCAAGGCTCTCAAAAGTCGTCCTCATGGCCTGAGAAAAGAGAAGAGGAGATTATTCTTTCCACCTGGGGAAGTGGAACCTTCGATTATGTTATGGTGAGCAAGATAAAACCCTAGAGGAAGACAAAGGAGAGAAGAAGTTCATTTGAACAAATTCCATGCGCTAAGCACCACGGTGAATGTACGGCCGAGGTGAAAAATGTCCCCTGTTAAGTTGGATGGAATGAGAATACAATGTTTTCTTTCGATCAAAAAAAAAAAAAAAAAGTTGGATGGAATGAGAATGGAACGAGCATCCCGATTCTGATTCCATTTGACCCATGTTCGTTTGGTGCCCAAGAATTGGATTGACCATTTCGTGTCTGAATCATTATTTCTTCCCTTATTTTTAAATTAAATCTTACTAACAAATAAATATATTTAGTTTAAAGATAAATGATTAACATATATTATTTAGAAATTATTAAAAACGTTATATTATAGTTAATAAACTGTAATTAAAGAAATCGTTAATATCAAATATTGCAAATTTAAACTATAATTAAGGAATAATAAATAACTGTTATACTATTTGACAATTATTTTTATTCCATGATTATAAATTATAGCAAATAACTCATTAATTATATGTTCAACATCAAATAATAGCATCTTATATCCAAGAACCAATCATAATGAATAATAGGTAATTTTAAAATTAGACTTGAATAACTATAATAAGTGAATAATAAGATTAATGTCATAATAATTTTAAGCTATTGTGTTAAGGGTGTTTCTGAGTATCCAAACCCGAACATAATCAAACCTACAGCTTTGTTTCCTGCCTCCACAATTCTATGGGCGCGCATGATAAAATTTTTACTTCTCTATTTCTCTATTTCTCTATTCCCCAGAACAGGTTTGGAACAGAAATCCGTTTGATAACGCAATTTGATTTTTCTATTTCTGGAACAAATTTCTATTCCGAAATATATTTGAAGATTCTATTCCAGAAATAGATTTGAAGAAAAAATTAGAAGCTAAAATTTTTAACTTCTCAATTTCTGAAACAAAAATTGAGAAATCAATTTATGGTTAGAAATTAATTTCTGCTTCAGAAATTTTATCATGCGCACCCTATATGAATGGGAAGTTTGAATAGTTAGTAGAAGTAACTATTCATGGATGTAGATTGCCTCCACGAAGCGACGTTGTAATGGTACAATACGCATGTCCTTCCAATCATCTGCCTCTAAATGTTGTAGGAGGCTTATGATTTCGAGTTCAATCCATTGACAAAATTAAAAGTCATATAATGAGGATAACTTATCAAAAACTTGTTCACATCAATCAAAGGATAATGCAGAATGTCTTTTTTTTGGTAAAAGATAAGTAAATAAATAGAAGAGCTCGGACAAATGTACAGAAAACGGCACCAAAACTTACACTCTATCTACAAAACAGACAGAGTGAAAGGGAGCCGCACAAAAAGCCATAAGGCTAAGAGCAATACAAAGCAACAAGAAGGAAAACAACCACCGGTCTCGGCTGCCAACCCTCAGAAGAACTCCGAAAGAGGAGGGATAAAGCGCAAACCAGAGACCCCCAAAGCAAGTCTACAAGAAAATGGACGGGTCGAACCCCCATCCTCTTTGAAGGCGCATGTTCCTTGGCGTCGACGGCACATTGCTAAAAGTGATCGCTTTATCCTTGACGATCTTGATCAAATGAGTTTTGAGGGCTGGAATAGAGAGAGACTCACCACGGAAGATCATTGCATTTCTCTTCTTCCATATTAAATAACAAAGAGCCCCAAACGAGAACCGAGCTATAGTGTGGAAGAAGTCCTTCCCTGCAAGGTATTTTTGCGCCCAATATAGGTTTTCTAACCATTCACTATTCTTCCATGGAAGGTTGCATCTAGAAGCCCAGAAGTACACTAACATAGAAGAAGTTTGACAGCCGAAGAAAAGATGATTTACAGAATCAGGTTGCGCATTACAGAAGATACAGACCGAATAATCAATTCTCCCATAGGAGTGAAGCAGCATTTGGGTCGGCAGCCTATTCTTAAAAGAAATTGGAAACGAGGTGCAAGAGCCGAATCCCAAATGAAAGAAGCCCACCATACCTTGTCTTTTTTTTGTCTGATCTGTTGCCAAGCCGAGAAGGTGCCCGAAGAATCCCCCTTCCATACGAATCTGTCCTCTGACGAAGAGAGGGTAGGCAAGGAGAGGCCCCATTCCTCCAACATTTGCTTAGTTGACCTGCCAACATAAGAATAAAGGGAGGCTACTTTCGCATGAGCCGGAGGGTCCGGGTCTAGCAAGAAAGAATGAGGAACCACCAAATGTAAAGGGCCACAAGGCAGCCGGTTGTCAAACCACAACGATGCGGTACGACCATTCCCAATTTCCCAAGCAAAGGATAATCTGAAATGGTTACGAAGCTGAAGAATTTTCTTCCACCCCCAGGAACAAACCGAAGGTTGTGGGGAGACCCAAAAGTTTTTAGTCTTCAGAAAAATAGAATGTACCCAACGGCACCAAAGGGATTCCTTATCCGTAAAGAGAATCCAAACATACTTAAGCATAGATGCTCTATTGCAATCCTTGAGAGATCTAATGCCCAGGCCACCTTCCTCCTTGGGCAAGCAGACGTCCGTCCAAGAGACTTTTGCACCACCTTTGCCAAGGGAGGTGCCTTTCCAAAGAAACCGCCTAAGGATGCTTTCTATCCCGAGGATGACCGAGGCTGGAAGAGTAAAAACGCTCGCCCAAAAAGCTTGAATCGAGTGTAGGACCGACCTAATTAATTGGAGTCTCCCCGCAAACGAGAAGAACCTATGAGCCCAGGATTGGACTCAATGTGTTATACGATCAATGAGTTGTGAACAATCAGCCTTCCCCAATCTCGAAGAGATAATGGGTACCCCTAAATATCTGACCGGAAGCTTCCCCAACCTATGCAGAATGTCTTTTTTTCTTCATATAACGAGGAAATGCACTTTCTTTATTCATATACGTACTTTGGGCGAATGAAATATCTTACCAACCTTAACAATGAGGCAATCATGACCTATGACTGGGGTGGAAGCGCCAAATATGATGTTGTTTGTATTTGGTAGCATGGAGAGAATGGATACCTACTAATAACAGTGCCTTATTGATAATTTAAACATGGCGTGCTTGTCACCCCTGTTGTGTCTAAAATCTCTTAAATTCCAAGAATTTGTACTCAAAATGATGGAGAGATGGCGACTAACTTGAGATTGAGATGATAATAAAAATAGCTTGATTAGAGAGAGAAAAGATTCGGTTGGCCGTTTAGGTTAGGTCGGAATGAGAGCAACCCGGCTTTCAGAATAATCTTCACATGCTTGTCTCGTGTTTAAATAATAAGCATAATAATAACAACCAAATAAGAACAAATGTGTTTCTCTCATGAACGCTTTAGGTCATCCCATATTGATTCTTAGACTACAATTTTTTTTTTCAAGCCATCTCCAATAGGCCATATTGGCAATGCTTATACTTGTAACTCACTGATTTGGAAGGTTGGCAGCATAGTTGTTTAATCGAGATTCATATTGCGAATCAACATTTGAAAGTTATAAAGTACAAATCGAATCATATCGTAGAATTTGGTGGAGCATCTAAAATTAGTAGTTTATGTCATAGACATTTATGTAAAGATTGAGTAAATAATACAATAAATTGGAGATGTCGAGAGAGATTTATAAGCTATGAACAAAGAAACGATAATTTTGAGTACGTATTATGTTTCTATGCTTAAGGAGACATAATTTCCCATTGTTTATTAATATAAGGATGATGTTCAAACCCAAACCATTATTATTTGCCAGGTTTGTTTATTGCATTGTGAGTGATGCATATCAAAACATAGCATGCATCTTAATTTATAATAAAGTACGTCATTGGATAGATAAAACTGCCAAAAATCGAATTGTTTGGATCGAATCAAATCATCCAATACGAATTGACTGATCGACAGGTTTTAATACTATGGTTGGCAGCATGATATTTCCAATTAATTTCTAGCATTAACAGAGACTCCCACATATGACAATGAGCAAAGAGAGGTTTTCTACTGTCCGAATGCGGAGAAACTTTTCTCTCTGGCCTCCTGCTAGCAATAATTCTCCTTGAGATTAGTTATAAAGAGGCAATCATCTCTTTACAAAATCTTTGCATTGTTTGAAATTTCTTCTCGTCTTTAACTAACAAATATTTCTTCATTGCCTTTGCCATATGATTCTCGGCATTATCTTAGTATCTTAGGTGATATATGTAACTTTAAATATTTAATAGGCTTAGATTGCAAAATTTCTGGGATAGGGTTTGCACCTTATTTTTATGTTCAGTTGTCTAGACAGCTTTTAGCATTGAATCACAAAATATTTTCCTGTGCTTTGCACTTCTAACATGCTGCGACCTTGGTGTCGTGCGAATCTAATGGGAACTGAGTTCATTTATTTTCCATTAAAATGTGCCGGGATTTGCGTCAGATTCAGTCCCATTAGCCCATCATCCTAGAATCATAATTAGTTTGCTGACATGGCAATCGATTTCTCAATATTGTGCAACATTCAATGAAAGAATTGGATGGTTAAAATGAAATGTGATGCAAGCGTCGCTGGTGAAGACTTCCTAGGATGTTTGGACAAGTTAAAATCTAGAAGGTAGGATTTGAACAAGAATTCACATGTCATGTGTATATATATGTATGTGATGGATTCATTCTATCGTATTGATTTAATTGCATGTTAAGAAATATCGTGATCAGTGTAATATTACAAATACATGGGACCCGCACATGTGGGTTTTTGTAAGCAGCTTCGTCTTCAATGATGTAGATCTAATGTCCCATTGAAAAGTTTTCCAAGGCGTGAACTCATTTTAGTCTAGTAAAGCAATTGCCATGTCTATTATATGCACAACCCTTCCGAAAATCATACCTTTCCTCTCTCTCTCTCTCTCTCTTTGTTAGTAATCTGAAAGGCACAAGAAAATAATAACAACGAATAAGGCAGAGCAACGAACTCTGAGAAAACTAGAAATTTCAATTGATTAAAATCCGGTGGGTCGGGCATCATGACTTTTTAAATTTCTGAAACACTTTAAACTTCTGCAAAATGCAAACCTTGATACGTAAAATCACGTATAAATTCTGATATGTTTTTGTGATCTTCATTATCCTAACTTGGGCTGCAAAAGCTCTCACTGGTCATGCCAATCTAAACGACGTGCGTAAACGTTGGCCAAAAAAGGAGTTAGCCTTTAATGCCTACGATAACTTAGGGCATCATGCCCTTATAATTTAACTCATCTCGGCTCCTGTTTGGTGTGTACTTAGCTTAAAAATTAAAGATTTTTTTTTTCTTGCCATGACAATTTGCTTAATAAGATGCTGTCAACGATCGTCTCAAACATGTGTTAATCATATTTAGTAAGAAAAATTTCCAATTTTAAAATACGGCTTGTTAACAAGACCCCATCTTCAAATAGAATTTTTTAATTACGATGCGGTTAAATGACCTATTTATGATATTGTTAATGCTTGTCAAATACAAAGATTAGATAGAATGTTTATCAAAACCTCAACTTGATTAACTAGCATTACATATCTACATCGAGGACAAGTAGGATGGAGACGGATCTAATTATTGGATAAGTAAGTGCATTATGATAAAACGAGTGGGTGTAGTGTCTTTCTATTACTGGTCAGATTAAACCTCAAATCGATTTGTATTGTATTATGTAACATCATAATAATGCTACAAAAGAAATCACTTTAAATTAATTCACAAACACAGTGCACATGCGCACAATTCCTCATATGCAAAATTATGGAGAAAATTCTCTCAATGCATTCTAAAAATCACTATAAAAGTTTTCCAGGACCGCACAACATAACAAATAAAACCCCATATATCCTGCATAATCCAAGATCATGATCAATCAAATAGGAAAATAGACAATTGGATAAAAACGACGGTAGAAAATAACCCGAAAAATAGAAAAGTTGCCCAAAATCACGAAAAGGATGGTAAGTGAGACCCCTCATTTAGACATGGGAGACTACTCAGAACAAGTTTCTAGATTAGTATTACGAGCATCGTGGCTTCTCCCGGATCAAAATTTATGAACCATTTACCAAACCTCTTTATTTTGCCCCTCCTTGAGTCATATTTTTGGATGTGAACGGTCTACTAAGCCAAACACGAGTGGAATTCTTATCTAAACTTTTTCCATGGCGGACCAAACAATCTGAGCTGCAAGATCGGGCCGATCCCACGAAATATCTAATGGTTCCCGCATGCTCTGTCGAAGTCTATTCGCCATGGAACTGGTCTAGGTTAAAAAAATTAACCGGAATTAGCGAAGTGCAAGTGTCACGGAACGATCGATTTGGAATCGAACCGCGCGGCGACTCGGGCAACTTTGGATCACCCAAGCCAAGCCTTGCTCGATCAATCACATAACTCGCTCGCACAACCCGGATCTTAGAGAGAGAAAGTTTAGAGAGATGAGCTTTGAAAAGAAAGTGAACTTGTATTACTAAAATGTTGGATGATTACAAATGAGGGAGGACACCCATTTTTATAATAGAAGGCCTCGGATTACATCCGTTGATTTATTTTTCATCCGACGAGCGAGATCGCACCGCCTTAATAATCGACATAAATACCAACTACTAGCGATCAACATAAATAAAAGCTATCAACTACCAATATAAATGAGAGAGACTTCTAGAACATGGCTCAATGACGATTTCGCCTGCCCTTGAAAACTTCGGGAAGAAGACTTGATGGGAATCCGAGCGAGAGCAGGAAGTCCAAGGGTAAGTCATGATCGTCCTCTGAAAACCTCTTGAGTCGACCCTCTTTCGGCCCGTGACAGAAACACCTCACGGTGCAAAGGAAAAGCATATAAAGTCCAAAATGCTAAAAATGCGTCATTAACATCATCTTAAAAGGACGATTTTGGTTTCCTCGAGTGCTCCCGAGCTTTACTTTTGGATACGAGATGGAAGTTTCTTTCCAAGAGATAGACAACCTCCGGAAAGCTTATATCTGATCTCATCTCTCCCTCTCTCCTCTTCTCTCCCCAACAGCTCAGCAGAGCTCCACAAAAACCATACAGCACCAGCACGAGAAAGAGAGAGAGAGAGAGAGGAGAGAGAGAAAGAGGAGAGGGTGGATGGAGGGGAGTCAGCCATCCATGTCTGACTCGGAGCTAATCATCCTCTGCCTCCTTCCCTCAATCTTGGCTCTGCTTCTCGCCTCTATCCTCATCCAGAGGAGGCACCAGACCCGGCACAAGCTCAACCTTCCGCCCGGCCGCGCCGGCTGGCCCTTCCTCGGCGAGACCATTGCCTACCTCAGGCCTTACTGCGCCACTTCCGTCGGCGCCTTCATGGACCAGCACATCAACAGGTTAAAATCAGCTCGACAACCCGACCCATCATAAACAGAGGCCACTCGAGAAAACTCACGGAAACAGAGTACCCTGTTTTTCTCCTGTTTTTATGGCTTTCAGGTTTGGGAAGATATACAGGTCGAATCTGTTCGGGGAGCCGACGATCGTGTCGGCAGACGCGGAGCTGAACCGGTTCATCCTGCAGAACGAGGGGAGGCTGTTCGAGTGCAGCTATCCGAGGAGCATCGGGGGGATCCTCGGCAAGTGGTCGATGCTCGTCCTGGTCGGGGACATGCACAGGGACATGCGGATTATCTCCCTCAACTTCCTCAGCCACGCCAGGCTCAGGACCGTCCTGCTGCGGGAAGTCGAGCAGAACACTCTGCTCGTGTTGAGCTCTTGGAGGGAGCACTGCACTTTCTCTGCTCAAGATGAAGCCAAGAAGGTAACCCCAAACAAAGAACGAGAGAGAGAGAGAGAGAGAGAGAGAGAGAGAGAGCGAGCGAGAGGTTGATTTAGAAACGAGTCTTCTTGTTTGATAAATTTCACTACGCATTGACGGGGGCTTTGAGAGAAAAGATGGTGGAAGCAATGACGGATCTCAGGAGGCCGGTGGGGTCGTGTCCCCTCCTCCCTTACATGCGCCGTGCGATTTTCAGTAAATTTTTATCGCAGCATATGAAAATTCATGTGAAATTTTCGCCGAATTCCTGTCGGGTCTAAAGCTTCTGCGTCCCCCCGCTGATGCAGTTCACGTTCAACCTGATGGCGAAGCACATAATGAGCTTGGACCCCGGCGAAGTGGAGACGGAGCAGCTGAAGAAGGAGTACGTCACTTTCATGAAAGGGGTGGTGTCTCCGCCGCTGAATTTCCCTGGAACCGCCTATCGAAGGGCTTTGCGGGTAACGAAAACCCCTCGTCCCTTTACCGATCGACTTGTTTACTTGATTGATCTCAGCTCACGTGAAAATCCCAGAATCATTTCACCCTTATCTAATCAAGAACAGCAATTTCGATTCTCCTTTTGGCGCACTATGCTATTTCAGCGCCTCTCGATTACGACAGTTTCAAACCACTTTCTGCTTTTTCACCCTTTACCAAGTTCCTCGTTCTCTTTTTCTACAGTCGAGATCGACGATTCTGAAGTTCATAGAGAGGAAGATGGAGGGGCGGGTGCGGAGGATGAAGGAAGGAGGGGCCGGGGATAGCTCGAGGGAGGACGACGACCTGCTGGGGTGGGTGCTGAAGCACTCCAACCTGTCGACGGAGCAGATCTTGGACCTGATACTGAGCCTGCTCTTCGCCGGCCACGAGACCTCCTCGGTCGCCATTGCTCTGGCCATCTTCTTCCTGCAGGCCTGCCCCAGGGCCATCGATCAGCTGAGGGTATGCGCGCAGAGCGAGAGCGTTCAAGAAAATCATCGAAAATTCGGTTCTTTTTCTCACTGCGTGTACATATTTACTGTCCAGGAAGAGCATCTTGAGATCGCGAGAGGGAAGAAGAGAGCTGGAGAGAAGGAGCTGAACTGGGAGGACTACAAGAAGATGGAATTCACCCAGTGTGTAAGCTCCCTGTTTCACTACAAAATGAAGTTTTCTACTTTCAAGTGTTCTTTTTTTCAAAGATTTCGAGGGATTAAGAAACTCAAATGGCAAAAGTAATTATAACCCTTTAACCCTTTTCTTTTTTTTTAACTTGGTACGATATTTCGAAATTAATCATGACACGGATGACCTGTCTTTTGATCGGATCGGAGAAACTCGAGCTTTGCGAGCTTTTTTAGGTTATTGCATGATAGTTAAGACTCGGGACAGGATCCTGTGGCATGTGTAAGACGTTCAGTTTTTTGGCTTTTGAGGTTTTGAGAATGATGGGGGATGATGGTAGCTGATGGTTTTTGACGTGCTGAAGGTGATTAGCGAGACGCTTCGGCTGGGAAACGTGGTGAGGTTCTTGCACAGAAAGGCGCTGCAAGATGTCAGGTACAAAGGTGAGGACAATCCACCATCCCTTTTTACCTTTGGGGCATGCCTGTACTTATTGCAACCCCCAACAAAATATATACATACATGTATACACACATTTTCCAAAAGACTTCGTTATCTCGGATACCCTAATTAGGAAAAACATTACATTTTCGAAACACCGACCGATCCTCTGATTCCGATCATCGAAAACCCTTTTCTTGAACCCGAGTTATGAAAGCAAGAGCATCTTTATTTTATTCATGTGTATTTATATGTGTGTTGTAATAATTTGTGTTGGTGGTGGTGTGAAAAAGGGTATGACATTCCATGTGGATGGAAAGTGCTGCCGGTGATAGCAGCGGTGCACTTGGATCCCCTGCTTTTTGACCACCCTCACCACTTCAACCCTTGGAGATGGCAGGTCAGTTCTCTCTCTCTCGCTCACTCATTCCCCCACTCTCCCTTGCCCTAATTTTTCATCATCCAAACACCTCGCTCCATCGAACGGACCCCTTTAATTTATAGTTTGCTTTTGAATTATTCAAATGCGACGTCGATGATTAGGTGCGTTGTATTACGAACCCTAGAAAACTTGGTGGCGCCAAGGTTTAAAAGGGGGAATTTCATATGAATTATTAGATTAAAATATGTAAGACAAGGACCCTAAAATGGAAAATACAAAGTATGTGAAGACGAGTAAAAAGGATGGCATGGGACACCCGCATGAGTTAAAAGCCCCCTCGTGCGACTCGATTTCATCCTTCGATGTTTTAATCAATCATTGGACTCGAGACGCAATTTTAGACTGGACAGGCTTTTTCGTTAATCGACGCGAGCCCTAATTGGGAGGACTTCCAGTCAAAATCGAGGTCGTGGGCTAGGGTCAGAGTAAAAGACGAAAATCGTCGAAAGCGGACGCATCTTAAATCGCTATTTTCCAATAATTGAGCTCTTTGATTTGTCTCTTTTTATTAAAATCTTTGCAATCGATCGTGTTTTCCTGTTGTTTCGATTCGACCCTTTTCATATTTCCGCGATTACGTGCGGTAGATGAGTATGGACTTTTCTTCCACCCCCCTCTACTTGGCAAAGATTCATTTTTGTCTCATTATCTTTAGACTCAAAATGTCTAGCCATCACCGAAAATTCATATAGTAAGTTATAATAATGATTTAAGACCTATTAGATCTTTTCAATCTTGGGTTTTATGTTATGTCGTTTTACTTATCTGTTTTCTTGGATTTTATCGATCTAGACAAATGAAAAGCTAAGATGAGATTGCAGTTGCTCATAAAGCAGCCAAATTTTTTTTTTTTCTTTCTTTTTTTGGGGTCGTGAAACAGCTAACTTTAAGGGGTGCAAACCCGTATAATACAAAAGTGTTCCAAAAACGGAAGCCAAGTATGAAAAGAGCTCTCAAAACCGAAAGGGAACTTATTATACATTTTCTGCAAGTTTCCATTGTACCAAAAGTATTAAACTTGAATCCAATTTTCGGTAAAAAGAATTAAGAATATTACAGACTTGAAAGGGCAATTGAATTTTTGGGGTGCGGAATTTCAATGCTAATCCTTTCGGAGCATGGAAATGACCCTTTCTGTTTGCTCTGATTCGCTTTAGGCGCTCATCTAGGACCGAATGCATATGAACTTTTTTCCGTCTTTTTTCCCCGAAATATTCAAGAAAAAAATTTTATGGACCATTTTAAATCTTCCTTTTTTCAAAAAATCACTTACTGGTGAAATTACTAGCATTGTCTCACCGAAGACATGCTTATATCTAGTGGTCGGAAGGGGTTCCGGAACAGTAAAGACACCGGCGCCGGCGAGGGGGTCCCGCGGCGACGTCGATCGATCACGTCGCACGTGCGCGGGGGAAGGGTTGGGTGGGGATTCGATGGGGTTGGGACAGATAGTGAAGCCCATGTGGGTCGTGGGCCTCACGCGTGCACGTGCACCTCGCTCGCCTTTTTTTTTTTTTTTTTTTTTTTTTCGCTCCTTCCATCTCTTCCATCTTTTCTGCGGTGGCGGGCCCGCCACCTCGCGAGCTGGTCCAAAGAGGATTTGGAAAAATTCCCTTCTGTTCCTGCCTAGGAAAAGGGTTTGTTAAAAAGCCTCACGCGACGACCCATTTACAGATGGAGAAATTTCTAGGTTTCTCTCTCTTGTCTCGTCTAATTCGAGAATGTATCGATACATCCATGCCCTGTCAATTATTGTAGGAAATTCTATTCCGTCTGAAGGGATAAGAGTTCTGTCATGGCGGTCGATTTAGATGGATGCGATGGCGACGTCGGATTTTAGATTCTTAGAGATCTCTCCTTAATTGACTTTCTTGTTTTTATTTATTTATTTGGCCCTCTTCTTTTTCGCTTCAGGAGGTTGATTGATGGATGATAAGCCAATTTCTTAGAGCTGCCTGAGTTAGGATATGATAGATATTTCATTAGGCGATGCCTTGGTTGGACTTAACCTCGACGTTTGGATACCAACCCTTCGTTTGAAATGGATAAATGCCATCTGCTAGAGGTATTATGAGTGATTACGGCATGACCATGATTGGAGCATATATGATTTGACCCGTGTCAATTCGGCGATAGTGAGAACTAGATCTATATTGTTTAAGTTGCAAATCCCGGAGCGACGGCACAAATCATTGTCCACAATGATCGACCTGCCTGCCGGTTAGTTGCACCTTCTTCAGCCGTCCTCAATTCATTGCCCTTCGGATCTTGGGTTTCATGCGTTGGCAAACTATTTTCTATTTGCAACCCATTACGGTCTGAGATTCCTTCACCTTCGTGATTTGCTGTTCTTTTCCTTCATAAGAAGAGGTCAAATGTAGACTTCAGACTGGAGGGGTTGGTGAACTGTAGTAATTCATGCATCGTGTTTAATCGCTAGTTGCGTACGATGTATAAGTTTTGCATGAATTAACGTAGCACCCGTGTTTCACGGAGTTCAAAACCGTGGGGGGACTCTTCCTTGGCCATCATGAGAATTTTGAGAATCGTGGCACGGATAAAAGACGAAGTACTCGATTGACAATAAGTGTGGATGGACCATTTCGACATGGATTGGTCTCCCACCCGCTGTCCAAAAGCACGGTACGAAAAAGGGAGAAGGGAAAACCTGCATATTTATAATATGCGGCCAATTGAATCCTATGGACATGTCTGGTTCGATCTGGTTATTTTCTTTCCCATGTTTACGTTTCTTTTTTACTTCCCATGAACAATCTGCTTATCTGCATTTTGCATTCGGGCTCTTTTCTTAAGCGTCTTTTTAGTAACTTCTTGGGGGGAAGAAAACTCTTAAGATCCTACCACAATTCTTAGGTGCAAGTGCATCCGATGAATAAGGACCGTTAGGACTAAGCACCCTTAATAGGTGGGTCCGTAATTGATGTGCATACGATCTATGTGATGTTCCTGCTGTGATAACCTCGTTATTGCTTGTTAGTTTTTAGGCTTCTTATGTTTAATACTACTTGTACTGTCTCTCTCTCTTGCACGTTTTAAGGAAGGCTTATGCGTTAAGACCAGGGCTCCTAGGTTATTAGGGCAAAAGATGTAGATATTCTCCTTGTTTTTATAATGTATTGTGAATATGCTTTGGCTTGATTATGCAGAACAAATGCGCTTCTAACCCTCGAGGACAGTCGTCATCTTCAACTTCGGCGTCTTCTTCAACATGCCCAAATGCAAATTTTTTCATGCCATTCGGCGGAGGACCGCGGCTCTGCGCAGGATCCGAGCTGGCTAAGCTCGAGATGGCGGTTTTCATCCACCATCTGGTACTCAACTACAGTTGGGAGCTAGCCGAGCCCGACGAGGCCTTCGCCTTCCCATTCGTCGACTTCCCTAAAGGCTTGCCCATCAGAGTTCAACACCACACTTTGCTATAAACCCCTTCGCCCCTCCCCTCCCTCTCATCAAAAAAAAAAAAAATAAGGAAATTCATTCAAGAAATCATTTCGAAAAATAGACTCTCTCTCTCTCTCTCTCTCTCTCTCTCTCTCTCTCTCTCTCTCAGCCTCAGGTTCTGTGGGTGGTGTTCACGTGCTCGATACAGATAGGAAGGAAGGAATGAAGAAGAGAACAAACGTGCCTCGCGGTTGGTAAGCGATAGGATTTTTGAGCTCTTTGGATTTCGCAGCAGCTTCGTGTGCGAGTTGTCTCTTGACTCTACATGTAAAAGCTCCTCACATGACGAAAGGGAAGACACGGAAGAAGTCGGGCGCCGATTGATAGTGATGCATCTTTTGGACCACATCCCCACCGAAATACATAATCCCCAAAACCCACCACACACTCCCCTCTCTCTCTCTCTCTCTCTCTCTCTCTCCATTGCTCTGTAAATGTTATTATTGTATGGGTAACTCCATGTAGAGGTTGATTATTCATTTGTATGTGATATGAGGTTTTTTGTTTTCTTCTTTTGCCTTTTCTTTTCCTTTTCCTTTTGTCCATTTTCGAATTCAACTTGGTGCCTGCATGTGCCCTGGACTATGTGGACGAGTAGATGGACGCAAAGAGATCGATGTTGGGTAAAGAATTGTGATTGACAGCCATTTGGTTTTTGAACAAGTCCTGTGCATTGACCCTCATAAGTGTTCTTTGCTCGTATGTCTCGAATTCGACCCCGGTTTTTGGAAGGACCTGACTCGAATGTGTGTGCCGCCTGTGTGCATGCGGAATACAGAAGAGAAGGGGGCGCACCCGGAGGATCCAACCCGAGCGCCCAGATGAAGACTAGGATTTGCCCTGGCGAGCTCTGTGTAGGGCGGGCACTAGCCCTGCCGGGGCGCTGTCCGGATTAGGTCTTTCGGGTGTTTAGGCTTCTTTGTTAGCATGTTGGATCAGACCTGAGAAAGTGATTAGTAATTAGCTTAGAGTTGATGTTCCTCTTGATGCTCCCAATAGGCTAAAACCCCTCTTGGTGTCAAGGTATTTGATGATGTGATTCGCCTAACTGTTCTTGGAGACAACTTATCGAAAGAAAGCTAACCTGGTGTCTTGACTCATCAGGCTTTGCACGAGCTTATCTCCAGCTAAGTAAGTTTCAACACTTGATAATTAGTATGAGAGTAGGTTTCCCACAGTTTATGGGCTGATGCCATGAGAAGATCGATTACTGCGTTTCCAATCAAAAGCGAAAACCTCCGCTAGTAGGTAATAGAGAGTATCGAGGGAGCACAGTTGGCTTTCAGTGCCACACTTACCAAGGGAAGTATAAGTGATCGGAGATTTGTAAACAACATTGATAAAGGAAAATAAACAAGGAAGTGAAGAGGCGTGTTTTGTCGGACAAGGGTTTGACATTTAAGTCCCTAGGGAAGTGACGATCCTTGAGAAACCCAAGGAAGCAACAGTATGGCACGCAAAGAGGGTGCCGCGGGAATCAAGTGGGGGAGAATGTTAGGTGTGACTTTTCTCGTATTCATGTAGGCTGAAAAGCGAGTTTATGTGGCATTAGGGCGAAGTGTGAGAAATATAGAAGGGTCAATACAATTGAGTTGTGGGAGTAACGTCGAGGTATTTGTGCTAAGAATTTAGATTAGGGATGATTATCATCATCTTGGAGGATCTTAGTCGAGGTTGGTCATCCATGCACAAATTATTCGGAAAATGACACTACTCTCCCAATGATGAACACAACAGGTCGAAATAGCTGTTATATTGAAAATATTAGTGTGTCTCACTCTAGAGACTCAATTCTCAAGTCAACTAGGGTGTGGCATGGTCAATAATGATGAAGTGATTTGCCAAACTTTTATTCAAAGTGATCTATTAAAAGAAGGTTGGCATGTCGTTCCGATTCATATAACAGTCGCATAGGTATGCCTTGGTTAGGAAAATTTTGGCTTGCGATGGCTTGAAAGAAGGTTACCTCAATTGAATTATGTAAAATTCATTCTTTTTCATTTTTGGCATATTGTGTTCAATTGGCTTGTTGCCG
This sequence comes from Eucalyptus erythrocorys, assembly GCA_014182555.1. Classification (NCBI taxonomy): domain Eukaryota; kingdom Viridiplantae; phylum Streptophyta; class Magnoliopsida; order Myrtales; family Myrtaceae; genus Eucalyptus; species Eucalyptus erythrocorys. The sequence continues at coordinate 36,842,576 of CM024605.1, read as the reverse complement.
CGCCTCCTCCCCCCTCCTCTCCGTGACCTGAATGGTCTACTAAGCCTAGAATCTCTGAGCCCTATGACCTCTTCCAAGCAAACAAACGTCGCGATGGTCGCAAAACGCTAGCGTGGAGGCATGCATTGAGCTTGCAAAATCGCACACCACACAGACACTTAGATACAGAAAGATCAGCGAGCAAGCGATGCTTGGGTGCCCAATGGTTCTTGATGGCGGGGCACAGCGAGAGAGAGAGATAGAGAGTGAGTTTTGACAATTAAGCTTGTGTTAACATTTCTAAACTTTTCATTTTGATGTAGTTATGACAAGTCCATAATATGCTTAACCTAGATTCAAGCCAACTGTTTGACGTGCCAATAATTTGAAAAGTAATACAATACGTGAACGTATCCCCCCTCAAATTTGATCTCTTGTCCTACCGACATTGCGCCAAATCAGTATAACCGACAGAACTCAAGTTTGAGAGACACTCAAAGCTTCTTTGCAAGAAACGACCAAACAGGAAAAGCAAGACAATGAAGGCCTGTCTTGTCCTTTTCGGAGTTGAGTCCTCCCTGTCTTTTCTGGCCATTCACAGACAATCTCATTGCGCCCTTCGTTTGGTACAACCGATGGACATCTTCCCTTGTATTTTGGGCCCCGTTTTAATAAATTCCCTCTGTCCCCATATGGATTACCAGTCAGTGACGCCCCACGATTTGATATATCAAACTGAAGGATAATAAGAATGCGATGTAAAATGAAAGGACAACTCTGCAAACCATTTCAGTAACGAGTGAATGAATCTGTGGTTCCAAATATGGAAGAGACATAAGGCTAGGTTGAGTTGCTTGAAAAAAGACAATGTTCTTGTATCTCTGCATCAGAATCTGGAGAGGGGTCCGAGCGACTCATCGCGATCTTGCTACTCTCATTGCCTCCCCTTTTGACCCAGTCATTCGAAGCACCGATCTCTCTATGTTCATTAGCCATAAATTCATCTTCTCGTCATCATTCTTTAGGGTGTCAAAATTAATAATTTTAACATGAAGCGACATGAACTACTGGAACGAGCGATATCATGGAATCCGATGCGAGATTTCAAGAGTTCCTGACCTTGGAAATCTGTCCATGACATTAGAGTGAAGCCACCAGTTGTCGGGTCCTCTCTCTTTCGCAACATCTCTTGTCCGCAGATGGCTCGGAATAAGAGCAACCTGGACATCCAATCGGTTCGAAAACGGACATGATGGCGTACGCATCAGCAGCCACTAACGATCAATGCACCTGCACGGAAAGAAATACCCAACAGGCAACAAGACAGAATCTTGGTGTTCTTGGAATGACCCACAAGAGCGATCATTTCGCTGGGTATTGCATGGTAGGTTCGCTTTCGCTTTCTGCCGTTCCTGGAGGAATCGATGCCCTGATCTAAGCTTTGCTTCGTCTACCGATTTAGGATTTGGAACCTTGGTGGGTTTTGAATTGGTGGGCCCTCTCGTTCGGAGTATCTTTTACCTAACAAAGCTGGCCCAAAAGGAAAGAATAGTATAAGCAGCTCAATGGGTGTAAAGTTCCTGCAATTTGAAATTGAGGAGTCTCACTATCAAGTTTCGAATGGTCCTACAATTGGGAATGAGATCGATCTCATGACAATCATGAAGTCTTGTCTTTTCTTAAGTCTCGGATCCACTTGAACACACTATTTTATGGCAGACATTAATAACGGATCACCTTTGAAATGCTACATTGATAGGGAAACAAAATAATTATATATGATTCAATCCAAATTTTTCATTGAACCTGAACTGACAAACTTCAGGATTTTTGAACTCTGACAAATACAATGACGAACTTCTCTTATTTCTCTACCAATTTGTATGGACAAGTTTATTTCTTAGAAGATGGGTACTTTATTACAAATTCAAACTATGGATGTCAACTATGTAAACTATAAATTATTTAGGATTATTCATAAATTTGTACTATTGTCCTTCATGGACCATGCTTTGCTTGACCAAAGTATTCGTTTTGCTCAGGACAATGTTTTCCTCCGTCGCTAGTCAGAGGAAATGTTCTCCAACCGTACCTCTCATCCAAAAACTATGAATACGGATGCCACCCTCTTTTTATTTTACTGCAGTTTCCATCTAAATGATGCCCATTTACCTATAATTTGCCAATCGAAGACATAGTTAGACGAAATTTCCTTCAATTAGAGATGGAGGAAAGCATAGTCCTCAGCAAAATTGTGTGCGTTACGCATGGTAACTGGATGGGCTCAATAAGCCCATCAATCATTTGGGCTGCCTTAAACTAATTTTGGGTCTAATCCTCCCGGCTTGATAAGATAACGCGGTATTTGCCCTTTTGAGTAGGATGGGCCTACCGATATTAAAAAAAAAAAAAAAGAGTAGGATGGGCCTATGTAATGCATTAAAGATCCAATTCGACCCACCAGAGGCCGATTCTTTCTATGCATAGTCGTGATCCAGGCTTTTTCATTTCATCTTTTCTGCTGTTAATGTCCCGAGCGGGCTTGAGCAACGTGACTAGAGCAAGGTTTCATAGAATACTCACAATCTAAACGAAAAACAACTTCCGGAAAAAGTTTATCGGATTTCCAAACCTTCAGTTCACAGAAAATAAACTAATTAAAGAAAACAATTCTCAATCAATGAGATAAACACCTTTAAAAGTGGGGAAAATAATTCTCTCTTTTCAAAACTCCTGATCCTTGCCCTTGACTCCGCCTACACAAGATCGTGGAGGCCGTCCTCGAGCGTGCCTTCAAGCTCTTCTCGCTCAATCTCATCTACATGAAGATTAGTGACAGCGCTAGCTATGGTGATCAGGCGAATGTTGGTGGAGGTTCGACTCGACTTTGAGGCTGTTGCAGAGCAAGAATCATGCAAGATCGAGGAGCATGCTATCAAGTTTGATATGCTTAGGGTTGCTAGCGATACAACTGCCTTGCATTTTGATTTGAGGCGATTGCTTGGTGCATATATTGAAGACTTGTCACAATGCATATCTTGGCAAGGTGGAGCCTTGCCCTATGCCAATCGTCAATCATTGCTATGGCCACAAGCTGGCCAAGGAAGAAGGAAAAATAAAAGGAGTGAGAAAATAAAAACGAAAATTTTCTTTTAAAAAAATCATATTTTTTTGGTAATTCTCTCAGGATAATCAAATTAAATTTTCTGCACCAAATTATGGAAAATATTTTTTAGTTTATTTTCATGTTTCAGGTAAAATCAAAAAATATTTTCATTTTCTAGAAATGTTACATTTTTTGCAAAATAAATGGAGCATGATTTCGAATTGTACCGTGTTCAAATAGATGGTTGATTTGAACATGGGAAAGTTTTTGCATTTTATTAATTGATATTATGGGAATACAGAATATTAGCTCTGGAGCATAATAAATCTCAAAGGGTCCGAGGGAATTTGAGACCTAATGGTAGGAAAGGGTTTTTTGACACTGGTTTCGAGAATTGAAACTGTTATAGTATTAGTCTTTCTTGAGCAATGAGTTTTTTGGACATATACATATATAACGACCTGGTTTGATGAGAGAGGGAATAATCATCGGAGCCAAAGAGGATTGGGATAGAGTGCAACTCTGACTCTAGGATGATGATAGGGGTAAGAATGAACTAAATCCCACATTACTTGAATGTGATGAGGTGAAGTGTTTTATATGTGATCACATTTATCTTTCTTGAGCAATGAGCTATTTGGACATATACATATATATCAACCTAATCCAACAAGAGCAGGAGTAATTGCCAGAGTCAGAGTTAGAGAGGACTAGGATAAAGTGTAGCTCCAACTCTAAAATGGCGATGGGGGCAAAAATGAACCGAATCCCACATTACCTGAGTGTAGTGAGGTGAAGTGCCATATATGTGATGACATTTGTTTCAATTTGTGATGAGACATTTATTGGACAAAACCAGAAGGACAAAACTGTGTAGCTTTCGGCCCCTTTATAGCTTTCGGCCCAAACTCTCTCTTCCTAGGTCGGGTGATCGGAGCCAAGAAGTGTGCTCATCAGTCTTAACTCTCCGACTCCAAAGTCCGTCTCTCTTCAGATTGCAAACTAAAATATCTTAGGGCTTCGACGCACGTTAGGATTTTGCTTGAGACGCAACAGAAGAAATTAGAAAATTGAGAAGCTTTACATAATCTTTTTTCAGAAAAAAAAAAAATGATTTCAATGTACGTTCACTTGCCAATACATGAGGCGAATTTCTATAATTAGGTTTAGCCTCCAAACCGTCGCTGAATATTCAACTTTTGCTTTGCAGCATCCATGTGTACCCGCCTTCTTGGTTTCTTCACGTATTCTCCGGCCTCTGTGTGCATTAGACTTCCTAACTCACTTTAGAACTTTCAGCTTCATCTTCAACCCTCGTCACTCTTCCATGCGCATCCCACGACCAGCAAACCTCACCATTTCGTGTTGTTGGAGCTACCGTGACTGCGCCAACATTGATCTGATTATATCACATGCTTGATAATTAGATTTATATGTTCTTTAAATACATATGATCTCCTTTTACCTATAAGGTTTTGTCTATTTTCATGTAAGTCCAATCCGCTAATCAAATTTATATCGATTTGCACGTGAGATAATGTCCCGCGTCATTTAAAAATGTTTTTTTGAGTTTCTAGATTGATTTTTCTAAGAAGTATCCAGAATCTTGCACCTTGAGATACCATGATTCTAAAAAAAAAATAATAGTTCATTGGCCGGTTTAAAAGATCATGGTCAAATGTGGAGGTTGGTAAAAGTTTGGAGTTCAAAATCACGATTTCTAGATTTGTGATTCCATAATCATTCTTTACACCGGATTAATGGAGGAGGAAGCAAAGCCAACGGTTTCGACGTAATCTATATATTTGTCTCACACCGATAAGTGATCAAGCGCTTTTTTGGATCGAGATTAATGGTCTTCCTACCATGAACCAATAAACCCATCTATACACAGAAACAAACATAATGCACATGTATTTATTTTTCTAACACATTCACGTTATACTTAAGTATACTTATTTAGACGACCCAATTCGTCGGATATATTCTAATAAGATGCATCTAAGATGCCTAAATATAAGTTATAACTAAGAAAATCGTGCCTATCACGTTAAGTACGGATTGGAATTTCACATGTTGAAAGATCGCGACACGGCACGATCACAACACGCGGACGCGGATGATCGGTCTTCAACAACACGAGACAAACAATTTGGTGCGGGATAACCACGTCTAGTCATGGTCCAGGCAGTCCTAGAAAGGGCAGGACAAAGCGACACGGAAGTCTCTTCCTTCGGGGGTAGCTAGCGAGCGGTAACGACAAAGGCAACGTGGCCAACCCCTCCATCCAGAAAACTACATCGTTGGCTCCGAAAGCATCAACGTTTTTCGCTCGTAAGACCAGCACCCCGCGCTCCCTCATTGGTCCAGCCATCGTTGTTCTAGGGCCGCGGGCGTCGTGTCTCCCTCTGGTCCTCTAGAATCTCTCTTTCTTTTCGTTAACGAATAATCATCAGTGCGGGGAATTGGGTCCGATTAGTTTGATCGGTCACTTTCGAGAACATTTTCTTGAAGAACCAATCTTAAAGAAAATGGTCGATTTTTATTTGTTTAGTTTTTGTTAGGGGAGTGATTTCATTCTCACTAGAAAAAGAAGTTATTTTTCTTTGATCTAAGCCTATCATATGTTGATTCATTTTTAGTCATCTAGCGTCTAAAAAGTTACTATTTCCCAAAAAAACCATTTTTCTTCGAATGGATGGGACCATGAGGCTTTCATTGAAAATTGCATAGAAAGGGGACCGAATTTTTTAACTTTATAGATGAGGATAACTCTGATCGAGAACATTTTCTTGAAGAACCAATTTTAAAGAAAATGGTCGATTTTTATTTGTTTAGTTTTTGTTAGGGGAGTGATTTAATTCTCATTAGAAAAAGAAGTTGTTTTTATTTGATCTAAGCCTATCGTAGATTGATTAGTTTTTAGTCATCCGAATGTCGAAAATGTTAAAAAACTATTTCCCAAAAAACCATTTTCCTTCGGATGGATGGGACCCCGAGGCTTTCATTGGAAATTGCATAAAAGGGGAACCAAATCTTTTAACTTTATAGATGACGATAATTCTGAATACTCATAAGTATTGCTGAATCTTAACAAAGATAATCCTGATTCTTATATAGTTGACTTTATAAGAGCGAAGAACCTATAATATCTAATTAGCATTAATTTGAGTACCGAAGTCATCAACTTTATAGAATATAAAGGATCGATTGTAACAAATATTATATCAATTGACTAATTTCAAGCTCCTATACTTTGATTTGAGAATGACAATGCCAAGCATGCAAATCGGAATCTCTCTTTCTTCGTTAATGAATAACGATTAGTGCGGGGAATTGGGTCCACTAGTTTCATCGATAACTTTGAAAAATATTTTCTTAGAAAATGAATTTTAAAGAAAATGATATGTTTTTATTTGTTTGGTTGTCTAGGGAGAGTGATTTCATTTTTACTAGGAGGAGAAGTTGTTTTCCTCTAATGTAAGCCTATCATAATTCGATTAATTTTCTGTTGTCCAAATGCCAAAAAAGTCAAGAAACAATTTCTTGAAAAACCGTTTTCCTTTGAACAGATGGACCCTGAGGGTTCAATCGGAAATTACATTGAACCAAATCTCAACATTATAGGTGGCAATTATTGTAAATACTCCTACGTATTGCTCGTTTAAAATTCATGTTCTCCGGGAAACGACAAAGATGATGCTAATTCTTATACAGTTGACTTTATAGGAGCGAAGAACCTGTAATATCTAATTAGCATTAATCCGAATATCAATGTCATCGGATTCATATAATATAAAGGATTGATGAAGACGGATATCATATCAATCTACTAATTTCGAGCTCCTTTGATTTGAGAACGAAATACCGACCATGCAAACGAGACACGGGCTCCCCACGCCGCGCAATTAATTTCACCTAGTTGTACTCTTGCTCACCATCCATTATTTCTCTTTTTTCTCATTTTAGGCTTCTCTTTTCCTTTCACGAGAGGGAAAAAAAGAAGAAGGGATTTTCATGGTATAAGTCAAAGGCGGAAAATCAGTCCTGTTACGCACCATCCTACCGGGAGGAAGGCAAATCGTCTGCCGGGCGACGTCATTTTCATTAAATGCTCAATTTAGCCACCAACACAAAAACATACTCCCATTCTTATTTTTCCCAGCTCAACCTTTTTATTTTTGGCCAAAATACCAACTCAACTCGAAATTTCCTTTCTCTCTTTAGCACCCCCACAAAATAAAAAATAAAAATAAAAAATATATATAATGAAAAAAAGGGGACGAGAAAAAAAGGGATAGTCCCTTCATCGTCCCCGAAATCGCCTCCATTTTCCCGGAATCCCAGTCCCATCTCCTCTCTTTCCCCACCGTAACTGAAAAACCTCTCAGGTGCTTCCCCATCTCTTCCATCCACCTCGCGAGAGCGAGAGCGAGTGGTTCGATCCCCGCAGGGAAAAAAAGCCGAGATGTGGCGGTGCATTGCTCGCGGCCTCCGCTCCCCTTCCGGCGGCGCCGGCGGCGGCTCCTTCCGATCTCGCGTCTCCCGATTCTTCTCCTCCGAATCGGTAACCCCTCCCTCCCTCCCTCGCTCGCTCGCTCGCTCCCTCGTTTTTTCCTCCCCTCTCCCCCGCCGCCCCGCCAGCTCTAGCTAGACTGCGATCGCGATCGCGACTGCGACTGCGACTGCGACTGCGATGGGTTTGGTTTGGTTTTGGGATGAATCGCCGCTTGATTCGGTTTGGTTAGTTTCCGCGCTGAGGTTTTTTAGAGCTCGGGCCGTTTGCTTATTTGGCTCCCCGGGGGTTTTGGATTTTGGAGCTTCGTTGCTTGTGGTTTGACCGTTGCTGTCCTTGTTTGGGTTGCTGGAGAAGCAAGAGAAGCGGGTGATAGTGGCTTCTTGGTGTTAGGGTCTTGGTCTTGTGTTTTTTTTTTTATTTTTTTTTTTGGGGGGGGGTTGGGGGAAGGAGCTGGTTTCGTTTTGGATTTAGCGAAATGGGGGAGTTGGAGAGTTGAGACGCACCTTTTCATTTTTGAGTTTGGAGCGTCTTTCCCGTGTTGTTAATGCGGTTCGTCGGGAGCAGCGTGGAATCCGATTTCAGGATTTTTCTTTGTTCCATGGCGTCGTCTGCCCTTTCTAGAGTTGTAGATCGGTATCTTTTTTTTTTTTTTTTTTTTTTTTTTGGGTTTTGCGGGAGGATGAATTTCTCCTTCTAAGTATCGAGTTGAGATTTCCTCTTTTCGTGCTGTATTTCCCATTGCCGAAGTTAATTGATTGCATGGTGATCTTGATTGTTTCTGTGGAGGTAAGAAATAGTCTTTTGCTTTTTTGTTGCAGTACACCATAGTCGACCATAAGTACGATGCCGTCGTTGTAGGAGCTGGAGGCGCGGGGTTGAGAGCTGCCATCGGACTCTCTGAACATGGTTTCAACACGGCTTGTATCACCAAGCTCTTTCCGACCCGGTCACATACCGTTGCCGCACAGGTACGAGGAGCTCCAGCTTTTGTTATGTTGCTGATTATACATGATGATGGGCAGATATTGTCAACAGTGCTCCGAAAAATGATTTTAACATCGAGTTGTTTAATTGTTTCTTTTAACCTTTTGACAACATTATGGCATCAAGTTTGCTGATGCCATGCATTAGATTGAATAGATCGAGAATCTTAGGTCCTACTATGTGACGAAAAGCGTAATGTATGAACCATGAAAACGTGTAAAACTCGGCAAGTGTCCCAGAAACCATGGATGCAGAAGAACTAGGTAAGACGTTGATACTATAAAGTCACTTGCTTTTGGCTTGGCTTATGGCTCTTAGTTCAAAAAACTATAAAACATGTAAATGACTTTGAATGCCATGACTTGTATGTTCTTAAAGATATGATGTTTTAAGATATAGGGAATGTCTGAATTGACTTTTGCATTTTGCCTTATTGAAATATTGTGACTTGCACACTTTGACTCTTTTCAATCTCTGACTTCTGAAAATTTCACGATAGAAAAATGGGAACACGTAAATTCACACATTTTTCCATAACTTTTGGAAGTTTAGATAATATTTTAAATTTTGGTGGAAACTCTTTGCTTTCACTCTACATACCAAACAAAGAGGCCCTATCATTAATGATAAACCACAGCCTATAACAAAATAAACGAGATTCCAAATGCCAAAAATATGGCAATATTCAAGGTTTAAAGCCATAGCTGAAAGCCTCGACCACTCCACAACTCACTTTAAGAGTCTGTGTTAACTATATTTATAGGTGCTTTTGTAAGTCCTTAGCTGTCATCCTAATCAAAGATCTGTTTTAGTTAAGGATTGAGTACACTCGATGGATCCTTTCGACCTAATTGACGAGCACTTTGATACTTTTCAGCTCTGTCAGTGTGAATTTTTTTATATATTTTTCATTTTTATTCTTAGGTTATGCATGTTGTTTGTTTTGTTCTTCTCCCTATAGTCCTCATGAATCATTATGTTGATTTTTCTTGCATCTACTTTTTCTTACCTTCTTAAATTGTTTTGGATAGCTTGCATTTTCCTTAGAACCTAAAGGGAAAACTCTTTGCAGGGTGGTATAAATGCTGCTCTGGGAAACATGACTGAAGATGACTGGAGGTGGCACATGTATGATACTGTTAAGGGGAGCGACTGGTTAGGTAGGCTTTTCATGGTCAGATTTTAGTTTATTTAGTTTATTATTGTTCAGTTAAGGACCACGGCATCATGAATATCTTATGATTTGTCTCCAGTTTAATTGGTACCATCATTTATGAGATGCTTTTGTGATTGTTCGTATGCACCAACTAATTATGAAATTGCATTGATAGCCTTGACTCGTGTCCTAGCTCATCTCTCAACATAAACACCTGTCTTATTGAGAATTGCATTTGTGGCTGATTAGCTAGTTGTACTAGGCATCTGGTTACGTATACTTGTTCTCCTTTATTTGCCTGCAATGGGAGGGTAGGCCTGGTTTTTAAACTGGCAAAGATCCCTTTATATACCACAGGCAGTGTCCTAATAATTGATCATTTCAGGTCCTTTTGTTCTGGCCTTTTAAGTTGTTTATTACATTTTTTGCCAAGATAAAAAGAATTACATATTCTACCTTTAAGAAAACAATGAAAAGATTTGACATGTTTGCAATTTCAAATGTCCTTGAAAGTCCCTATGTCAAGGTCTTTAACGGTTGGGTTAGTCCCGTTTGAAGGAAGGCAAGTCTTAAAGCCCAGGGTAAAAGAATAAAAGGCACTTCGAATGGACTATAAACTCTTGTGAAAGCTACTGTACTATCAGATACTAGGTGTTTACGTTTTGCAGTATTTAATCAATGTTGAGTCTGTGTAGGTGATCAAGACGCAATTCAATACATGTGTAGAGAGGCACCAAAAGCAGTGATTGAGCTTGAGAATTATGGCCTACCATTTTCTCGAACTGAAGAAGGAAAAATATATCAGCGTGCATTTGGCGGCCAAAGCCTTAATTTTGGAAAAGGTGAGGGATGAATTCAGAATGGAGATAGTTGTGATTAATGCAAAATACAACTCACCTGATTAATGCAAAATACAACTCACCTGAAACTCTATTTTGCCTTTACCACAGGTGGACAGGCTTATCGTTGCGCATGTGCAGCTGACAGAACTGGGCATGCACTGTTGCACACCCTATATGGACAAGCAATGAAACATAACACGCAGTTCTTCGTTGAATATTTTGCCTTGGATCTAATAATGAACGTGATGGTGAGTTGCTCCATTATGGGACCTCCGTCAGGTTTAAGATATTCAGCTTAGTGAAAATTAGATGAAGTTTAGATACCTATCTCATATTCCTTTTAAGTGGCTAAGGTAGCTTGGAGTTATCAGTGTAATTAACTTGAATGATCTGGACGTTCATTGAGCTGTTGCATTATTTTCAAGAAAGATGTTAGAGGAGGTGGTAATAAAATTGCGCATCAAATGGTGTTAATTGAAGTGTCAGCCAGCAGTTTTGGTTGTCATTATGAATGGGTTTTAGCCCTTAACACAAAACAAAAGCGACTAAGGTTTTGGTTTTCGACTCTTGAGTACAGTTTAGATCTGCTTGAATATGAAAAATCTGATCCTTACACTGGGTGAACCTCTTACTTGAAATTTTTCAGTTAATAGGATTTTGAGTTCTCCTATGTTGTTCCTTGTGTAAAAGGGACCCATCACTATGGACCTGTTGTCTTGCTATTTGCATGTCTTGTTGTGAAATTGTGAAGACAGTTACTTTGAAAGGATGAGCCGAGTGGATTTGTTCTTGAAATTCTTATTCAGGCAGTTGTCAAGGAGTGATTGCTTTGAATATGGAGGATGGGACACTACATCGGTTCCAGGCTGCTCAAACTATTCTGGCCACAGGGGTACCGTGTCGAACTTATGATCTCTTTTTGATGGCAAAGAAAGTATATCTCTTCACTTCTTATTCTGATTCTTCAGGGCTATGGTAGAGCATACTTTTCTGCAACATCAGCTCATACATGCACCGGAGATGGCAATGCTATGGTTGCAAGGGCTGGACTTCCCCTTGAAGTCTGTTTTCTGCCTTCCCTACTTGAGATTAGTCTTCCTTACAACCTCTCTGCTTCTTTATTAGTTGACATAATCTTTTTACAGGATTTAGAGTTTGTACAATTTCACCCAACTGGAATATATGGTGCCGGGTGCCTCATAACTGAAGGTTTCTTGCTATTTACGCATATTTGAGTAGCATAAATTTTACGTATATATATTTTTTTTGTTTTATTAATTAGCTTGTGTTTTCTTATTCATTCCTTATTGTGATGTAGGTTCACGAGGAGAGGGTGGTATCCTTCGTAACAGTGAGGGTGAAAGATTTATGGAACGGTATGCCCCTACAGCCAAGGATCTTGCGTCAAGAGATGTTGTCTCAAGATCAATGACCATGGAGATACGTGAAGGCCGTGGTGTAGGTAAGTTATGCTCTAATTAAATTGGCTCAAAGAATTTTAGTTAAGAATGTTGATGCTCTGTGATTTTCATTATTCTTCTTTAATTTGTTTTACTTTGCCGTGGGAGATCCTTAAGTTGATATATTTTAGAGCCCTTTTACACTTTTTGGAATGAACTTGTACTGGAATATCTTATTCACATAGTCCCATTTGCTATAAAATTTGCTGTTAATTTTTCAGGACCACTTAAGGACCACATATATCTTCATCTGAATCATTTACCTCCCGAAGTACTGAAGGAGAGACTTCCTGGTATCTCTGAAACTGCTGCTATCTTTGCTGGAGTGGATGTGACGAAAGAACCCATCCCTGTCTTACCCACCGTGCATTATAATATGGGTGGTATACCCACTAACTATCACGGAGAGGTAAGTGACACCTTGTATGAGATGGGAGGCTCTTTATTGATTACTTGATTACTGATCAGTCTTATCCTAATAATATCGTAGAAAAACCCTTGGTTTATACCATCTTAAGTGTGTTTGACAGTTGGAAGTTAAAAAGAGGATTTCAGATGACTATATATAACTGGAATACTGGAATCTGTTTTTGGACGAACAGTTTAGGAGGTCATTCTAAAAGCTCTCATTGTCTTTTGGGTTATTTTATGAGTAGTGGGGTGAGCATGGTTCCAGAGTTCCAATGTATAACCTGGAACCTGAGAATCAAACCAATGGGAACCTGTAGATTCCAAGTTCAAATGTATGTAGAGTAGGTTCCAGGTTCCAAAAAATGGAACTTATTTCAATGGGCAGGTTCCAAGTTTTTAGTTGGAGGAACCTGGAATCTATAACCTGTAACTTGTAACCTATAACCTACAATCCGGAACAAGTTTTGTTGTTTTTCTTAGTTCATGTCTTCGCCCATCTTGCAATATTCTATGACATTCGATGATAAGTGAATAATTTAGAAGCACTAGTATGAGGTTCCATTTTAATATTCGTATATTTTCATGTGTTTAAATATAAGTTCTGATAAGTGAATTATAGCAGCAAGTAGTGGCTATTAAAGATTTTAATTTATTGCAGTTGTTTAATTAATAATATAGGTGAAACTTGGGTAGACTCTGGAACTGACCTTAGAAACTGTGGTGGGGTAGATTTTAGGTTCTAAGGTATGTATGGTAGTTGCAAGAATCCAAAAAATGAGGAACCTATTCCCCAGTGGGTAGTTTCCATGTTCTAGGTGGAACCTGGACGGAACCTAGAATCGCCGATCCCTAATGAGTAGGACAGTTTCTATTATAAAGTATTTAAAGTGGTCCCTAGTCGATCAAAGTTTTATGCAAACTAGTATAATCAAACGTTTTGTTATTTTATACATTCAAGAGCAAAAGTACAAGGGTTTGAACAACTGATTGATGGGATAGGCTGCGGGGCAACTAATGAATGACTTCAGACATAACATGCTGGTTTTGAATCTGAGAGTTTAGTAGAAGTAACTGTTTTACGTTCAGTTTAAAAGTGGATGAATAATGAATTTCCTTAACTGATGGGAGTATAGAGGTAATTGATTTCTTTTTTAACTCCCGTCAGTTGTTAATTTTTCACAATTATGTGGACTTCAATTACATTAGTTCTGTTGCTGTTTGCTGATTTGCGCACTTTCAACTCTAGGTTGTTACAATCAAAGGCAATGATCCAGATGCAGTTGTTCCTGGACTCATGGCTGCTGGAGAGGCAGCCTGTGCATCTGTTCATGGTGCTAATCGGCTTGGTGCAAATTCTCTTCTCGATATTGTTGTATTTGGGAGAGCTTGTGCTAACAGAGTTGCTGAAATACGTAGGCCAGGCAAGTTTAATTTTCAGATTATGTGTGAGAAGTTGCTAAATATGTTGGACAAATTAACCAGACTATGAATTTGCAGGGGAGAAACAAAAACCTTTGGAAAAGGATGCTGCGGAGAAAACTATCGCATGGCTGGACAAGATCAGAAATTCGAATGGCTCACTTCCAACGTCTAAAATTCGGTTAAATATGCAACGAGTTATGCAAACCAATGCTGCTGTCTTCCGTACCCAAGAAACTTTGGAAGAAGGTAGGCAAATTCCTTTTTTTGAGACAAAAGCAGAGGGTGCAAACCGAGCTATCTTTCATCATGTTATTCTGAGATTTGCTGGGAAAGGGCTTTAGAACTTCAAAGATTCTTGACTGTGCTAAGATAGGCAATTTTAATATACCGTAGGTTTTAAGAGCATCTTCTTTGAATGGTTATGAAGAGGAGATAATTTAAGGATCTAATTAGCTATCTTCTACTCATAAAATTGGAAAATAAGCTGGAAATAAAGGTTCTTGCATGGGCCTTTTGATCGTACTGACTCTATGGTCTCTTTCTTAGGCTGTATTCTCTAATCTCTGACTCTATTTTTGCTGCCTAAATGGTTTGCTTTCTATTTGCAATTCCAGGTTGTGAGTTAATCGACAAGGCGTGGGAAAGCTTCCATGATGTGCAATTGAAGGACCGTAGTTTGATATGGTAGAGAATACCATCCTTATTTAGTGAACAAATGTTTCTTGTGGGTTCTATTTTTTGGAATAATCTTGAGTTTAAATTCTTTTACAGGAACTCAGACTTGATTGAGACTCTGGAGTTGGAAAACCTTCTGATAAATGCCTGTATCACCATGCATTCTGCTGAAGCCAGGAAAGAGAGCAGAGGAGCCCATGCCCGTGAAGACTTCACGGTTAGTTGTCACTTTCAATCTTCTACAGGATGCTCATCTTATTACTCCCAATTTATTTGTAATAAAGTGAGCTCAACTGCTTTTGCAGAAAAGAGATGATGAAAACTGGATGAAGCACACTTTGGGGTAAGTCTTTTTTTTATTCATCTTGGAAAAATATCTTTTTTTCGTTCATCTTGGAAAAATATTCTCCTCATTATAGAGCATCTTATTTTCTCTCAGTAAATTCATTGTTGCATCTGTCCTGAGATTGGGTTTGAATGAAACTGTAGAGATAGTATCATTGAGTCATTGAGCTGACCACCAGTGCGTCAAGTGTGGTGACTTTATCCACACAGTTAGTTTAGTGAATAATTCTCGTAGCTGTCTACCGTAATTTAGATCTATTTTGGCCTCTCTCTGTCTTTTTTTTCCTCCTTTCCTCTTTTCAATTCCTGTAGAGGGTGGAATCAAGACATCAAAGGCTCATTGAGCTGCATTCATCTGTTTACTTAAATACATAATTCAACTCTAGAAACATGGATGAAAAGTACATGTCATGGATCTTCTGCTTTCTTTATACTCATTTAACCTTCGGCTGGATGCTTTTCCCATCTCCTTATAATCTTGAGTTGTCACACAAAAAGAACAGAATAATCTGTGGTGCTAGTCTCTCTTGATGTACCTTCGGTGTACTCTCCTGATTGCAGTCTCTTCACATATGATTTGCAGGTTCTGGGAGAATGAGAAGGTCCGGCTAGATTACAGACCAGTTCATATGAATACGTTGGACGATGAGATTGAGTCATTCCCACCAAAAGCTCGAGTGTACTAATGAAGGCAACAAAGATTTGGGTGGCGGATGGTGGCCAGAGAATGTTCATATGGGCGAATAACATGCGACATTAATAGATTGCAATAAATTGCTTGTGATTCAGCACTTCGGCAACGACTGTTGCTTTCTACGGTTTTGCCAGATTAAATTTTGCATTTGCACAAGGGAGGCAAACATTTATCTTTGGGGATGGTCTGACATGGGTAGTATTGTATTTTCTGTGTCCTTAACTCTTGGGGTTTTTTCCTCCTTAGTCTTCCGAATCTCTCCCTAATGTTATTGTTGCAAGTTCGAAATTGTAGGCCCATGAAAATAAGAATTTGTACCTGGTAAGTTAAGAATGTCCATTTTCAAAGTAAAAAGGTGCACTTTGGGAATGTATTGCAGTATTTGTAAGTTGGTGATTCCTTCTACGCATGGCCGAGGTCGTGATATTTGTGAATATGCAGCGTTTATGTGGCGTGTACAGGTTGTTGATGGCAGTGAGATACTATTGATTGCACTCATAAAACTCTTGCATGTTCCCTCAACCAGGATGGCTGCATCTAGTGTGTTCTGACTTCTGAGATGTTAATTTCACTAAAGCTTTTTGCAATGAGGTTCTATGTATCCAGCACTATAGAGGACAATTTTCAGTGTTGGTGCCCTCCTTGAAATCGAGCCAAATCGATAAAAATTTCAACTTGTATCTGAGTTTATAAAACAGGACTCAAATTTAAGAAAACCCAGATTTGTGTACCTGTGTTCATAAAGCTTGAATTCTGCTCGAAGAGACTGTTGAGAAGTAATCGCGAGTTTGAAACTCTAGTTCAAGTTGAAATTTCCACCTGTGCTCACTTTACTTTTCTTGTTCTTCTGATTCCTCAAAGTTGCTTAAGGCTCTCTCCACAGATCGCTCGATTCAGCTCGTCTTCTCTAGTCTACATATTAGAGCAGACTGAGATTGTGATCAGAGATTTCGAGTAGCCTGCCATTTCTGAGTTGATCTGTTCTCTTTCATTGTCGTATGTTTTGCGACATGTGAACTTTTGTCTTAGGTCTTGCTTTGCCTCTCATATAGAACAGAATTACATGGCTCGGGTAGGGGGGAGTCTCGTTCTTTCATTTCGATTGCTAAGTTCTTAATACCAAAAGCAAAATGGCCAAATGGCAATAGATCTTCTGCAATCTTATCCCTACCTTTCTTAGTTACGGAAATAAACCGCCACCTCTTGAGATCACGTCAAGTCCAACCCATAACTAGACTCCCTCCAAAAAATGCCCGCCGAGTGCCTTTTGCCCTTTTGCCCTACTGCCCTATTGCAATCGAAACTGTGTCCTTTTAGAGGAACCAACTTTTCATTTCTTTTCATACCGAAAATTTCAAAGATACGTTTGATAAAGGTAAAGTGGCTTATACTAAGTAAGATAACTATTCTCTCATGAATTACACACATCTTTTAAATTATCCTTCCTCTGGTAGTCTCCAATCTACTTTCTTGAAGGGCAAAGTCGAGCTCGGAAAGGCATCCGACAGGAGCTCTCCCAAGCGAACCGTGTTAAACGATCGAAGATAGATTCGAAACGGAGATTCGAAATCTCGGGTATTTTACTTAATAGGATCTAAAAGGGTCAAGACAAGACCGAAAAACCCTCGAAAGAGAGTTGCGGGATTCGTTTCGCAAGTGCAGAAAACACACCCAGAAAGACATCATGGTCCGGCAGGGGGGACAAGAAGGGAAAAATCAGAATCAGAAGACGAATCCAACCAGCTTATGATTGTCCTCGTGACTGATGACCACGTCCCCATTGTAATAAATAATCAGGTTGAAACCGTCCAAAAAGGAGATGACAATTTGCGTCTTGAGGTCTCTCTCTTTCTCTCCGACAATTCACGATGGAATGGTGGAGAAAAAGAGAGGAAGGATCGATGGATGCACGAACAGCCTCCACCACCACCACCACCACCACCGAAGTGAACGTCTTTTCTCTGCACCGGGGGGACGTCCATCTGCTGTCGCTATTCCCTTTTTCCTTTCTTTTGCTTCCACGGTCAATGGTGGAATGTATTGCGCCCCGTGGACTTATCGCTCCCCGGCACTCGATTGCAATGTTTGACCTCCGAGGAGCCGTTGTTGTTGTTCATACTTCATACGGATGGCCCTTTTCGATTTGCACCACACCAAAAGTCTCGATTCACATCGAATGGATTCATGGATTCGGTACGTATTTCGATATGATTCAGACATCGGATCGGTGTAGTTCGGTCGCATCGTGTCGTGTTTTTAGTGTCTGCCAGCTTGCTCTCGAGCCCCGCCTCGCCCCGCCCTCCGTTTTTTCTCTCTCTCTCTCTCTTATCAATCATTGCCGCATTTTAGAATGCGCTATTGGGTTCGGTATGCTCGGGGTCATTTCGTGCTCACAGGTTTTCGTTACGTGTAAAGATTGCATTAACAGCAATCTCAGATTGTCTCCTATCGAGCAAGGAGGCATATTTAGATGAGAAAGTTCAATATAATCATATTCCGATCAGACTAACAAAGAGATTAAGTTATATTTAGTTCTTTGACACATTTAATTAATCTTTCTCACACAAATAGAGTTGCATAATGGAGGCATTTAATAGATTGCAAAAATTCGAATCAGAGATCATGCTCTGATACTGTATAAATTATTTGCAAGATCACCACCACTGTTAAATATTCTAACATGAAGCACGTTTATTTGCCCTCATTTAATCGCGGCGTCCCCTGTAATTTATATAGTGAACGACAAAAAAAACGATGACACTTTAGTCCATTTTTTTAGGCCATGCGTCTCAATCTATTTGTCATGATAGGTTGCATTAAATATGATAACATGTCTGTCTTTCCTTTCAAAATTATACAGCGGTAGATCTTACGAATGGATAGAGAAATGGATAGCTGACCACTTGACTAAACCGTGGTTTCACTAGCTTCTACTCCCAGTTTGAAAACGATATGTGGCAGACAAGACTCTTCCTCGTGTCTCTTGCGTGTCTAACCTTTGTCAGCAAGTTACTATAAAACATCAAAAGGACAAATGACAAAGATAAATTTGTCGAAAAGCCTTAATACCCGATGCCATAAATCACGGTTTAACTCTCTCAAATCCAAAAAAAAAAAATTTAGCGATGATCACACCGGAAGTCGAGCAGCCGAGGAGGCGACCGACACCGCCGCCGGGAGGGAGCTCAAGCAATGCGTAGAACCGCAACCCGTCGCCGGAATCACTCTTTGTTTGGTAAGAGGAAATGAATCCTCCCTCATTTCACAGGCAAATACAGAGGCATTGCAATGTGCATCACTCCCAAGTGTGAACAAGAAATTTGATGATTTGACACTTTGGAATTTGAGACCCATTTGAGAGAGAGAGGGGAGGGGGTAATGTTAGACAAAAAAGGCAAAAGATAAGGTGCAATGTTGTTGATGGAGGGAGGGGGGCCTTTAGAAAAAGAATCAAAGCAATGGAGTGGAGCCCCCTTCCCCCTCCCCCTTCTCCCTCTTTTTCTCTATCTTGTAATCTTTTTCCTAGTCAAATCTTTCCCCTTTCCTTCACCCGAGCTTTTGGATGAAGACCCCTTTTAATTTCTGTCCACTTAGCTCGACATTAGGAGGGGGGATGAAGGTTTTGGATACTTACGAGGAAAGGGACATCTATTGGCGCCGTGTAGATTGCTGCTAATCTTAAAGATCTTATCTTCCTTGGACTGATTGGACTGCAGATTTACTTTCGGATCACCCAATTTCCATCCATTCACACTTCTCCACATTATTTTAATTTTTCTGTAGGCCAATGCTGCTGCTTCTTCTCCTCCTCCTCCTCCTCCTCCTCCTTTTCTCCTCTCTCTCTCTCTCTCTCTCGTAATCATAGGGCAACGGTTGAATATCTCATTTTCAATTGCTTTCATTGAAGAGCCTTTTCCGGTTTACTGATTTGCAGCCTAAGACTTGCATTCTGCTTTGGCCATCGCTTTTCGCTTTAACGAGATAGATAAAATTGATTTATCTTGCAAGCTATTTGTGAAAATAAATATTTCTCCTTGCTGTGTATGTGAAAGATTTAGTACAACTCTTCATATTATTTTTTCAAAAGGAAGTATTTCTTCTTCTTCTTCTTCTTCTTCTTTTTTAACCTTTGATTGCTATTAAAAATGGAATAAAATGGAGAAAACGGGAGGAAATGAAGTTAACTGAAATACCGGTTATAGAAAAAGTAAATATGAAGTGACATTAAACAATAAAGATTAGTTAAAGTTTGGTGCCCATAGACACTTTAATGAAACTAAATAAGATACTCTAAGGAAAAGAATAAACACGGATTACGTAAAAAGGGAAAGATGACGATGACAAAAAGGTCAGATGGCAAAATTGGGTACCCATTATATATTTTAATTGGTTAATTAACGTAAGAAAAAACGACCAATTGATCAAAAGTACCGAAAAATTTTGAATGGAAATGATGTGTTTGAGATACCTTATTTAGTTTATCGTATTGTGAGATTATCAGTGATATTTTGTTTTCTGATTTTATTCAACTAATCTTTCTTACTTTCTTATATTTCTTTTTCTTTAAAAGATAAATTCCCATAAAAAAAATTAAGATGAAAACCAAACTTGCACCTCTTAAAGATAATATGCATTACGTAATATAGAATACCGATCGAAAGTTCAATGGCAAATATCTATGACCCTTGAAATTTATAAAGTTTTTGTGTAATCTCCCCAAAAACAAAGAACTCCATCGTTTGATTTTAAGTTTTTATATAGGATGCCAAAATCATTTAATATGACATTTTTAGTACGAAACATTCCTAATTATAATTAATAAGTGTTTGGATTTTGATTTTTTTTGTCAGAGTGCGGATTTTGATTGAAGCCTAAGACAAATTGTGCACATCCATTGTCTAACTCAGTCATTTGCGATGTTTTAGGAGCGTTTGTACAACGACAAGAGCAGTCAATCATACATTAAGATGATACGACATATGATAGTTATGTGACAATCATGTGATACGACTAACATATGATGATGTTGTTAAGCATCAAACTCAAAAATTACTACTAGGGAACGTGATATATTTCCATGGCCATTCGCAAATTTAGCGAGCCAACTATTAGATATGGAGAAAATTATTCAAAAGATTTTAAACCTCTTATATTTTAACCAATTCAATCATAGATCTTTCAACTTTACTAATAGAGTCCAAAACATTTTGACAACTTTCTAATCTAGTCAATCTGGCCAATTTTGACTGAAAATCACTGATGTAAATGTCAATTGTCTTACATGCCACCGCTGGCATTGAAGTAAATAATTTTTGTAATTTTTTTGATCTTTTTATCCTTCTTTTGCCTTTTTTTTTTTTTTTTCGTTTTATTTTATTTTGTTTTTTGTGTTGGTGTGGACATCCTCGACCGTTGTCAGCAGTGCCACAATGGCCCTGGGCAACTCCCTTCGTGTCCAAGGAGGGTCGTCGATGACTCTCACCGATACAAGAAAAAAAGCAAACAAAAAAATGAAAAAAAATTAATAATTTTAAAAAATTATAAAAATTATCCATGTTAGTATCGACAATGCCAAAATAGGACAACCAGCATCAACTAGCAAATTGTCAAAAGATTTAAGATTTAATTGATTAAGTCGAAATGTTTAAAACTGAAATAACCAAAGCGTAAGAGGTTTGGATTTTTTGGACCACGCTATCCTAGGTGATATGTGATGATCACCCGCATCATAATTCTAATTCTTGTCAGTATATGTCACTAGTGTAGGAGAAAGTATTTTGTCAGTAATAGATTGAAATTAATGGACTATCAAATTCCAAAATAGACTCTGTCATCTACAATAATGCAATTGAGTCGAAATCAGTCTCCAATGCTTGCTCCATCGGTCAATTTGATTGCATCTCTCTCTTGGCTGAATAGTAGAGACTCAATTAGATAAAATCGAAATGTCTAGATCTTGATGGAAACACTTAGTAATCAATCCACGAAATCAAAACATCAAAAGACTCAATTCGACCAACAGTTCAAACATTAAGGATCGGATACCACACTTATCCCCAAAACATCAGCACCAAATGTCGATCAGAGCCCAGCACTCGATTTTTCCATGTCAACGAATGGAGCGGACACATGGAAAAACGACACGCTCTCCAAGCGGTTCAGTCCGGCGATCATTGCTGCGCCCAGAGCCCGACTCGCATGAACCGTCAGATCGCACGGACCCGATTTCACATGATCCGAGTTCAAGCGACGCTCTTTTTTCTTTCGATGGTTTGACCCGAGCAGTCGCGGCCAACGGCGGTGGCCGTTGCTTTCGCAGCCGCTCCGTCCAAAATATCCTTCGCCACCGCCCGCCCGCCCGCCCGCCCGCCCGCCCGGCTTTTTCCCCGCTTGCTTCCGCCGCCCGTCGGGCCCTGATTGGCCCATCATCGCTGGCCGTCTCTTCCGGGGTGGGCCCCACTGCGCTCCCCTCCGATTGGTCCCCCGGTCAGCCCGGGCCCCACGGCCGCCCAAAAAGAATGCGACCGGAGTCTACTCCGCCACGTCACCGAGGGGCCCCACGCCCTTTCTCGCCTTTCGATCTACCTTTTCTCATCTCATCTCATCTCGTCTCCCCCCTTTTTCTCTCTCTTACCACATCCCCAGAAAACGACAAACCGGTCAAACGTAAGCCGACGAGCGCTTTTACCGACGCGGACGCTGTTTTTCTTTGGCGACCGATCGATGGCTCGATTCATGCACCCCTCGAGTTCCGCTTGGATTTGGGAAAGTCGATTACCATTTGGAAAGATGTAAAAACTCCGACTGAGGACCGTCTTTTCGAGTCGACATTGATTCTGGCGCGCTCGCTTTATCACGAAAGCGGCGCAGTATTTAGAGTTTATAATAAAATAAACGTTTTTAGGATCGCATGGATTTATCTATAATAATTTGTGCATCTCAGATGTGCTCGTGAATAGTCATAAATGTGTACCAATGCATGTATAAAGTTTATCATCACATGTAGCAATGCCATGATAAATGAGTTTTTATTGGTTATACCATTTTCAAAGTGAGCTCATCAATGCTAATATTTAACTATTTTCTCGGGTAAACCATGCTTGAAGTGAATTGATGTGTGATGTGTTCAAACCCTCTCATGGTGTACCTGCATTTTGTTTTTGTCCTTTCGAGGTGGTGACAACATAGCAAAGCACTCATGGTAAATGGATTTATGGCAGAGTAAAATCCAATTCAAGATAACCTCATAATGATGAAAGTTTTTTAGCATGTGCACTTCATTGTGAAAATGGTCTAGTCTTTAGGGTTTGTAACAAAATTAACATCCCTAAGATAGCACAAAAGTTTCTGCAATAGCTTAACCATTTTACATGGGTCTGTGAATACCTATAGATGTATACAAGTGCATGTATAAAGTTTGTCATCCGCTGTAGCATTAATTTGACAAACAAGTTTTTATTGACTAAAGTGAGCTCATTGATACTTTCATAATTTATCTACATTTCGTTTTCGTCTTTTTGAAGTCGTGACCCTATAGTAAGCAGTCTACGATAAATAGAGTTAAGGTGAAATTGGATTGGACATATTTATCATGGGTAGTACGGAAATCATCATAGTCTTAGCAAAAGTAAATAAATGTACCACAACGACTCCTGTGCATGACTTATCATTATCCGAAAAAAAGAAAAAGAAAATGCCGAATGATAATTGAAAACTGGAAAAAGGAGTCAGGACTCGCACAGAATTTACCTATTTCACTCATTCAAACATAAAAATCTTAAATCGAGTTTTGGTCAAAATTGGATATCAATCCCGTCTCGTCAGGGAAAAAGACAGAAAGAGGCAAAAAAGAAAAAATGAAAAAAGAAGCGGGCCAAATCCCGTAGTAAAAAAGTAAAACCCATTTTTTCACCGGTGGGTACGCTGCCCGAGGTGCCCCCCAGCTGCCCGCCACGTCGCCGGGGCAATCCCGTGGGGCCCGCCGCGGCGCTCCGCGGAACGGACGGACGGCCGGCGGAGATTTCCCGTCACGGCCCCTGGGATTGACTGAGGGTGGGGTGGGGGGGGGCCCATCGCGACAGTGGCGTGACGTCAGATCGACGGCGACGCCCGCCCCCTGACGTGTCGATTTCGTTCCCCCGGCGACAGGCGGCGGGGCCCACCACGCGGGGGAGGCGCCCGAGGAGGAGGAGGAGGTCCCCGCATAGTGCGGGAGATAAAAGTCGGTCCACGTAGACTTCTACGCCCCGCCCGCCCGCCCCCCCCCGCCGAAGGGTCTTTTCGGGAAGCCTAGTGGGGCCCGCCGGGGCGTAGGCGCCACGTCAGCGCCTAGGGAAATTTGGGGTTAACTTTTTTTTTCCTTTTGGTATTCTCGGCATTATTCGATCTTTTTTGACTTCGACCGACCTCGAAATCATTCGTTAATTGATTGCGGTCTAGCCGAGCTCGAGCCGGAATTTTGGTAGTCGTTGGAGGATTCCTCGAGTTTCGAGAAATGGGTATGCGAGTTGGGTCGGGTTCGAGCTTTGAAACGAGTTGATTTGACTTGGTTAGACCACATCCTTAATTATATATATATATATATATATATATATATATATGTATATATATTTATCGGATCTAGTATGGTATATCGCGCTCACGGGTGAGAATATCATATTCATTAGTCCAAATAAATTTTAGTATGTGCACTATACTTATCTCATAATTTCACATCTATGAGAAAAAAAAAAAGAATAATATGAACAATCAACATATCATATCTTTATCTGTAATTCATATTGCTATAATTCTTATCATGTCTTGTGTAGTATTAAATGAGATAGCATAAAAAATCAGGAATCTCTAAGAATGGACTTATATGAGGGAACCAATTCTATCATACATCCAAGGAAATAGCCCTAGAAAATTGCAAAAATCAACGAGGCTACATGAAAACACTTGACCAAATTGATTCCGTAACAAGGCAATGCACCATTGTACGACCAGGTGTATTTCTATCATTACTTTATAGACGGTGGTCAAAGATTTCATTATAACAATCAAGTGATGTGATTGATATTATAAAAATACACTCAAATTGCTTCATCACTTTTATATTTTAAGTTCAAATTACATCCATTAGACTCGCAAATAGCGTAGTCAACAATTTCAACCATGACTAAAAATCTTGTCAAAAGCCTCTCTCGCCGTTAACTCACTAATCTCTCCATAGGTTTGATCTAATATCAACAAATTAAGCTACAAGCGGTCACATGTATATATTATCACTTAAAAACCCTAGGATGGAAGCCTCCCCCGAAAGATGGAGAATTATTGGACATTGCCTAGGCACCTCTTTGGCTAGCTTGAGCACCCGCCTTAAAGTAGGGTTGGCAATTCATGTTATTGTCTCGTATTGTGTCGTTTCAAACATGTTAATGTTGACTATATATGCTAAATAACCGGGTTACGACTAAAACATGTCAATTATTGTCAAATTGTGCCTGATTAAATGTGTAATATCGTATCATATTCAGATTTTGTCATAGGTCAGGCAAACGGGTGGTGCCTAACATTGCCAAACCTTTGCCCATAGGCCTTGCAGCCTCCCTGATTATCACTCCGGCCTAGTCCGCTACTGGTCAATGTTCGGGTGCTGGGTTGGATTCTCTTGCCGCCCCTCCATGTCCTGACTTCTTAATTTGATATTTTGCACACACATTCGAGTCATCTTTTCAAATAAGTTCAAACTCAAGGACATTTGAATGGTACATGAATTTAGGGCTTCTGATCAAATTAATTGGAAGTTCGGAAATTACGTTCATAAATAGACAAAATTCGACCATAATTGGCGTTGTCACCAAGTGATAAATAGTCATACTTTGACATTAAGCTCTTTATGTTTGAGTCAGATTTTCTTGTGCTCGAGACATCTTCATGGTGCCAAAAACTAAAGGCACTTAAATTGAAAGGCTAGAAAGTTTCCTCTTGTGCTTGTCCGTTCGCATAGTAGGGATCGTGGGTTGTCAAGATACATTCATTATTTTTAAATATCGGTACGAGCATGCCTCGCATCCCTAATTGGGTAATTTTTTTAATTAAGCCTGGACCTTTTAATTGTTTTATAATATTCGAAAAGACCCGATATGAATCCTTTTAATGACTTGTTTAGAGCGAATCAATTGTAAGTTTTTAAATATCGATTGCATGGTAGGGATTGTGGGTTGTTAAGATACATTCATTATTTTTAAATATCGGTACGAGCACGCCTCGCATCCCTAATTGGGTAATTTTTTTTAATTAAGCCTGGACCTTTTAATTGTTTTATAATATCCGAAAAGACCCGATATGAAGCTTTTTAATGACTTGTTTAGAGTGAATCGATTGTAAGTTTTGAACATGACATTCAATACCAAAAATAATACTCTTAAACAAGTAGCGTCATTCCTCATCGACAACTCTCTTTAATCCTTCTTTCGTTTTGCTTAAGAAAAAGTACAAATTACACGGCTCACATTTCACTCGATAATTATTTTCATATATCTTATCTTAAATAATCACTCCGTACCTTTACACCGATCGTCCCGGCGTCCTATTACGAAAACGCCGCTCTCTTTTTGAAAAGTTAAGCCATCTCCAAATCCCGAATTCAATTTGTGCGGTGCGTGAATAATGCATGGTTGGTGGTTTCGCCCTTTTAAACCGAAAACTCATGAAACTTCCCGTTGCAACGGACAAGGCTGTCATAAGCGACCAGCTACGATTCAGCGTAAATTAAAAAATAATAATAATACGAAATAAATCTGAAAACCCCAACACTTTTAATAAAACAATAAAAAAAAAAGAAAGGAAAGGAAGGAAAACACCGTCTCCTGTCAAAGAAAAGAGGAGCAGCAGGTGGGGCCCAACGCCCGTTCGGGAACTTTTGGCTGCACTCTCTCTCTCTCTCTCTCCGACTCTAGCTCGCCGTCTCTCTTCCTTTTCCTCCTCGCCGAACCTACTCTCTCTCTCTCTCTCTAGCTGCACTAAAAATCGGACCTCCCCCTCGTGTATTCTCTCTCTACTTAAAGCTAAAATCTTGCTTCTGACCGTTTGCACATCACTCACTCCCTCTCTCCCTCTCTCCCCTCTTGCGCGAACTTGAACGTCGTCGTTTTCTTCCTCCTCGCTCTTCCGCCACTGTGATGTGAGTGCACCTCCGGCGAACGCGCTCGGCCGCCGGCGAAGAAGAAGAAGGAGGAGGAGAAGGGACGGGAGGAATGGCGTACATGTGCGCCGACAGCGGGAACCTCATGGCCATCGCCCAGCAAGTCATCAAGCAGAAGCAGCAGCAGGAGCAGCAGCAGCAGGAGCAGCAGCAGAACCCGCACCACCACCACCACCCTCACCACCACCACCACCACCTCCACCACCACCACCAGCACCACCTCCTCTTGGGCATCAACTCCTTCGCCCTCAGCCCTTGGGCCACCTCCGCCTCCGCCTCCGCCTCCGCCTCCGCCCCCCCGCCGCCCCCGCCGCGCCGTCCTCCAACGCGGGCTCCCCCAATTTGGGCGCCCCCGCCTTCCCCGACCCCTTCCAGGTCGCCTCCGGGTCCGATCCCGCCTTCCCCTTCCCCAGCCTGGACCACCACCACGCGTCCGGCGGCGGCGGGTTCCGCTTCGGCGGGTTCGGCGGCGGCGAGTTCGACTCCGACGAGTGGATGGAGAGCCTGATGGGGAGCGGGGACTCCACGCCGGTGAGCTCCAGCCTGCCCCCGCCTGCGACGCGTGGCCGAATGCCGCGGCCGATTTCGGGCTCTACTCCGCCGATCCCTTCGCCGCCTGCCCGAGCCGGCTCGGGAGCTCGGACCTCAACCGGGTCGTTAGCCCCACTTGGGGGCCTGCCGCGGCGCCGACGCCTCCGCCGCCGCCGGCTGCGGAGGACTCCAAGCCGGCGAGGGTCTCGGCGTCGCCGCCCAGACAGCATAAGGGCGACGCGGCCCCCCCGGGCGCGGCCGCGGCCGGGCCGCGGTCGGGACGTCTTCCGCTTCCGCTCCGCCGGAGACCGAGCCGTCGCAGCCGCTGCTGAAGGCCCTCCTCGACTGCGCCCGGGTCAGCGAGTCCGACCCGGAGCTGGCCGCGAAGACGCTGGCCCGGCTCCGGGAATCGGCGTCCGCGCGCGGAGATCCGGCGGAGAGAGTGGCGTTCTACTTCTCCGACGCCCTCCACAGCCGGCTCTCGCTCGACGGGAGCCCCATCGCGTCGTCGACGTCGCCGGAGGAGTTCACGCTCTCGTACAAGG
This sequence comes from Eucalyptus erythrocorys, assembly GCA_014182555.1. NCBI lineage: Eukaryota > Viridiplantae > Streptophyta > Magnoliopsida > Myrtales > Myrtaceae > Eucalyptus > Eucalyptus erythrocorys. Next base: position 36,814,719 of record CM024605.1, on the reverse strand, counting down.
CCCTCAACGACGCCTGCCCGTACTCGAAGTTCGCCCACTTGACGGCGAACCAGGCAATCCTCGAGGCCACCGAGAAGGCCAGCAAGATCCACATCGTCGACTTCGGGATAGTCCAGGGAGTCCAGTGGGCGGCTCTGCTGCAAGCCCTCGCCACCCGCTCCACCGGAAAGCCCGACCGCATCCGGATCTCCGGCATCCCCGCCCAGGCCCTCGGGGAGAACCCGGCGCCCTCGCTCCACGCCACGGGCAACCGCCTCCGCGAGTTCGCGAAGCTCCTCGACCTCAACTTCGAGTTCGACCCGATCCTAGCCCCGACCGATTCGCTCGACGCCGCCAGCTTCCGGGTCGACCCGGACGAGGACCTGGCCGTCAATTTCATGCTCCAATTGTACAACCTCCTGGGCGAGACCTCCGCCGCCGTCGACGCCGCGCTCCGGCTGGCCAAGTCCTTGGGCCCGAAGATCGTCACGCTGGGCGAGTACGAGGCGTCCCTGAACCGCGCCCCCTACCCGGCCCGGTTCAAGAACGCGCTGGCCTACTACGCGGCGGTGTTTGAGTCCCTCGAGCCGATGAGCCGCGAGTCCCTGGAGCGGCGGGAGGTCGAGAGGCTGCTGCTGGGGCGGAGGATCGTGCGCTCGGTCGGGCCGGAGGCGCCGCCGGGGACGGGGGCGGAGCGGGAGCGGATGGAGGACAAGGAGCAATGGGGGGCGCTGATGGAGCGGGCCGGCTTCGAGGCGGTGCCGCTCAGCCACTACGCGGTGAGCCAGGCCAAGATACTGCTGTGGAACTACAAGTACAGCGAGCTGTACTCGATGCAGGAATCCCCCCCTGGGTTCCTCTCCCTGGCATGGAGCAAGGTGCCCCTGCTCACCGTGTCTGCGTGGCGCTAATGGAGGAGGGAAGGTCTCTCCCCCTCCATTTTTTCCTTCTTCTTTCTTTTCTTCTGGTTTTTTCTTTCTTCTTCTTCTTCTTCTTGGGTGGAGGAGGGGGCTTCAAGGGGTATATAGCGAAGTCCTTTTCAAATGGGTAATTTTTGTTCTTCTTGCTCTGCATTCCTGTGTAATTACATATCTTCTGGGTAATGGCTTGATGATGATGATGATGATGATCCGCAATTCGATTAGCAGCGGGGTGACTAGTTCAGAGCTTACAGTCAAAGATTCAGGCATGGAAACCTAATCCTTGAGGTGTGAAATTGAAAGACGTTTCGTTTGGGATTTTTACTTCGGTCCTTGGTTAGTTCCAGAAGTTGTTCTTGCCTTAGCTTTGAGTTTTTACTTCTTCTTTCTTGCTGCCCTTCTTCTTCTTCTTCCTCTTGTTCTTCTTCTTCTCTCTTCTGGGATTTTGGGTTTAATGTAGGTGAAAGCAAATGTAAAAACGGGGACTTTGTGTACCCCTAAGAATTGAATTTAGGTTCTCTCTTTTTGTTTTTTTGGCTCGGGCTCGGTGTAATTCTTCTGTACATTAGTTTTTTGTCGTTCTCACTCGATTTCTGTAGAGATTGAAACATTGAAGCCAGCAGATGGTGAATACTGCTAACTGCTTAGAAAGAAGAATTCAGGGTCGCTTTGAAAGATGCATAATTCGAGGCCTCTTGCAGAAAATTGCCATGCACCGGTCGTTTTCTCTTCAGGGAATTGCCATGTGACGTTGAATTTTTTCTCAGGACGTCCGAAAACCCGGAAAACGGGAAGGTGAGAACCGGAACATCCTTGTCTTCCTGGTGTCTTAAACTGTTGTTCAATTGAAGGGTGTTCGATTCATGTGCAGAGCTGGAGCATTAGATGTTAGCTGAGCTCCGTTACTTACTCCAGATTTATCAATGGCCTATTCTCAAATCGAATTGTTGATTGATTAGGCTTTTCGCAATCGATTTCCCTTTGAAAACTACGAATGGGAAAAGCACTCGAAACTGCCATATGGTTTCTTGGTTCCCTCTCGCCGGTCTCTCTGCCAAAATGCGCAGGGGCCACTTTCTCTGTTTCTTGGTCATGACTCGCGATCCTAATGCTTGTCCCTTTCGCTCCGCATTCTCTCTGATTTTCGCGGAAGTTCCACATCGACATTGTAACCTTTGCTAAATCTCTTTCACAAGAGCGTGTCGATGAAGTATCGAGTTTTGGAAAGGGAAGGCCATCGGTTGAATGTCGACTGACGCCCCATCGAGAAAATATCGGGCGTTTCCATGCTTGCCCTGCCATGAGAAGAGGCAGATTCACTGAAGTTCCTTTCACTGCGCTGTGATGTTGTTGGTATACGGCATGCGCGTGTGGGGCATCGCTTGAAATACCCAGAATAATCTCATCGAGCAATGACACTTATCACGTCCCATCGAATCAAGAAATCTCTGTTGGAACTCGAATTCACGTCCCTTCTTTATATAAAAACCAGTTTGAGGTCGGGTCGTTTTCTAACTCGTCTCAGCCAGATAGACAGAGCCACGAAAAAAAGCCTTGCTTATTGCAACCCTCCAAAACACAATTCGTACGCACGTTGACAGGGGATCGATGCTCGACTACAACTTCTTGAGCCGATCGCTTTCCGGGGCGGATCGGACTCGGATGTCTTAACTCCGTGCCTGATCACCAACCTTCGAAAGGCCTCAAAGAATCAAAATTCACCGGTGCAAAAGCATGAAAGCGCCAAGAGAAAGGAGGCTGTGAGAGAGACAGGGAAAACAGAGTCTCAAGCGAAGTGCGAGACAGAGTAGGCAGGCAAGTGGACTGACTCTGTATTTTGGGGTCCTCTGGTCCTAGTCATAAGCCACTGCAAAAACCAGAAATAAGATAAGAGACTTTGGGCTACTCTGAAAATTTCTGGTATTCATAGGCCCCCCCCTCCCTCGTTCCGTTCCATTATTGGCACTGGCGAATTAGGTAACCCGGCTCCACATTCTCGCCCTCTTCCGACGAATCCCTGATGTGCCGGTCGACGTGGCGGTCCTCCTGTGGGAACTTGCCGTGTTACTTAGTAAATCAATTCTGTGAACCGATCCCCGATAGCTTGAGAATTATCCTGTTTTATCATAAGTAACGCTAATCTAGGGTCATGAGCTCCTAGAAGTAGAGAAGTATCCCTAATTTGGTATCCTAACTAAAATTAGAATGAGGTTAAACCTCACTTGACGTGGATCTCAGAATGTGACCGAACAATTCCAACCTGAAAGGGTCGATTTTTTTGACTTTTTGTCAAAAATATGGCCTTTATATGTTCGGATTAAGTCTGAAAATACAAGACCGAAGCTTCGGAATACGATAGATCCCAAAGGGCTCTCGAGAAAAAAAAAAAAAAAAAAAGGGTAGGACGTTTGGTTGTTGTTCGGTGAGGTCAATTTTGATGGGCAGGATAGGGTTGGAAGCGACTGGTTGGAGTCCACTAGCTTCAGCCTTTAGCCATTATTTTTGGGGAGACTTTCCCAAATGGTGTCATTTCTCTTTTTTCATTCGAAGGGAAAGGGGAAAATTCGAGGACGTTGGACTTTGGTGTCTTGAAAATTGCCAAGACAACGGTTGTGATTTGCTGGGAAGGTGTTTGCCCTTTTCTCGATCGAAATTCGCAACTTCTACTCAAATTGGTTTTCTGATGGGATTTTGTCCTTGGGAAGGCTAATTCCCTTGGTGACACAATTTGATGTCATTATAAATTCTAGTACTGATCGAAAGCTGATATCCAGGAACAAAAAAAAAAGAAAGCTGATATCTTTTATGAAATTCGGAAAAAAAAAATAGATCATAATTGGAAGACGGGCTATAATGGGTGCTTTTTTATGTAACCAAAAAAAATGTTTAGGTTAAATTTTGTGACCCCAGATAAAATCGATGCATTTTGAAGTGATTATGTTGAAAATTGCTAAGACAACGATTTTAATTTTTGAGGGAGGTGTTTGGCCTTTTTGATCGAAATTTGCAACTTACCCAAATTGGTCTTTGTGGAATCTCCCATTTAAGTGCTTTTGGGAATTGTCATTGTGAAAGGCTCAAAGGATCCCTAATTTTCTGATGACACAGCATCAATGGCCATGTGACACACGATCACGGTTATAAAGTGGTAGCATTACAACTACCGCACAAAGTTTCAAGGTTTTTTCAAAAGTAAAATATATTGCTAATTTAGACAAAAAATCTGAGGCATCAAATTGAAATGGATTAACGTAGCTTTTTCAAGGTTTTTTTTTTAAGGGAAATATATTGTCGATTCCGACATAAAATTTAAGACATCAAATTGAAATCCTTGAGCTGTTCAACCAGCTTCTTACACAGACCCAAAAAATAAAAAAAATAAAAAATCAGCTTCTTGAGATTTAAACATACGTCGAACAATAAAGTGCAATAATATTCCGGGGCGCTTTTTTTCCGGCGGCGAGGTTGACGTCATCCTCTGGAGTATTTCCAAGCCCTCCGCGCGCGAGCCACGTGTCCCCTGACGCTGGCCACGCGTCTCCCCGCGAAAGAAATCAGCTCGCCGGAATCGGATCCAGCTTGACCCAGTTCCGACCTGAATTCCGTCTATATAAATCGAGGCTCGGCGGCTCCTCTCGAAACGCAGATCGTTCGTGCTTTCGAAAGGACGAGAAGAAGAAGAAGAAGAAGAGGATGAACGCCGCCGTCAGATCGGCATTCACCAGGAAGAGTTGCCGCTCGCCCTCCGCCGCCCTCCTCCGCCGGAACGCGCCGCCGGCTTCCCGCCCGCTCGCCACGGAGGCCGCCCGCGACATGGACCAGCGCAAGGCGGAGCGCGACGCCAAGGCCAAGACCGGGTCAGTTCCAGTAGTGCCTTCTTCTCCTCCGTCGTTCTCGCTTCTTTATTTCCAGTTGCGCGAATGGTTATTTAAACGGGTCGGGGATGTGTCGGAAGGCCGGACGCGATGGCGCACTCGTTCGGAGAAGGCTACGCGACGAGGTCCGACGAGGAGGGCTTCGGCGGGATCTACGAAGGCAGCAAGTCCGTGAACAACATCCAGGTCGACAGGGACATCCATGCGGGTCATCCCGGTAAGGAGCAGCGCTCTGACGTCTCTCGGTTTAGTTTCTTACGGTAGTGTCTACGTTCATGGAGAAGTTTCGATGATGCTGACTTGAGTTCGCGTTCGTGTTCGTGTTCGTGTTCGTGTCGATGTTGATATGGCCGGCGGCGGCGGCGGCGGCGGCGACGGAGCGAAGCTTACGACAAGGCGCAGGGGAGCGAGGTGAAGGAGAAGGAGAAGGCGCGACACCAGACCAGCGCTTCATCTTGAGCGATGATGGCTTTTGCCTTGCTCGTTAATGCTGAATTTGATTTTATTTAATTTATAATGTTTGTTTGTGGGCAAGTACCGAGTTTTTGTTTCCTTTCCCTTCTGCTAAGTGGTTTTTGTACTATCGGTATTTGAAATTATAGATTATTGTTTTTTTTTAATCTTTTTACCCGTGATACTTATTAAATGAAGAGTAGGTGAGTCTATTCATAAACTTTTATTAAATGATTATTGAAGGTAATAAAACAAACATAGCACTTCTTGAAGCACGTTTGCACGGCAAGTCAATTAGAATGAAAATCCTTCACTCCATGGGGGTTTCCCTTAGTGTCTCAATCGATCCTAATAGTCGACTACTGGGACCAATGGAGGGGTGAGCCTCGAGGGGTAGAAAAATTTCGATTGATTGGGGGAGGATTTAAGGATTTTTTTTTCAAAAGTGGAACTTCTAAGAAACCTATTTGAATTGAATGAAAATCCTTTATCCCATAGGGTGATTTCCTTAGTGTCTCAATCGATCCCAATAGTCGACTACATGGATCGATTGAAGGGAGAACCTGGAGGGTTAGCAAAATTTCCTTTGATTTGGGGAGGATTTAAAAAATGTTGCTTTTGAAAGTGGAACTTCTCAGAGTGCTATTTGAATTGATATTGCTATTGTTACTCGAATTAAATTGAAATTTGAAAAGGTAATCAATGAACAATTATAATCATAATAAGAGTGCGAGTAATTCTAAAAAAAAATGTTTTCGGACTCATTTGCTTTTTGCGAAATAAACAGAGATTGAATTTGTACACACCATATATCTAGAAGATTATGCAGTTTCTTACTTTCGTTTTCTTCCCGAAGCTTTTTTTTTATCAATATGTAGTGAACATATCGTGTGTGAACGTGGCCTCATGATTTTAATAATGAACGCTTCTTTTGTCAAATTTTTACACGGGTGCACTGTGGTGTTCCCCCCATGTCGGACTTTAGAATGCATTTGTTGGAGAATTGTCTTCAACCTCCAACAGGGTTTCTCTCATGTGACTCGACTTTGGACGTTTTGAATCCAACAAAACGGCACCGAAATTTTACCTTAAAAAAGGGACATTTAGGTTGAATGGATTTCATAGGGTCCGGTAAGGGAGGGTAACTTTGAGTATGTGCATCAGTTGAAAAATCTCCGATTGCTTGTACACGTTCGAAATGAATATCAGCTGACAAAAAAAAAAAAAAAAAAAACCCTAAAGGATATTTCGTCTCGAACCGAAGCGTAAAAAAGGTCATTCTAGTTCAGTTATGCATTTGGGTAGAGAGAAGCTCTTCCGTAGAGAGATAACCCACGAAAAAGAAAGAGCACGGGTGTGGATAGTCTTTCGACTCGAGATGATTTTGATGGCGGCGCAAAGGAGAGAGAGATACATATCATTTGGCGAAAGAACTTTTGATTTAATTAACTCGAGTGGATTGCATGAGGTAAGAAACAAAACTCATTGACTTTGCACTTTTCCTCAAGTCAGGATGTTGAAGATACGATTGGAAATTATCAAAGATTTCGATTATGATACCAATTTCGATCATGGATTGATTGATCAATTGAATCGGAAATTGTTCCAATTAATAGGAAATCATAATCTTTTTATATTTTTTCCATTGTTTCTTTCATCCTTACATTACAAATAGATCAATGTACATGATGCAAGATATAATATACAAAACAATTTCTCTTCAAAATTCTTCTTCATGTTCTGTCATGGTATCATAGTCAACTTTCCTAACCTAGTTTTCGCATTTCTTGAGTTGCCTTCGGTTCTTTCTCTGGGTTGTTATTGCAAATCCATCTCCTACAAAATAGACCATCAGACCGAATAGGAATTCACACTTTTTTTGGCTGATATCATGGCAAAAAACAAGAACACCGAAAGTTCCTCAATGGAGGAAACACCTAACTCACCTGCGTCATCACAAAATCAAATCTCGACACAAATGGAACAATTCGATTCTAGTGGAAAACACCTATTTGTTTAGCACCTTGACGATGCCCAATGCACAACTGATGGTAGTCGTGCTCCTGCTCTTGCTCTAGCCCGATTTTTTGGCTCAACCCAGTGGTCACTGATCCATTGATATACTATTTAGGGCCAATGGGCCATTGGGCTAGAGCAAACATAGGCTCAGTCATTCCAGTATAGGCCATCTATAGAGGAGAGGATCCCGAGCTTTGGAGCCTAGCCTAATGCAGGTGGGCAGAACTTCCTTGTAGGTGAAACCAACTTGAATGATGGATCGAGTCAGATAGATTCGGGTCACAGATTTGGACCCATATTGAGTGAAGGGGCAAATCCTTACCTAGTTTTTGGACTCAGTTTTGCGTTGTATGTCTTTCCAGTCAGTGGCGGCAGCTACCTCGAGCTTGACGATCCACTATACACCTCACCGGCTGACGGGCCCGAGATTTGACTCATCACCTTGTAGCTCATTGGACTGGAGACGTACTGGGCTCGGGATCTTTAGCAAGCACACATCACAAAGGACAAGGACAACTTTCTCGACGAAGCTGTCCCCTTCTTAGTCGAGGAGCACCTACAAAGACATTGGTGAAAATGTAATCAATTAGTCTGCACGTGGATGGGGAATTGCTTAGCCCTTGACGTTGCCGCTAGACTATCACCAACTGAACATTCAAAAAAATTATTGGAAAATATTCGAGAAATGTATGGACGACTCAATAGAGCAAGGTTGTTCATGATAACTCAAAGTATATTCGAATTGAAGTAAGGGAACCTCTCAATTACCGCTTGCTTCAATTGGCTCTTAGCCCTTTAGAACGAACTTGAGGCGATGGAGAAGCGGCTTGAGGGTCCCGAAGCCACTCTTCGACAACAAGAGAGATTAAAGAAAGAGAAAAGGTGATGCATTTTTTACTGATCTTGAATGAGTTGTATTCCTCATTTCAATCACAAATTTTGGCAATGGAACCCAAACCACTAGTCGATCGGACCTACCGGCTAACTGTCCATGAGGAGAGCTAGGGGGTGCATGACAACTCCCTATTTCTGTTCTGGAAACAATTTTTCTATTCCAGACTTGTTTTTGGAATAGAAATCCGTTTGATAAAATTATTTCATTTTTTATTTCTGAAATAGATTTTTGTTCCAAAAATAGGTTTGAAATATAAATTAGAAGTAAAAATTTTCTACTTTTCTATTTCTAGTATAAAAATCAGAAATAATTTCTCACACAAAACTTTCTAACCCTAATTTTGGTGACTCTCCCTCATCTCCTTTACGACATCTCTACCTCCTCCTCCTCTACCTCCTTATCTCCTCGACGTCGTCTCCTCCACTGGATGCTCTTTGCCTCTCCTCATCTCCTCGACGTTGTCTCCTCCACTGGATGCTCTGCCTCTCCCTCATTTCCTCCACCGACGCGTCGACTCTCCCTCATCTCCTCTATTGGACGTCTCCCTCTCCCTCTTCTCCTCCAACAACGCCTCTACCTCTCCTTCTCCTTCGACGCCTTTGCCTCTTCTCCTTAGATCTACACCTCACTCAATTCAATGCTATCGTCGACTTTGATGACGTCTCCCTCAACGCCTCTCTCGGATCTGTGCCGATGCCTCCCTCGGACGCCTCCCTTAGATCCACTGATGACGTCCCCTTGAGAGCGAGTACGGCAACACCTTCGACGATGACCAATGCCACGTCATAGCCACCAAGGCCCTCCTCACCTCAGGCAACTTCTGTGCCGCCGCCTCCGATTACAGGTCTCTTGCACTTCTTCTCTTTCCCTCTTTTCGCCACGGGTTGGTTCATATCTATCTCCTTGGTGTTTTGGCGTTGTAGATGTTTTGTGAAAATGTTGGCTGTTTTGTGTGCGGATGATTGAAGTGTGTTCTTTGCTTGTTAAATTGCTGTTGAGCTTGTGAATTGGTCTCGATGTCGCGAAATTGGCATTTTGAGGGGATTTGTGTTGCTTAGAAGTGAAAAAACTTTAGGCAAAAGAACTTTTGGCAACACGAGATCACTTACTTGTGGGAGACCTCTAGCACCGGCTACTCCTTTTAGATAAACTGTCTTGAATCGACAATCAAAGCTCGAATACAGAATGGTATTTTTTTTTTTGTTGTAAAGAGAATTGCGATATGATTAGGCTCTAGATAAAGCACGCTGTTTTTATGCTCGGTTTTAATACAGAATTGCTTTAGTAGCATAATTATGTTTTGTCCTATCGAACCCTGCTGGGAGGGGCCAAGCTTAGTTTTGAGACACATCATTGTTTTCGTCATTTTAGATTCTTAAAACCTACCTTCAAGATCTTTCTTTATTCCTTTCTTTAGGCATAGGTCATCTCCATTGAACTTTTTTGTGAATCTTATGTAGCCAAAGGTGAACCATCTTAAATAATTCTTTTTTTTTTTTTGGATACTCAGATTTTCTTTATCTCACGTGCTTATATAATTTCTTTAACTTTTTCTTTTATTTCTCATTCATCAGGATAGAGCTTAAACCCTCCACATAAATTCTCAGCTTATCAAGTTCGATGGATGTGGCCAATGTCGTTGCTCTGTCTCTTTGTTTTGATTAAAAAACCAAGTTGTTTCCAAAATGAAAAGTCAAGTACATCCATTGGTGTACTTCTACAAAGTTCATCGAAAAGTTTGTTGAATGAAATTATTCAATATTTATTATAGTATCTTTGTTTCGAGGAGCATTAGGATTTCTTTTTGGAGATAGAGGAATGTTAAGAAGTGGTCCACATGTTCACTATCAATTTTAAATGTAATTTTTGGATTAAAACTATTGCATCTCATTTGTAAATTCTAGGGGCCCTACTGGATTCAATGCTGCAGTTTTATATGGCTACATGCATTACTCAACATCTTTGAATTAGAAATGTATTTTTGCGTAGGATTTTTCTTGTTTCTTCCATTAAACGAAACTTCTATGTGGCTGTTCTACTTATATCTGTGTGATGGATTATTTGACATCTTCATATTTCAAGTCTGGCTCTTTAATTTTCCTTAACCAAGTTCAAGGAACTCACTGTTGATTATGTTATCATCAAAGGTTGATGTCATTAGAAAACCAAGTTGTTCCCAAAATGAAAAGTCAAGCCCAGGTAGCCTTACAAGGATCCAAACCGAAATGTATAATATTGTTCAATCATATAGCAAAAGAAGTAGCCTTTAGAATGTCGATTAGTGGGAATGTTCACTACTGGTTATTATGAGCAAATTGCTGGGGCATTGGTTGGTGGGAATGTTCCTTTTGCTTGCAATATATGGTTGCTTATACAATGTTATATGAGGATGTTTCTCTTTTAATTTTCTTTGTGCATTTTGTTTTATTGATAGTCATAGAACATCTTATTGATGCGATATCGACATCAAAGTCTACACTTGAACTAGTACACCAATTGATATGGCTCATTTGATACTCAATTAGTTAAGGTTAAATGGCTTCCCAAAAAGAGGTTTGTATGGCAAAGTGGACTGAGCCTTTGACCAATGAGCTTGTAAGTTTGTTGGTAATAGAGGTGAAAAAGGGAAATTGCATCACCTTTACCTACAACAAAGCATAATGGAATAACATACATCCCGAATTCAATAAACGGACGGGACTCCACTTTAGTATAGTTTAGTTGAAGAACAAAGTCAACAAACTGAAGAGACAGTATAGTAGTTTCAAGAAACTTTTGTCACAATCTAGATTTGGATGGGATAATATAAATGATACGGTTGCTGTGGAGGATCAAAGTGTGTGGAAGTCTTACATCAAGGCATCAATTTACTTGGGTCATTTTGTTTATATTGTATTGCAATCTTTGATAGTGTTGCTGACATATGTCATTATTGTATAAATTCCAAGATAATAGTGAATGGGCTAAATTCAGAAAGGATGGGTTTCCTTAGTATCTTGATTTGTGTATCGTGTTTGGTGATACACTATGAAGCATGGACACTCTCCAAGACACTCTGACACGTGTCTGACACGCTCCGCCACACAGTCAACTACCTCCGACACGCAAGTCGAAAATTCTGACACGTGACTCCGACACGCATGGGGTTATTTTTATAAATTTCCAAAACTTCTAGTGTCTAAATAAAAATATATGAAAAAAATAAAACAATAAAATAATAAAAGCTAAAACTTTAGTCGCACGCACGGGTTCTAGATTCTTCTCTTCACTCTTAGTCGCACGCACTTGAGCACTCTGGTTCTCTTCTTTCGCCGTGAGTGTCGCCGGTGTTGCTTTGCCAGTCGCGTGGCCCACTCCACCAATCACGCACTCATCGCAGCCCCCTGTGCCTTAGCCCCACTCGTCGCCATAGTCGCTTTCGACCTCGCCTTCGTCTCTCGCAAGCATCAAGTCGTTGCCCCAACGGCGAGCCGTTACCTCTGCCTCTCATAGGCGTTGCCGTGTTGCTCTTCTTCATCTTGCAATTTCATCTTTTTGCTAATCTCAGGTTAGCATCTTGGATTTCTTTATAATGCGATTTGGGATTTTTCGACCAACCTTAGAGTTAGTTCTGGGAAAGGGGGATTAGTGAATGTTTTGTTAGATACATGTTGAGTTCCAAAATTGAATGAAACAAATGGAGCTCAGTGTTGGCCACGCTTGTTGATGTCGAAAAATTAGAGCTTTAGTTCTTTCATAGCAAGACGTTCTGCACCCTCGTTGGGCTTTATGTTATCATGTATTTCGTCCGAAAAATTTGGACCTTCCCATCCCATTTTGCACCCTTGTCGTGTTGTGCTCGTTTGAATGACTCTGTGAATCACGATCGTGGAACTGAGGGTGCAATTATTGGCCTTTTGGAATAGATGGGCTTGGTTGTTCTTCTACTGCTAGTGCTGGATGTAGCAAACTAGGTTCCTCTGTTGTCCATCGGATCGAGTTAGCTGAAGTTCGATTGGTGCTATTGCGTTTTGGAGTCAGGTTCTTGTGATGGTGCATGGGGTTTTGCTATAGATGTTTTTGAGCTTGAATGAGTAGAGTTTGGCAGTCTGTAGCCATCATGGGAAGGGAATTAACCTAGCCGATATTGAAAGGTCCCATAGCAAAGTTTCCGTGAATGAAATTATCTAAAGTTGTTATTACGGGGAACTTCGACAAGTATTTTGGAACAACATCTTTTGGAGGGGATAAGTACACTAATGGTGCCATAAGTTGTGTATGGCGCTCACTTTGGTGCCAAAAGTTTCTGTTGGATCACTTAAGTGCCAAATCGGAGAAAAAACGATCACTTTGGTGCCACCGACGAGAATTTCCGACCAAAATGATTACGTGGCTTTATATTTTAAAAAAAAAATTCGATAAACCCTTTAAACGACGTCGTTTTTTGTCATACTTAAGAAAACGACGTCGTTTTGCCGTCCTATGTGGATGGCTTAGGAAAAACGACGCCGTATAGCCCATTTGTGATTGAAATTAGGGTTTTTTTGTTCATCCTCGCCGACCCACCGTGCTCGGCCACCGTCGTTGGGCCATCGTGCTCGACTACCGTCGCTCGGCCACCGTGCTCGGCCACCATCGCTCGGCCAAGAAGTGATGGGAAAATAGGAGGCGAGCACAGAGGAGGAGGAGGAAGAAGGGGGATTAAAGGTGTAGAGAGAGAGAGAAGACGAGGAGTGCGAGGGAAAGAGTGGCTGGTGCTGGTGTTGTTCTTCGTGGAAGAAGACGCGGCCGCCATGGCTTCTCTCTCTCTGTTGGTGTTGTTTTTTGGGGAAGAAGATGATATCACCATGGCTTCTCTCTCTCTCTGCTGGTGTTGTTCTTCGAAGAAAAACACGATGCTGCCATGGCTTCTCTCTCTCTCTCTCTCTCCTGGTGTTGTTCTTCGGCGAAGAAGACAACGCCACCGCCATGGCCTCTCTCTCTCTCTCTCTCTCTCTCTCTCTCACAATTTGGGGATTTAGGGTTTCGACTTGGGATTTAAGACGCCAAACGATGTCGTTTGGTGGTTTACATGCTGACTGGACTTTCCGGCGAGCCACATCGGTATAAAAATTATTTAAAAAGGCCACATCGGATTTCCGATGCGTTCGGATCGGCGTTGGCACCAAAGTGAGCGTTTTTCAAATTTTTTGGCACTTAAGTGATCCGACGGAAACTTTTGGCACCAAAGTGAGCGCTGTACACAACTTATGGCACCATTAATGTACTTATCCCTCTTTTGGAGAGTTGTTGCCCTGTTATCTATTACTAGTACATAGACAGAAAGTCATATTTTGTGCGTGAGGTGTCAGGTTACAAAGTTTGTAAAATTTTTAGAACGTCAGCTTGCATTTACACAAAATCAATTTGCTTTAATTTTTATGTATTGAGCGCTCTATTTTGAATAAGTCATCTATGAAATAAGTGGCATCGAAATTGAAAACCAGAAAGGCATATCGGTTTTGTTATGATTTCTCTTTATTTTTATTTCCTTTCCACTTTTGTATTGTGAATACTCATAATGACTTTGGTCGTGTATGTGTGATGGTCAGGAATCGATGATGGAAATTTGGTTGTTGCTGTTTGTTGCTGTTCGCTGCCATATTGCTGCTGTTCTTTGCCATTTGCTGCTGTATAGCTGCTGTATTGCTGTTGTATTGCTGCTATATAACTACTGTATTGTTGTCATATTTCCACTTTGTTTACTGTTGCTTACTGCTTCCCGTAACGTGCTTCCGGTTGGTATCCAATCTTTCTTAGTTAACTTTAACTAAGAAACCCTATAGCAATTGATAATAACATGTTTATTTATTTATTTATTTATTTTTATAGAATGTCTTCAAGTTTAAACATGACTAGTAGTACTTCAAGTACACAACCACCTAACTCTAGCAATGAAGTTGTAAAACAACAATTATGGAGGTATGTTACTAAGTTAGTTAAGCATATTGATGTTAGGGGAAATTTATCTTAGAGATGTAACCTTTGTAAAAAAAATTTTAAGAGTTCATATACGAGAATGAAAGGCCATTTGATGATGATAAATGAAAAAGGAATTGGAAAGTGTACAAAAGTAAAAAAAAAAAAAAAAAAAGATCTTTTGGAGATGAAAAGATTAGAGGAAGAGGTTAATACTAAAGTAATGAGTATTGCACCTAGAAATGTACTTTTGCCTTTTGCTAGTTATTAACTTAGTGGTGGTGGTGGTGATGGAATGAATTTATCATTTAACTCCAAAAAAAAAAAAAAAGGTGGAAGTGCGAGTAGAAAATCATTTGAAGATGCATTTAATATGACTCAACGAGAATGTTTAGATTGTGAGATTGCTATGATGTTTTATTCAGCGGACTTGCCGTTTAACCTAGTAAGGAATCCTTATTTTCAATCCGCTTTTACTTATGCTACTAATCATAATATTGCGGGTTATGTACCACCGAAATATAATTTGTTGATGACCACTTTGTTGCAAAAAGAGAAGGCAAATATTGATAGATTGTGGGCACCTATCAAAATCATGTGGAAGAAGAAGGGTGTAATTATTGTGAGTGATGGATGGAGCGACTCACAAAGAAGATGGCTTATTAATTTCATGGTGGTATTGGATGGAGATCCAATGTTTATACAATCGGTTGATTGTTCAGGGGAAATAAAAGATATGCATTTCATTTTTAAATTGCTAAAAGAAGTTATCAATGGAATTGGGCATGAGAATGTGATCCAAGTAATTACGAATAGTACTTCAAATTGTAAGGGCGCAGGACAACTCATTGAGCAAGAATTTCCATCCATTATGTGGACGCCTTGTGTGGTGCACGCCCTTAATCTAGCTTTGAAGAACATTTGTGCTGCAAAAAATATGGAGAGCAACCAAATAGTTTATGAGGAATGTAGTTGGATTTCAAATATTGTTAAGGAAGTTATGCAAATCAAGCATTTCATCATGAACCATTCTATAAGATTAGCAATATATAATGAGTTTGTTAGCTTGAAGTTGCTTTCTATAGTGGATACACGTTTTGCTTCGATGATTGTAATGCTTAGGAGATTCAAGTTAATAAAAAGTGGTCTTTAAAATATGGTGATTTGTAGCAAATGGAATATCTATCGAGATGTCAATCAAGAGAAAGCTAATTTTGTCAAGGAGAAGGTGTTGAATGATTTTTGGTGGGATTTGATTGAGTATATACTTTCCTTCACAGCTCCTATTTATGATATGCTTAGAATTTGTGATACCGATAAGTCTTGTCTTCACTTAGTTTATGATATGTGGGGTTCGATAATCGAAAAAGTGAAGAAAACTATATATGCACATGAAGTGAAGAGGCTAGATGAGAAGTCCACAGTTTATGAGGTAGTTTACACAATTCTTGTAGATTGTTGGACAAAGAACAACATTCCACTTCATTACTTGGCACATGCCTTAAATATTAGGTAAGTTCTAAAATTGTATGAAATTATTACTTTAGTAGTTATTCTTTCTTTCACATGATAATATAATACTCATCTTATTTATTATTGTTTTATAATTTTATTTTATTTCATTTTATTAGATAAATGTACTATAGTGATCAATGGCTTGATGAAGATCCTACTTGAATTTCTCCATACGAGAATAAGGAGATCAACCAAGAAAGACCAAAATGCTTCAAGAAATACTTTCCCAACTTGGATGAGCGCAACAAGATGAATTTGGAGTATGTAGATTTTGCGAGTAAAAGGGGATTTTAGAGATTTTGATTCAATTCAAAATCGATATTCTATGGATCCTAAGGCTTGGTGGGTTAATTATGGTGTATGTGCACCGATGCTTCAAAGCATAGCCTTAAAGCTTCTTGCACAACCTTCTTCTTCATCATGTGCTGAGAGAATTGGAGCACTTACTCATTTGTGCACTTGGTGAGAAGAAATAAGATGATCCCAAAACGTGTTGAAGATTTGGTTTTTACTCATAACAATCTTCGTCTTCTATCTATAAAAAGTCCACAATACGCAGAAGGAGAGATTAAGATGTGGGATATTAGCAGAGATGCATTTGACTCGTTTGAAGATGTTGGGGTGCATCTTTCACTTGAAGAACCGGAGATGGAGTCTTTTTTTTTTGTTAGAAGAAATAGATAATGTGGTTTAATGACTTTTTGTTATATTACTTGATGGAATGTTGATTGTTTTTTTGCTTATTGTTGAATTTTAAATTTAATAGTGAAATGTGGATTACTTATTTTTTCCTTCAAGTTTTATGGATTATTACAATGAAATGTAGTTGAATTTGTCAAATTAAAAGAATGAATGATATTAACAAATGTAGGATTAACGTTTTTAGTATAGATTAATTCTAGGCTCTTATTATTATTATTATTTAGTTATTTATGCATTTATATATAAAAATATTTATTTAATATTTAACGTGTTGGAACGTGACGAAATTTTCTACTTTTTGAGACATGATGTGTTGGCGTGTCGTGTCGCGTCGTGCGTGTTGTGTGTCACGTGTCTGTGTTGGTGCTACATAGGTGATACATATGCTATTGGGGAATATATAGTAGGAAATGTAGAAGAAGTGGTAGTGTCCTCGGAGAGAAACGAAAATGATGGTGACGGTGGTGATTGTGGTGATGGCGGTAGTGATCATGCAGTAGGTGATCCGGATGAATTTGATGAACACTATATTGATGAGGAAGTCTTCACACCTAATATAACTCCTACCTCAGATCATAAAAATCACAAGTAGTATAGGACTCCAAATTCTAAGAAAAGGAGGAAGAGTAACACATATAATGTTAGTGACACCTGCAAAGACATTCAAGAAATGATTAAATTCATTACTGGTCAATCAACAAGTGGCTCTGTGACCTTAGATGCCCCATCACCTGTAGACCCTCACTTCATAAGAGTCGTGGTTACCATCCTAAATGGCATGCTTGATTTGGAGCAGAATTTTTACAACAAAACTGTGAACCAATCATGTTTCAATGCCACTTGGAGAGAGAGGCTTTCATCATATCGTTACTTGAAAGGGGACGTGGACTTCTTGAATCTCTTTAAGCAAATGTTGAGTAGTATGCTATGGATTTATCTATTTGGTTTAATTTCACTCTATGACTTATGTATCTGAGATACTTTGATCATTTTTTATGATGCAATTATGAAAACTTTGTGGCTATTATTGATTATTATTAGATTCCTTACTTATTTATTGTGTTTATTTGTTTTTTTTTTTTCATGTGATGGCATTAATAATATGGAAAGGGATGAAAGTAGCATGTATAGTGATCAAGTGGCAACAGGTGAATCGGTTGAACTAGATTTTGATATTTTGATATTGATATACTTATAGCATGGTTGTGCATTGTTGCGGTGGATATGTCGATGCACTTGAGAGAACCTAGTAGGGATAGCATATTGTCAGGACCCTAATGGGTGAGGGAGATTCTTCAAAGACATTCAGATAGAATATATGAAACTTTTAGAATGGAGAGACACGTCTTTCTCAACCTTTGTGATTTGATGAAGGCAAGAAGCTGGCTGGAAGATAGTCGATATATAAAGGTAGATGAATAAATTGGAATCTTCTTATTTATGATTTGTCACAAGAACTCAAATAGAAATTTATGCGAAAGATTACAACGTTTGGGATAAACTATCAGCAAATACTTCACTATAGTGTTGAAAGCAGTTCTCAAACTTGCAAAAGAGATTATCGTACCACCTTCCTTTAATGTTGTCCCAAATGAGATTATTATGGATCCCAACCATAAATTTTACTTCAAGATAGGATTTTCATGCATTCATTTACAACATCGGTTTCATTTTGATGCTAATCTTATATAATACTAGTCTTTGATAAAACGATAGGGTTGTGTGGGCGCTATTGATGGTACTCATGTTCATGCTTCTATACCTGTGTCAAAGCAAATCTTATTTAGAGACATAAAATAAATTACCACTCAAAATGTGAAGTTTGTATGTTTGTTTGATATGAAATTTACTTTTGTGTATGTTAGTTGGGAATGATCTATCAACGATTGTCGGGTGCTATCAGCAGCACTCGAGACTTCTTGCTTGGAATTTCCTCGACCACCACTAGGTATTTAGGGTGCGAATGGTAACACTTCTTGGCTGGGGAAGGGTTTTTTTTTTTTTTTTTTTTTTCAGAAATGCTTCTTTTTATTTCTATTATGGGGAACAATTTATGTGTAAAAAAACCTATTTGATAACTACACAAAATTTTTACTCTAGAAATAGAAAAAAAATATAAATGCGTTTGGTAAAAAATAGTTTCTTTTTTATATTTATTTATTTTTTATTTTTGCCGGCCGGACGCCACCAGCTGACCGTCACCCGCCGCACATTGCCGCCATCGGCCGCAGCCGATCGCCATCGCCGGCGGCGATTGCGGCGGCGTCCGGTGGTGGCAGCGAGCGACGGGCGGCGGGCGGCGGGCGGCGGCAAGAGATGAATAAAAGAAAAAAATTTACTTATTTTTGAAACTTATTCCCAGGAACAAGAAGCAACTTTTTTTTACTTCTCATTTCTATTCCAAAACTATTCCCGGGCTAACTTTTTGTTCCCGGGAACAAAAAATCAACTTGCCATTATCAAATGGGTTTCTATTCTTTTTTTGTTTCGGGAACAAAAGAATAGAAATTCTTGGGCTAGGGAAGGTTACCATGCGTAGCCTTACTTGTTCTGGAAGTATCAATTTTCTTTAAGATTGTATTGCATTTACAAATCACGACTAATATATGAATACTTTATTTTAGGCAAATACTATGTTGTAGATTCTGGTTATGCATCAACTCCAGGATTCTTAACTCCTTTTAAAAGTGAACGGTATCATCTAAATGATTATGGAAGTAGAGCAAGATGACCAAGAATAGCAAGAGAGTTGTTCAACTATAGGCATTCTTCACTAAGGAATGTCATTGAGAGATCATTTGCGACATTAAAGAATCGCTTCTTTATTTTGAGACACATGCCTGCATTTGCAATTCAAAAGTAAGCACATATGTAATTATATGTTGTGCTATCCATAATTATATCCGTGATCAGGACATGAGGGATAAAATTTTTTTCTTATATGGAGATCCAGAATACCCATTTGGATCTACACAAGATGAGGTTATAGGCGATACATCAACCAAAGAAACTGAGATGAACATGCTTAGAAAAAGTATTGCCAATAAAATGGCAATGGATCTTAATATGCTATAGATTCCATGAAATTGTGTTTTTAATTTTTGTAATGTATTTTTATTATTTTGTATTTGGGGATTTCCAATCTTTGTTTTTGTAATGTGATGCTGTATTTGATGATTTCTATCTCAATTCTTGTAATGTGATGTTGTACTTGAGGATTTCCTTTATTTGTAGTGGTCCTTTATGACAAGCTCCATTACACTTTGTAAAATTCACCGATTTTGTAAAATTTACCTCAAATTGCCCAATAAACTTCTTTGTGTTTCTTTCTAAAATGATTGCCCGATATCGTAGACCATGGCGGTAATCGACATGACACACTAGCATAAAGGGGATTGGAATATTTGCATGAAAAGGTTCAACCTTCTATAATACATAGGGATTTTAGGTCTACCAATGTGCTTATTTTTTAAAAATTCAAAGCCAAAATTCAGGCACTTGACATGGTTACCCACCTTCATTCTACTAGAGTGTTAGGAACCTTCGGCTATCATGCTTAAGAGTAATGCATCCGAATGTCTTTTTTCTATTGTATGGAGACTATTGATAAGTATATTGTTTGACCATAATTGCCTATCTAGGTGGATGCTAAAGAATTTTATGTGAAAATTTAGAAAATTCGATATAACAACTCTTACTTTGTATTTGGGTTTGTAAGCATATGAAATTTATAAGAATGGACATTTCACTTGCTCCAAAAGGAAAATTTTGTTTTTAGAAATAGAAATTTTATACTGTTATCAAACGAATTTTTATTTCTGAAACAGAAATTTTGTATCATTAGCAAACGGATTTTTTTGCTCAAAAACTTGTCTAGAAATAGAAATAGAAAATTTATTTCTCTTCTAGAAATTAATTTCTTGCTAGAATGGTTATCATTCGCACCCCTAGCGGCTGGCGATGGCTAAGCATGGACGGATGAGCGATAGTGTCTCCCTTGCAGTGGTGATTTCCTCTAATGTCACTTAGATGGAGTAGGTGAATGAGAGAAATGGGTATTTGCTTGCGGCAGCCAGACGAAACGAAGGGAACTTTGGGTTTTCTCAAATGGACGGCCAGATTTGCGCTCAGGATCAGACAGCTCTTGCTCCTTTGGTCAACACACAAGATTGGACGGCCATCAACGCGCACGATTGGACGGTCCTTGTTCCCGAGATCAGTGCGCACAATTGGATGGTGATGGCTTGTTCATCCTCTGATCGAATTTGAGGGTTATTATCATGCCACGTCAACTCTAGCCTATAAAGGATCCTGTGGCTCTAGAGGTGTCATGTCATCAAGAAAGGTTAGCGGGCAAAATTCTAAATTCAAAAATAAATATTGTGAACATCACAAACGCCTATACCATACAGTTGATATCTACTAGAAGCTGCATGGGAAACCTAATGAGAAAGATAAGAGAGAGAGGAAACCTTCGACATACCAAATATTTGCATAAAAAATTTATGGCCCACATCAAACTATTACTCAAGAGTAACACCAGAGTATTGTGTAGATTATGAATCAACTAAAGACAAGCGACAAGAGCGCAGGCTTCTCAGGTACATTTCTTTATAAGGAAAATTCTCTTTCGGTTGATGCATGAATAATCGATTTCAGTGTTAGTGACTACATAATATGCAACAATAACTTGTTTTCTCACATTCATAAAGGTTCACAATCTTCCATACTGGCATGTCTCTCAAATGGAAATATCATTCATGTTTCCACAATTGGCATCGGGCATCTTTGTCCAATTTTGTCCTTAAAAATGTCCCGTATATCCTAATTTTGAATTCAATCATCTGCTAGTCTCAAGAGTCTATGAAGATAATTCTTGCTGTGCTATATTCGGTTTTCATAATTGTCCGTTTGAGGATGATTTGACTGACAAATTGATGGGCTTTGGTAAGGTTGTATAAGGACTATATTTCTAGTATGATTCCCATGGAGATTTACAGTTGATTAATAGAAATATTTCTTGTAATACCATTAGTCAAAATAAAACTCTTTTCTTTCGTCAACAACGAGGCCATAGTGCATGTTTTCCTCATCCAAAATATCCAAGATGCTATTTGGCTAAATAATCCGAAGCATCTTTTCCAATAAGCATATCTCGAGTTGATAATGCATTTTATTTACTTTATATGGACATGTTGGGTCCTTATCATACTCCTCATCATGACGGACCCCTTTTTTTCCTCACAATTGTTGACGATTATACACATGCCATGTAGGTATTCCTTATGCAATCTAAAAGTTAAACTTTTAATCATATGTCGAATTTCCTTTCTCTGATTAGGCATCGATTTGATAAATTTGTGCGAAAAATTTGTACAGATAATAGGCAAGAATTCTTTACTTCTGATTGCATAGAATTCTTGTCTTCTAGTGGAATACTTCATGAAAGTTCTTGCATTTATACTCCACAAGAGAATGGAATTGTTGAGCATGAGCACAACCATTTGTTAGAAGTTGCTTATACACTAAAATATTAGGCTTCTATTCCTGAAACTTTTTTGCAGAGATTGTGTGGTCATGACAACTTATCTAATTAATTGCATGCCAACTCAAATTCTCCATGGAAAAAATCCTTTTGAAATGTTTTACAACAAGCAACCAGAAATGACTGCTTTAGGGTATTGGGTTGTTTATGTTATGTGACAAATGGGTGCCCTCAAGATAAAATGGGACCTCATGCCACTCAATATATATTCATGGGTTATCCTACTCTTCAAAAAGGATACCGTGTTATGAAAATATTTACAAGAAATTTCTTTGTAAGTAGGAATGTTACATTTCATGAAGATGTATTTCTATTCCTGGGGATGATACCCTCATCACAATCATCCTAGCCCTCTTCAAAGAATTGTCAACAATTTCTATATGATGAGGATTTAGCCATCGCAACACTATATTTTTTTTATTGCACTGGAATCATCAATGCCAATTTAGGAGGAATTTGTGAGCTAGTAGTTAAATTGCCGACTTTACCTAAAGATAATTCTCCTATTTCCCCCATGGTGGTTGCAACAGAGAATGTTCATGAACCTTCATTAGTGCCTACACAAGTAGCAACGGATCAACCTTGATGTTCTAAGCTGCATATTTGTCCATCGATGTGTACCAAAGATTATATTTGCTCTATTATAGGCTATTTAGGTACACAATATCTCGTTTCTTCATATGTCTCCTTTAGTGAGTTATCTCAAGAGCATATGTGTTGCATCGGTCGCATTTTAGAAGAGCAAGAGCCATCCCCATTTGTTGAAGCAACACGTGACCCTCGATGGCAATGTGCCATAGAATCAGAACTCAATGCACTTGTGGAGAACTATACATGGGATATTATGCCATTACCCCCTTATCGAAAACCGATTGGTTATAAATGAGTTTACAAAATCAAGTTCAAGGCAGATGGCTCAGTTGAGCGTTACAAGGCTCGTTTGGTTGCCAAAGGATTCACTCAATAAGAACGTTTTGACTATCATGAAACCTTCTCTCCTGTTGCAAAAGAGGTAACTGTTCACTTATTTTTATTAGTTACAGTTATTCTTAATTGGTTATTACATCAAATGGATGTCTACAATGCTTTTTTTCACATAGATTGTTGACACCTAAATTTTGACTAATCATTTAGTAATTAATTGCATAAAAAATTAGGGATTAATCTTTAACCCCTAAAAAAAAAGTAGTAAAATTATATTTGCATTTTGCATCGGTACTAAAAAGGCAATAAGACGCAGCGGCTCGTGGTCGATTACTCGCACAAAAGGATGGTCTCCCTCCACTGGTCTGAACACGCAAAGGGCAAAAGTCAAAAAAAAAAAGAGGAAGGAAGTTCTTGCACGTCCGTTGTCTTCCCCTCATTAATGCCTGCACATGCATGCACAAAATTTCTGCGGACGTGAGGAGTCTCGAAGGAGCAAAGTGAATTTCAGTGAAGCTTCAAGCATGAAGAAGAAAAAAGAAGCCCACGTCCATTTTCTCCCCTCATTAATGCATACACATGCACGCACGAAATGGGGACTGGAAATTCTACAAAAAGCCTGCAAGAAGATGGACTAACATTTTTATACTATTATCTTTGAGAGCAGGCGGTGGCCCCCATCTTGGAAAAAGAACCCGGCGTGAACGGCAAGAAAAATTACCGCGGCCTCCTATTCACACTAAAGGCAGTGGGACGCCTATAAATAAGCAAGAATCCTCGGTTAAAAAAGTGGGGGGACGAAAATTCACGGAGAGAGAGAGCCTGCCAGAGAGAAAAGAGAGTGTCAGAGAGAAAAGAGGGGGGAGAGGAGAGCTAAAAAAATATTAATTGTGATGGGGGCTTCCTCTTCGGATAAGGAAAAAAGGTGTCAGGGGGAGGGTATTAAAAAGAAGAGTGAACGCAACAGAGAGAGAAAAAGAACGTGAGAAAAAAAA
The DNA here is from genome assembly GCA_014182555.1 of Eucalyptus erythrocorys. NCBI lineage: Eukaryota > Viridiplantae > Streptophyta > Magnoliopsida > Myrtales > Myrtaceae > Eucalyptus > Eucalyptus erythrocorys. Next base: position 36,790,960 of record CM024605.1, on the reverse strand, counting down.
AAAAAGAATGGGTTGTCTTCTTCCCATGGTGTCTTCTTCCTAGGGGGCTTCGAGCAACGTCTGCAACTCCCCACCGTAGCTGCTGTCTTGCGGCCGCGGAGCCCAGAATGCTGTCGCTGTTGCAGCCCTTAGCCTGCTCGTTGCCGCACCACTGCAGCACCTTCCCCCGCCTGTCTGCAGCCGCCCGCACCAGCAACCTTCAAGCTCCATCTTGCTCACCGCCCCCTTCGTCCATCGCCGGACCCAGTGCCGTGCCGCGCCTCTGACCCTCTGGCGTCCGTCCCTTGCCGCACCAGTTGCCGCAGCAACCCACGAGCATCGCAATCCAGCCGTGCTGCAACCCGAGCCACCAAAGATGCTTGCTGTTCTTTGGTCCTGTGACACGCCTCCGCTGCTCCCGATTGCTGGCTCCACGTTTGCTGCTCACGTTTGCAACGGTTCCCGATCTCCTCACTCACGCGACTCGACGCTTGAGCCGCTTCGAGTCTCATTGTTTCGACCTGTCGCTGCTGTCTCTCAGCTCAGCACCTCGCTTGATCCAAGCCTCTGCCTGCGACGACCCCGACGATCCAGCCACCATCGCGACCTGCAGCGCCCATCACTGTGCGTTTTGTCAGACCCGCGCCCGACGCCGTTGCCATCCAGCCGCCACCACGACGTTAGACCCTTTGCTCGCACCAGCAGTATCGTACGCCAGGCGGATCCGACGACCGAGCCTCCATAGCCGCGAGCACCCGAGTGCCTTCGTCGCTGCTGAACGTCGCTCTTGCCCCTTAATCGCTCGGCAGCTGAAACTCGCCGCTATTGACCTCGCCGACGCCGCGCCTCCGCACCGCCTTTGCCTGCTATCCGTTTCTCCGTTGACGTTGGCGTACCCTCCCTTAGGTAGTTTTTTTTTTTTTTTTTTTTTTTTATTTTTACTTTCACCTTTTTTGCAGTTTAGTTTATTTCATTGTCTTGATTTTTATTTTTTTTTTTATGTTTATTTTTATTTTATAGCATTCTTTTAGTTTAATTATTTGAATTGTAATATTGAATGCTAATATTTGTGCATTTTGTAGGTATTATCAACTAGGATTTTGTCTGAAATTATTATAATTATTAATTTAATCCGAGAGACATTGGGTTATTTTTTTAATTATATTAATTTTTGGGTTTTTTTGGTGGGATTTTAATTGTTAAATCATAATAATTATTTAATTTGGTCCGTAAGACTTCGGACCAGATTTTTTATTATTTTGATTTGTTGTGATAATTAGGGTTAGGATAATCGTTAATTTGACCTGTGAGACAATAGGTTATTTTTTTATTATTTTAATTCTTTATTTTGGTGATAGCTTAAATTTAATATTTACACACTTTATAATAAAAAATAAAAATAAAAACCTTGCACGAGCATATAGTTAGTAATTTAGATATATAGATTTAAGTTAGACATATAGGTTCGAAAATTAAATTGCATTTTTTTGGCTTAGTAAATCGAGGATTGCTTTTTTTTTTTTTTTTTTAGGATTATATCTCTTAGAAACCTTGTTCAAATAGGTTAGGATTGGACCTAGATAATTTCTTTTATAGTTGTAGAAAAGTTGTCATTTTAAATAAAACATTAAAAAATAAAAAAAATAAAAAAAATAGTTTTCTAAGTCAAAACAGAGTTAATTCAAATTAATCTCAAACGTGAATTAGAAAATTATTCATTCAATTAGGATTTTTATCAATGCCGGATTTCAAATAAAAAATCCAAAAATATTAGATGCATGTTAATTAATTTGCATAATAGGATCATTTAGTTAGAATTTGTTCATTAGCAACATTAGGCGCATGTTAATTGATTTGCACCCTAGGGTCATTTAATTAGAATTTGCATATTAGAAAATTAAGTCATGTAGTTAAAATGTATGTTTTATGAAAACAATTCTAAATTCAAGAAAACCCAAATATATATATATCTATATATATATATATATAATAATAATAATAATTGTTTGCTTGGTGTGTTTTTGTTTGAATGTTTAATAATGGATGAGCATCCATGTAGCCACCATATTTGCATGATAGTAATTTAGGTTAGAATAAATCTTAGCTGCCTGCAAAATATTTTTGAAATAAAAGAGAAAAGGTACCGAAAGGGCGTTAGAGAAATCTAGCGTAATCAAGTCCCCCGAACTCATTTAATATCTATGGTTCGTAGAAGTGAAGTAATTCTCCCATTACTTTACTTGGGTTTCTAATCGACCCACCTAAAATAGATTAGTGGCGACTCTATGATCAAAATCATTTGCATATTAAGAATTTAAATCCTAAGTTGCGAATTGGTATGGGCTTGGGAGAGCTTGGGCTAAGTTTAGGCTTAGCAATCCATTAACCTAAACTCTAGGTGGTTCACCCTGGAAAATTTAGGTCGCGACAGCTTGGCAACTCCGCTGGGGACTTGATTTAAAACTTTTAGTGGACTTAGGCCAATTTTCTCTTTTCAAAACAAAAATATTTTTGTTTGGCAGTAAGGATCCCAAGTACATCCTAACTTTAAGGTGTTAAATATTCTTGCAGGATGGGAGGTATAAGGGGAAGTGTTTGCTAACCTTTGTTTTGCAGGAAGGTGTAGGAATGTATGGTTTATTTTCATGAACGAAGTATCGGTTGATATGAACTGTTGTGCTTGCCTTGCATTTACTCTACACTATTGCACACACAACCTGCTGCCGGACCTGGGCTGCGATAGGATTCTTAGGATGGTGTTGAGAAGGATACTCCCTCGAAAGCGAGATTGCTATGTAGAGGTTGACCTTCTCTTCCCCGAAAGTTCTTCATGGTGTCGACTGTGTTTGTCCATATCCGTGAGACTGCGTAAATATTAGACATTCCATTCGACTGAACCGGAGTTAGGAGGACCTGACACGTTAAATGCAAGACTGCAATGGTCAGACCATCCTCTTAGCTCCACTTTGTTAAAGCATCTAGGTAGAAATCGAGCCTCACGTTTCATGTGTGTGTCTATGTGATTGTCATCCATTCCAGGTGAAAGTAAGTTGTCTGAATTCTCACTTTGCAATTTACTTAACTTTACTGCAATTGTCGGTCCATGACACTAGGTTTCGTTGCCAATCTTGTTTTATATGCAATGGGGAAAACCGATGTACAGTTCATTTCCACTCCCAAAAAAGAGCTCAAAATATGGTTGGACTAATTAGATCAAGAAGGCCAAAGATATGTGAAAGCAAGAATTGCCCGACTCCTCCCGTTGCTAGAAATCAACATCCACTCAAGGCGTCATGCGCACTACCACACTTTTGGTGTCCGCAGACTTCCACCTTCATATTTGGTGAGTACGAACTAACCCCAACATTGGAGGAGTATAGTGTTGCCATTGGAATGTCTCTTGAAAAGGAACTTGTTAGGCCGCCTATTGGTATAGATCCTATTTTTGAATTATCACGGTTTTTAACAATAAAAGCTGAAATAGTAAGGAAAGTTGTCAGAGCCAATTGTTATGCATGCCCATTTTCATTTTTGGCAGAATGTTTTGCAAATCAGCCAATGATTTCAAAGGCTAGGATTTTTATTTTAGCATTTTTTGGATTAATTGTCTTTCCTTATCGAAAAAATGCCATTAATCCTTCAATTTCATGGGTGGTTAGCCGAGTTTGTGACGGATTAAATTATGTCAATATGATTCTAGCTGAAACATTTTTGTCATTAAACCGTTTCAAACAAAGCAAAGAAAGGACCATGCGTGCGCTCCCTGAACTTTTGCAAATATGGTTTTTCTCCCACATAAAAGGGTTTGGGCATCTTATGAAACAATTTAAGATTGATGATTTTAGACATCCCATACAAAAATTTGAGGTCCTGGAGCGTTTTTCCCCAAATAAACAATACTCATGTTGGATTAATTTTTTGAAAGATCCTAATCCTAAGGTATTCCTATGGCACGCTAAATGGTTCCATGTTGAGGAAGCTCGTTTCTCTCATAAGTATCATGAACCAATCCCGTTGCTGGGCCTTTCGGGCGCTACTTCTTATTATCCATATAGGGTGGCCCGTCAGTACAGAGCTCTTCAAGAAGTTCCTTCGCCTCTCAAGACGAACTGTTCCAACTTCATTTTATTCGTATGGACTATGACTACTTCAACGAGATCCAGACGATCATTACTGTATGGAATGAATGCCATCCAGAGAAGATTTTGGTGCCCAAGAGATTGAAAGGCGAGGAGGAGATTCACCATGCGTCGACATTCTATATCCAACAACACCGGATTCCTGCCGCCTTGCGTCCAGTGATTCCTGATGTGACTGAGAAGCTCACTCAGCAAGCACAGATTAAGCATCTTAAATGGAAAGTGGAAATGGCCGAAGCTGAGAATAAAAAGCTTTGCAAGGCATTGGGCTCCCGAAAGCATATAAAATGAGATGTTTTGATGAAGTATTGTTTCAATGTTTAGGAAGTTTGGTTTCAATTTTTAGTTTAGGGAATGTGCTTTCAATTCTTAGTCCAATGTGTAGAGGATGTTGATGTCAAGTTTTAGTTTACGAAGTTTGATTTTAGTCCTTAATTTCGAATGTTAATGAATTTTGAATAAAATGAGGCGAATAGACCATTGTCATGGACTGTTTTCCTATCCATGGTTCTTACATTACCTCTTTTTTTTTTTTTTTTTAACATTAGGTGATAACGGATCCGCCACATTCGCCTATTATTACACGATCAAGAGCAAAAATGGCTGACCAAACCGAGATGCGTGATCGTATTACTAGTGTGGAAGATCAACTCAAGTAGTTGCTTACATCTATGCAACTTATGACTGCCCAAATCGAATCCCTCCGGGTGAATCCCGTTCCTGTACCCGCTCTGGTTGAGTTAGTGATCCCAAAGCAGGCAAAGAAGGTCCAAATGGTTGATGATGACATGCCTGAATTAGAAGACGACATACCTCCAATCACTGCTGGGAAAGCCAAGTCTAACAGCGCTCCTAATACGGAACAGAGTGAACGCCTTGTAAAGCTTGAAGAGAAAGTGAAACAATTGCAAGGGTCGCAGAATTCACTCCCAATCGACTTGTCCGTTTATGAGAAGGTTAAGACACCAAGCAAGTTTAAAATGCCAGAGTTCGAGAAGTATGATGGTACCTCTTGCCCGAAAGCTCACCTACAGATGTACCATGTAAGGATGGCTCAACATGTCAAAAATGAGCCCCTTATGATCCAGTCATTCCAAATGAGTTTGGTTGGGCCCGCATTGAACTGGTATATTATGAAAAACATAAACCTCCTCGACACTTGGAATGAGGTGGCCGACGCATTTCTCAAGCAATACAAATTCAACATGGATATTGCACCCTCACGAGAGGATCTCGAACGAATGGAGAAAAAGAGGAGCGAGTCGTTTAAAGAATATGCCATAAGGTGGCGAAATCTAGCCGCTCAAATCACTCCCGAACCTACTGACAAAGAATTGATGAAGTTGTTCATCAAGACCCTTCCATTCGAGTTTCGTAATCGGATGGCCAGCACGTATGTTGAGAACTTCAATCAACTCATCCCAATGGGTGAACAAATCGAGACAGGGCTGAGAGATGGATGGTTCAATGAACCAACCCCTGCAGGCAAAAGATTTACCGCAAAGAAAGACAAAGAACCGACCACCGAAGTTAATGTTGCATATGCGCAACCAACCTCTAGTAAGCCTCCAGTCGTTCGTGTCCCTGGGAATCAGCAAGATGGAGGCCGAATGCCTGCACCACGGCAATTCACCAAAAGGCAGTTCTCTCCTCTTCCTGGCCCTCTATCTCAAGTCCTGCCGATACTCCAAAAGAAGGGATTGATCTCTCATGAACCTAAGCGGCCCAATGCTGAAAAATTCTCCAACTATGATCCCTCCAAAAAATGTGAGTATCATATGGGAGAGGTGGGCCATTCAATTGATGAATGTATGACTCTGAAGCACAAGATCCAAAATTTATTGGATACCAAGGCGTTTTCCTTCCGTACCACTCAACCGAGTGTCAAGAAGAATCCGTTGCCGGAACATGAGGGACACGTGAATGCAATCTTTGAGTTCAATGCTGGCAAAAAGACAAACTTGAAGGTGTCTGTCAAAGATATCTATAGCGGATTAGTAAGAGTTGGTTACTATCCGGCAGATGAGAATCCTCCCTTGCCTACCATGAGGGAAAGGGTTCAAGAAATGGTTAAGGCTGGCATGATCGGGTAAGCTGATCAAACTGGAATAGTGTCAACTATCCCCCAAGTCGTCATTGATTGGGAGAAAGAATTTGCTAAGTTGAGTGCTGAAAAGAGTGAGCCAGATCCATCGATTAAAGACATGCCCCCACTTGAGGATGCCTCTGACCATGAAGGATTGATAGTGGAAGTACCTTCAAATGATGAGGAGATAATAATTGAAATACCCCAACTGTATGAGTACAAGGATAACAAAGCAGTCCCCTGGTCACATGAGCTAGATGTTGACCTCATTACAAGGTCTGGTCGGACCTATGCTCAAGCTAATACTCAACTTGCAAAGCCAGTTACCGATGAAGTGGCTAAAGAATTTCTGGCTATAATCAAAGCAAGTGAGTATAGTGTGGTCGACCAGTTGCGAAAATTGCCTGCTCAAATCTCTTTACTTGAACTCTTGCAAACGTCTCCTACGCATCAAAAGGCTCTAATGAAGGTTCTGAGCGAGGTTCATGTACCAGAGACGATCGAGGAAAACAGGTTGAAGGAATTTGTAGGATCGATTCTTCTCAAAGATTTAATAGCCTTTTCTGATGAAGAATTCCCTCTTGAGGGGAGGGGACATACTAAGGCGTTATATATATCTGTCAAATGCAAGGCTTCCCATGTGGCTCGAGTACTCATTGATAATGGGTCTGCCTTGAATATCTGTCCATTGGCAACTCTTCACCGCCTTAAAATGGATCCTTCAAAAATAAATGCTGCAAAGACCTCCGTCCGAGCTTTTGATGGTACGAGAAAAGAGGTGATAGGGGAGACCACCTTGATCTACAAATAGGGCCGGTGATGTTCAACGTCCTTTTTCAGGTGATGGACATTCCTACCGCATTTAATTTCCTATTAGGTCGTCCTTGGATTCATACTGCTGGGGCTGTACCATCAAGTCTCCACCAAAGCGTGAAATTTGTTGTCGAAGGAAAATTAGTCACTATTCATGGCGAGGAGGATCATCGGATCTATCATGAGACAGCTATCCCCTATGTCAAGCCGGAACGTAAGGAGGAGTCGAGCTACCAATCGTTTGAGCTCATATCCACTATTCATGCATCTCGAGGATCGACAGCACCCATCCCTGATGTGTCAAACGCAGCAGTTATGGTAGCAAGAGTGATGGTTGGAAATGGCTTTATTCCGGGCCGTGGACTTGGCAAAAGAGAGTAGGGTATCCGAAATCCTATTGAAGCCCCTCGGAGGTCCCGTTCCACTGGATTAGGGTACCATGGAGGAGGTGGAGGACACAAACAAGAGAGGAACAACTCATTACTCCGCGATATCCGTGAGACATTCCTCGGCCCTGCCGGAATGATGCATGATGAAGGAGGAGTGATCGCCACCCGAGGTATCATGGATGACCCGACAACTTCAAAGACAAAGGATCCAAATAATAGAATGGAAGGGATCACAACCCTATTTGATGATCTCCTTATAGGTGCCATTGAAGAAGAATCATCAGAGGAAATGGGTGCTAATCCACAAGAGTAACACATTTACTCTGCTGCATTCCCCTGCGTGGGAATCTTATCGCTTTTAGGATTTGCTGTTTTCTAGGGTTTGCTTACTAGGATTTCATTTCACTTCAATTGTCGCATTTTGCATGTCGTTGCTATTTGCTAGGGTTTGATTGTTAGGGTATCATTTCACTTTGACTGTCGTACTTTTCAATCCAATAAATGTAATTCAGTTGATGAATATCAATTATAATTACAAGTCTTATTTTGAGGGCATGATGTGGTATACCAAACCAGCCCGGTGATGATATCCAACCAATGAAAGAAAAGAAAAATCCAAGGAGAATTCTGAGGCCTGGGCTTCATCATGCTTTCTTGTGTCAAAAGGGTTTTCCAAAATGTTTTGCCAAAATTTTTTCAGAAAAATTTGAAAGAAAAAAAAATCGAAAAAAGGGAAAAATTAGAAAAATAGATAAGAAACCCATGCCGTTTAGCCCTATTTGTCTTCCTGAACTATCTATTTTATGTTTCAGGAGTGACCTTATGGCCAGCAAGGAGATGAAAATGGTCCAATCCGGTGCAATGAGCAATGATAGTGATGATCGTGATGATCCAAATGGTGATCCCATTGAAGTGCAACATAGTTGGGAGCAACATGAAAAGCCCAAAGTTCTCACGTCCGAGGAAACCGTCACTATCAATTTAAGTGACACTGAGGAGCCCAAAGAGATAAAAATCGGGGCAAATCTTCCCAAAGATGAGGCTGAGCATTTGACTCAGTTGCTAAAAGAATATCAGGATATCTTTGCTTGGACATACGCCGATATGCCAGGTTTAGATCCGTTAATTGTGGAACATTGTTTGCCCACTAATCCAGACATGCCACCTAAAAACAGAGGTTGCGGAGGACTAAACCTGAGCTCTCAAAGAAGATTGAGGAAGAGGTGATGAAGCTTTTGAAGGTGGGATTTATTGAAGTCTCACAATACCCTGAATGGGTGGTTAACATTGTGCCAGTGATGAAGAAAGATGGTCGAGTTCGAGTCTGTGTCAACTATCGAGATTTGAATAAAGCCAGCTCGAAGGATGATTTCCCATTACCTCACATAGACGTCCTTGTAGATAGTACCGCCGGATTTGAGCTATCCTCATTTATGGATGGGTTTTTCGGATACAATCAGATAAGGATGAAATAGGAAGATAAGGAGAAGACTGCATTTATCACTCCGTGGGGGACTTTTCATTATAAGGTTATGCCCTTCGGACTCAAGAATGCAGGGGCAACTTACCAACGAGCCATGGTAACACTATTCCACGATATGATGCATCAGGAGATCGAAGTCTATGTTGATGATATGATTGCAAAGACCCGACCTGGAAGGAGCCATGTTGAAACTCTGAAGAAGTTGTTTGATCGTCTTCGTGAATTCAAGCTTCGACTAAATCCCGCTCAATGCGTGTTTGGAGCAATATCCGGTAAATTACTCGGATTCATTGTGAGCAGTAAAGGGATTGAGATCGACCCATATAAAGTTAAGGCTATATGTGAGTTACAGCCTCCATCAACGGTCAAGGAAGTCCGAAGTCTTTTAGGGAGATTGAATTACATTGCCCGATTCATTTCCCAACTTTCTGAAACTGCCAAGCCGTTCTTCAAGCTTCTAAAGAAGAATGCACGAGTCAACTGGGATGGTGAGTGTCGAGAAGCATTTGATAAGCTAAAGCAGTACTTGATGAATCCACCAGTTCTTGTTCCACCTTCACCAGGCCATCCCTTGATTCTCTACCTCACTATTCATAGTGAGTCATTGGGTGCAATGTCGGCTCAGGAAAGTCCCGTCGATAAAAAAGAACGAGCCATTTATTACTTGAGTAAAAAGTTCACTGTGTCAGAATTGAAATATTTTGATGTTGAGAAGACTTGTGCTGCACTAATATGGGTGTTGCACAGATTGCGGCAGTACACATTGCATTACCAAACGTTCCTTGTAACTGAGAATAATCCTATCAAGTACTTACTTGATCGGCCAGCTTTGGTGGGTAAGTTGGCTAAGTGGCAAATTTTAATCTCAGAATTTGATGTGCAGTTCATGCCACAAAAGTCAGTTAAAGGTCGAGTGATCGCCGATATATTGGCTGAGAATTCAGGAGTATCAAATAATGATGACAGTTTTCCAGATGACCGAGTTTTGAGTGTAAATGAAGACTCATGGACAATGTTTTTTGATGAAGCTGTGAACTTGTCTGGGTCTGGTACTGGGGCAGTCCTGATATCCCCAGATGGACAACATCATCATGTAGCTGCAAAATTGGTATTCCCATGCACTAACAATATAGCTGAATATGAAGCTTGTATTCTCGGACTTCAGGCCGCAATTGAAATGGGAGTGGCCAGATTGAAAGTATATGGAGATTCCACACCGATTATACTCCGCACGGTAGGTGAATGGAAGACCAAGGATGCCAAATTACTACCGTATCACAAGTACCTAGAAAAGTTGGTGAAGGAGTTTGATGAAATCTCGTTTGACTACTTGCCTAGATCCCATAATCAGTTCGTTGATGCCTTAGCAATGTTGTCATCTATGTTTACAAGTCACTGACGGATTAGAAGTTGAGCCATTGAAAATAGAAGTTTTGCCGAAGCCAGCTTATTGTATGATCGTAACTGAAGAGTCTGATGGAAAACCATGGTATTACGATATTATGAACTACATTAAAAAGCAGGAATTTCCTGAAGGAAGCACTCCGGTTGATAGGAAATACATCACAAAGATGGCCTCAAAATTCTTCGTTAGTGGCGAAAATTTGTACAAGAGGTCTCATGATTCAGTCTTATTGCGATGTGTGGATGCAGTTGAGGCCACTCAAATCATGCGAGAAGTGCATGAAGGAGTATGTGGCCCTCATATGAACGGGCACATGTTGGCTAAAAAGATTATGAGATTAGGCTATTACTGGCTCACACTAGAAAGTGATTGCATCAAGCACGTACGAAGTTGTCATCGTTGTCAAATCCATGGTGATAAGATAAACGTTCCTCCAACAGAGTTGCACCAGCTATCTAAGCCATGGCCTTTCTCGATGTGGGGCATTGATGTAATTGGCCCGATAAATCCCAAACCTTCAAATGGGCACCGATTCATATTGGTGGCAATAGATTATTTTTCAAAATGGATTGAAGCCGCATCATATGCTAATGTCACGGCCCGAAATGTTGTGAAGTTTATTAAGCGTGACATAATCGCCCGTTATGGTGTCCCTGAAGCAATTGTCACTGACAATGGGACAAATCTGAATAACAAGTTTGTTCATGAGTTGTTCAGTGAGTTCAAAATCAAGCATTTGAATTCATCACCATACCGCCCACAAATGAATAGAGCTGTTGAGGCGGCTAATAAGAACATCAAGAAGATCCTGGCTAAGACAAATGAGAATTATCGAGATTGGCATGACAGGTTACCCTTTGCTCTAATGGCGTATCGGACATCAATCCGAACATCTACCGGGGCAACCCCTTTCTCCCTAGTTTATGGCATGGAGGCAGTCTTGCATGTGGAAGTAGAAATCCCCTCTTTGAGAGTCTTATCCCAAGTGGAATTGTCCGAGGCGGAATGGACACAACAAAGGTTCGAGCAATTGAACTTGATTGATGAGAAAAGGTTAAAAGCTCTTTGCCATGGTCAGGCATATCAACAAAGAGTAGCCAAGTCTTTCAATCGGAAGGTACGGCTGAGACACTTCGAAGTGAATGATCTAGTTCTAAGAAAGGTGCTGCCGATTTTTCCTGATCCTGGAGGCAAATTTGCTCCAAATTATAGCGGCCCGTATATGGTGAAGAGAGTACTTCCTGGAGGTGCTTTAATCCTTACAGAAATGGATGGTTGTGAGTTTTCTAATCCCGTTAACTCTGATGCTGTGAAGAAGTATTACCCTTGATAAAATTTGTTGAGAATTGAAGGTACTCATTTCTTCATAGAATTGTATGGGAGTGGATTGAATGAGATGAAAAGTAGGCCCTGTTCCATACACATATCGAATTCATCTGATTCGGTATAACAGGCGTGTTGACCCAGAGTCAGTTCAATTAAATAAAAAAGGAAACGCCCTGAGGATACCACCAGCGCCTCGGCCTGGTGGCATGGGGAATGAAAAGGTCCAAGAACGACTAGGGTTCGATCCCTGGAAACGGCAACAAGTGTGCCGAAAAAGAAAAAAAAAAACAAAAACAAAAACATTTTTTTTTCTCTTGCTTCTTTCTTTTTGAGCTATAACTCTTTGTGTTCAAAGCTGATGAGTTCATGAAGTGATTGCAACCTTTCAAAGAAGAATTTTGCATTATAGTTTTACCTGTTTAATTTATCGATTCCACTGAGGATTGTGACCATCGATCAAGTTGATGAATGATGTGGAATGGATTGAACATGCTAAATGAGACATGTTAGGATGATGAAAGGCAAGCCTTAACCTATACATAGTCCCTTGCCCATACACTGATGAGATGAGTGTAGGAAATTCCATGTCCGTAAAGTAAAGGGTTCTCTCGCGAAAGGTACAGCAATCAAAATGATGAGAGGCGGTTCATTCTCTACCCCAAACACTACATGATCATCCATTGTTTAAACCCTTTTGAGCCCACACACGTGGATAATTTTTAAATTACCCCTGTCAAGAACCACCCCACATTGGGGCAAGCTCGAGGTAAGACGACATCATGAGGTGAGGAAATTGATAGGAATATTTTCGCTCTCACTTGCATCAATCTTCAGGTATTGCTATTGCATTGAATTCATACGATAATTTATGTGCCTTAGGATGATGAAGAGCAGTTCTTTCTTTATCCTACACACTTTATCCATTGCGTAGCCCCTTGAGCACGTAAATTCGTTTCATTTAAACCCAATTGGTGATCATCCCCCACACCGGGGCAAGGCAAAAGGAAAATGTTCAAGCAGCAGAATCCCGAGTGCCGACAAAAAAGAAAACTCCTCAAGAACCCAAATGTTAAAGCATTACGTGGTTATTCAAAAAAAAAAAAAAACAAGGGGCATGAAAAAGCAATGTGCCTGGTAAAAGCAAGGCCAATGCCCATAGAAAATGAAAGAAAGAGTCAAGACAAATGATTATCAATTGTAAAAGGGTGTTTTCCTAATGGAGTGATACTCAAAGAACTCAAATGCCGAGTTTTTATGGTATTTATGAGGGAAATCTCAATGATGAAGAAAAAGACCGGTGACAATGCCAAGATGATCACCAATTCTCATTCCCCTATACACTCTTTGAGCCTAATGATTCATTCATTCCTCGACTCATGAACTTAACCTACGTTACATCCCTTACAAAATCTCTTCATATTAGGGCACTGAAATTAACGTAGGAATTTAATTGCTTATAAGCATCGCTTGAAGAAGTGCGAGCAAGACCATTTCTATCTCATTCCGCAAGTTCCTTGACTTGTAAACCCGGAAATGATTGCGAAATATTGTTCTTTCATTAGCCTTGACTTGAAGAGTTCCTCTTTGTTGAGCCATTGACCGAGCCTATATTACAGTCCTGATAAAGACCTCTCATATTGACAAGGTTGTACCGCTTGCGAGAATACTCGAATCCTTATTGACATGATGATGGTAAGATAGAGTGATTCCTATGTTCCCACATTAATGGTTGGGACAAAATAGCCTTCTTAATGAGAGTGAGTGAAAGTCCTTTCTGACTGAAAGTCTCTCATTTGGTATTCTTGAAAATCCATGTCATGAGTAAAAATTGTCTTAAACAATGATTCTCCCCAGTGGAAATTTGGTGGTGCAAATATGGTAGAACCATCATACATAAATCTTGATTGAATGGTTAAAAGCTTCAGTGGACTTTTGATTATGCTGAATTGCTTACCGCTTTGGTGAATGCATATATTTTTTGCTCTAATCATGTCTGACAGGTAATGTTTCCTTGAAGACCCAGGAGCTCCTGACATTTATGTTGCCTTTTAGAAGCCTCGAGGTGAGAATCCTCCATGAATATTTGAAGTACATCCCCGATGTTCCAAAACTTCTTCCTACCAAGAGGTAAGTGTCCTTCACGAATATCCCAGGTTTGTCCTAGGTATTCCCAAATTCTTGATATATGGCTCAAAACTCTTCGTTAACCATTTCATTCTGGATATGAATGCTTACTGATCTCTTTCGTTGTACCTTAGTCTGGATCTAGGTATTTCGAATCCTCTTAATTCAATATTCATCTCACCTAACATTGAGTGTCTATTGGTTAAGTTCCCAATCCTCTTAATTCAATATTCATCTCACCTAACATTGAGTGTCTATTGATTAAGTCCCCAATTTCTCGACACCTTAGTCTGGATCTGGATGTCTCAAAACTGTTCATTAAGCATTTCATTCTAGATATGAATGCTTTCTGATCTTTTTCGTTATACCTTAGTCTGGATCTAGGTATTTCGAACCCTCTTAATCCAATATCCATCTCACCTAACATTGAGTGTCTATTGGTTAAGTTCCCAATCCTCTTAATTTAATATTCATCTCACCTAACATTGAGTGTCTATTGATTAAGTCCCCAAATTTTTGACATTTTAGTCTGGATCTAGATGTCTCAAATCTCATCTATCTTACTCGTTATGCCTTAGTATGAATCTAGGTATTTCGAGTCATCTGAATTCAACAAGGCATCTCACCTAACATTGAGCGTCTGTTGGATAAATTCATGTGGACTCTTCAGGGAACCGGGACACTTGCCGAGCAAATGAAAATTCATCCTGTACTTCACGATGCTCTGACTGGTAAGTAATTACAGGTATGCTCTCTTCTTCAACATCTCACATTTGCATTACCATTTTCATGACATTGCATTTATAAAAAATTTAAAAAAAAAAAAAAAAAGAAGAAGGGATCCATAGCCCCGCCAAAAAAATCATCTATTGCATATTTATGGTCAAAATTTAGGTATCATATTGTCTTTGAATGCAACCTCTGCGAGCTCACTTTCAAAGAGGGGCAGTTGTTGACACCTAAATTTTGACTAATCATTTAGTAATTAATTGCATAAAAAATTAGGGATTAATCTTTAACCCCTAAAAAAAAAAAGTAGTAAAATTATATTTGCATTTTGCATCGGTACTAAAAAGGCAATAAGACGCAGCGGCTCGTGGTCGATTACTCGCACAAAAGGATGGTCTCCCTCCACCGGTCTGAACATGCAAAGGAGCAAAAGTCAAAGAAAAAAGAGGAAGGAAGTTCTTGCACGTCCGTTGTCTTCCCCTCATTAATGCCTGCACATGCATGCACAAAATTTTTGCGGACGTGAGGAGTCTCGAAGGAGCAAAGTGAATTTCAGTGAAGCTTCAAGCATGAAGAAGAAAAAAAGAAGCCCATGTCCATTTTCTCCCTCATTAATGCATACACATGCACGCACGAAATGGGGACTGGAAATTCTACAAAAAGCTTGCAAGAAGATGGACTAACATTTTTATACTATTATCTTTGAGAGCAGGCGGTGGCCCCCATCTTGGAAAAAGAACTCGGCGTGAACGGCAAGAAAATTACCGCGGCCTCCTATTCACACTAAAGGCAGTGGGACGCCTATAAATAAGCAAGAATCCTCGGATAAAAAAGTGGGGGACGAAAATTCACGGAGAGAGAGCCTCGCCGAGAGAAAAGAGAGTGTCGAGAGAAAAGAGAGGGGAGAGGAGAGCTAAAAAAATATTAATTGTGATGGGGGCTTCCTCTTCGGACAAGGAAAAAAAGGTGTCG
The DNA here is from genome assembly GCA_014182555.1 of Eucalyptus erythrocorys. Classification (NCBI taxonomy): domain Eukaryota; kingdom Viridiplantae; phylum Streptophyta; class Magnoliopsida; order Myrtales; family Myrtaceae; genus Eucalyptus; species Eucalyptus erythrocorys. The sequence goes on along the minus strand of CM024605.1, from coordinate 36,775,515 downwards.
GGGGAGGGTATTAAAAAGAAGAGTGAACACAATAGAGAGAGAAAAAGAACGTGAGAAAAAAAAAAAGAATGGGTTGTCTTCTTCCCATGGTGTCTTCTTCCTAGGGGGCTTCGAGCAACGTCTCGCAACTCCCCACCGTAGCCGCCGTCTTGCGGCCGCGGAGCCCGTAACGCCGCTGTCGCTATTGCAGCCCTCGCCCGCTCGTTACCGCACCACCGCAGCACCTTCCCCGCCCGTCTCCGCAGCCGCCCGCACCAGAACCTTCAATCTCCATCTTGCTCACCGCCCCCTTCGTCCATCACCGGACCCGGTGCCGTGCCGCGCCTCGACCCTCCGGCGTTCGTCCCTTGCCGCACCCGCTGCCGCAGCAACCCACGAGCATCGCAATCTAGCCGTCTTTGACCCGAGCCACCAAAGACGCTTGCTTTGTTCTTTGGTCCTGACACGCCTCCGCCGCTCCCGATTGCTGGCTCCAAGTTTGCTGCTCACGTCGCAACAATTCCCGATCTCCTCACTCACGTGACTCGACGCTTGAGCCGCTTCGAGTCTCGTTGTTTCGACCTCGTCGTCTGTCTCTCGGCTCGGCACCTCGCTTGATCCGAGCCTCTGCCTGCGACGACCCCGACGATCCAGCCACCATGGCGACTGCAGCGCCCATCACCGTGCGTTTTGTCGACCCGCGCCCGACGCCGTTGCCATCCAGCCGCCACCGCGACGTCGACCCTCCGCTCGCACCAGCAAGATCGAATGCCGGGCGGATCCGACGACCGAGCCTCCACGGCCGCGAGCACTCGAGTGCCTTCGTCGCCGCCGAACGTCGCTCTTGCCCCTTAATTGCTCGGCGGCTGAAACCTACCGCTTACGACCTCGCCAACGCCGCGCCTCCGCACCGCCTTTGCCTCGCTATCCGTTTCTCCGTTGACGTTGGCGTACCCTCCCTTAGGTAGTTTTTTTTTTTTTTTTATTATATATTTTTACTTTCACCTTTTTTGCAGTTTAGTTTATTTCACTGTCTTGATTTTTATGTTTTTTTTATGTTTATTTTTATTTTATGGCATTCTTTTAGTTTAATTATTTGAATTGTAATATTGAATGCTAATATTTGTGCATTTTGTAGGTATTATCAACTAGGATTTTGTCTGAAATTATTATAATTATTAATTTAATCCGAGAGACATCGGGATATTTTTTTTAATTATATTAATTTCTGGGTTTTTTTGGTGGGATTTTAATTGTTAAATCATAGTAATTATTTAATTTGGTCCGTAAGACTTCGGAATCAGATTTTTAATTATTTTGATTTGTTGTGATAATTAGGTTAGGATAATCGTTAATTTGACCTGTGAGACAATATGTTATTTTTTTATTATTTTAATTCTTTATTTTGTTGATAGCTTAAATTTAATATTTACACACTTTATCAAAAAATAAAAAAATAAAAACCTTGCACGAGCATATAGTTAGTAATTTAGATATATAGATTTAAGTTAGACATATAGGTTCAGTAAATTAAATTGCATTTTTTTTGGCTTAGTAAATCAGGATTGCTTTTTTTTAGGATTATATCTCTTAGAAACCTTGTTCAAATAGGTTAGGATTGGACCTAGATAATTTCTTTTATAGTTGTAGAAAAGTTGTCATTTTAAATAAAACATTAAAAAATATAAAAAAATATAAAAAATAGTTTTCTAAGTCAAAACAGAGTTAATTCAAATTAATCCCAAATGTGAATTAGAAAATTATTCATTCAATTAGGATTTTTATCAATGCCGAATTTCAAATAAAAAAATCCAAAAATATTAGATGCATGTTAATTAATTTGCATAATAGGATCATTTAGTTAGAATTTGTTCATTAGCAACATTAGGTGCATGTTAATTGATTTGCACCCTAGGGTCATTTAATTAGAATTTGCATATTAGAAAATTAAGTCATGTAGTTAAAATGTATGTTTTATGAAATCAATTCTAAATTCAAGAAAACCCAAATATATATATATATATATATATATATATATATATATATAATAATTGTTTGCTTGGTGTGTTTTTGTTTGAATGTTTAATAATGGATGAGCATCCATGTAGCCACCATATTTGCATGATAGTAATTTAGGTTAGAATAAATCTCAGTTGCTTGCAAAATATTTTTGAAATAAAAGAGAAAAGGTACCGAAAGGGCGTTAGAGAAATCTAGCGTAATCAAGTCCCTGAACTCATTTAATCTCTGGTTCGTAGAAGTGAAGTAATTCTCCCATTACTTTACTTGGGTTTCTAATCGACCTACCTAAAATAGATTAGTGGCGACTCTATGATCAAAATCATTTGCATATTAAGAATTTAAACCCTAAGTTGCGAATTGATATGGGCTTGGGAGAGCTTGGGCTAAGTTTAGGCTTAGCAATCCATTAACCTAAACTCTAGGTGGTTCACCTTGGAAAATTTAGGTCACGACAGAGATTTGGATGAAGAAATTTACATGGATCTTCCATTGGGTTTACGTAGACAGGGGGAGGCGCGAGTGTGTCGTTTGTACAAATCCCTATATGGATTGAAACAGGCATCCAGGCAATGATGCACCAAGTTCACTATTGTACTAACCAATGTGGGTTTTCAGCATTCTAAACATGATTATGCTCGATTTACATGGACCGCAGGAAAGTCATCTATTTACTTGTTGATATATGTCGACGATATTCTCGTTATGGAAAATAATGATTTTCATGTTATAAAATTCAAAGAATATCTACATTCCACCTCCCACATCAAGGATTAGGAACTCCCAAATATTTTCTTGGCGTTGAAATTGCTCGGTCAAAGGAATCAATCTCAATCAGAGAAAATTTGTCCTACAAATTGTTTTTGAAGCAAGGTTATCAGGTTGTAAGCTAGCTGTCATACCAATTGAATAGAATGTCAAGCTAATAACTCATGAATATGTTCAGAACGTTTCTCCATTATCGAGGATCCATTACTTAAGGATCTATTAGGATATTAACGACTTATTGAAAAGTTGATATATCTTACCATGATAAGATTTGACATATGTTATGCAATGCAAATACTCAGTCTATTCATGTATAGTTTGAAACAATCCTACATAAATGCAGCTTTAAAGGTTATGAAGAATTTGAAGGGGTGTCTAGGATTTAGTATATTCTTATTTTAGGTTTGCAGCATGAAGATGACGACTTACTGTGATACAGATTATGCCACTTGTCCAATGACTAGAATATTAATTATTGGTTTTTGTATCAAGTTGAGAAAATCATTAATCTCATAGAAAACGAAGTAGTCAACCGTATCACTATCATCAACTGAATCAAAGGATTGAGTCATGGCAAAAACTACTTGAAAGATAGTCTAGATACAAGGACTGCTTTCGAATCTTGGAGTACAAGTCAACGAGCCAAGTGAGTTACTTCGTGACAATGGCGCTGCACTCAAATCGACAACAAATCTAATCTTTCAAGAGAGAACTAGATAAATAGTAGTTGATTGTCACTTCACTTGAGATAAGATCGAAGAACTAGTCTTTATAACAACTGGAATTGGGACAGTCCTGCAAACATCTTCACTAAACCATTATGCGAAAAGTAGCATGCGTATCTATTAAGCAAATTAGGTGTCCTCGACATATATAGGCTACCAACTTGAGGGGGAGAGTGTTGAAGATACAATTGTATATTTTCGAAGATTCCGATTATGATACTGATTTTGATTATGGATTGATTGATCAAGTGAATTGGTGATTGTTCTAGTAGATAGGAAATTGTAATCTTTGTATATTTTTTCCATTATTTATTTCATTCTCACATTACAAATAGATCAATGTACATGATACAAGATATAATATACATAATAATTTCTCTCCAAAATTCTTCTTCATTTTCTATTGCAGGATTATCAATCCTGTCCTCTAACTTATATCGAAAGTATTTCGATACTATGATATGGTGACAACCATCAATCGTTCATCTAGATACCTTTCGATGCTCATCACCGTGATGGAGATGAAGCCTTTCAATAGTGACACGAGAAATTATTAATAACGCTCAGTTAACCTAGGCAAAAACCACAACGATGTGAGAAACAATGGGCGGGCATATGCTTCGTGGGAAGAGTCACGTTATCGGGCCACTTAGTCTACGAAATAAATGGGCGATTCTCGCCAACGCGATGTCGGGGTCGTAGTTGGAAAGCCATCGGACGATGATAGCGATCTCATGTGCGACTTTTTCGAGCACATGGCGAGGAGCGTCTCTAATCAATCGATAGAGTCGGATCGGGCTTTGATCAGAGGTCGGACCTAACTTGCTATGGAAGGCCGTTCGTCATCAAAGGGCAGAAGTTAGTTTTTAGCCCGGCCGGGCCGAAAACCGGGCCAGGCCCGTTAGTCCGTAAACCCGGTCCAAGCGCGGGCCCGTTTAGACCGGCCGCGGCGTGATTGACATGGAATCCGCACGCCGCACGTGCCGCGTGACGACGACGACGACGGACGGAGGAAGCAAAGGAAAAGTACACCGTCCTCGCTGTCTCCAACGCATTATTGCGAGTAAACAACGGGCAATCGCTCCTCCACGTGGCCTCCCCGTGCGCCGTCGATGGTTCATCCGCCTTCGATCCTGCCCGTTCATCGGCTGAGCAGCTCTATATGAACACGTCAACTCGCCTGCTCACCCCAGGAATCCTGGTCCAGTTCGATCGATTTCTCGATTTCTCTCGATCCATAGATGCCGATTTCGCCATCCGAATCGCGCGGATCGCTGCTCGATCTTCGGCTTCGTGGCATCTCCGTGGAAGCTCGGAGCAGCTGGTTTGTGAAGATCGAGGCCGATCGGCCTGGCTGAGGTGAGCTTGTTCAGCTCTTCCTCTTCTTTGAGCTGTCTTGTCGGATTACGTTGTCATCATCTCTTTTGCCGTCTGTTGTTCTCGTCCGATTCGAGGTTGAGGATGGTGTGGTCGCTGTCTGGTTCAGGTTTGCTGGTCGTGGAACGCGTGTGAGGACGAGTTCAGGCTCGATCGCGTCGATTCCATGGCGGGCGATCTCGCTTCTCCTCGGTGGCCGCTTGCGACGCCCGGAACGATCTCCTGCTATGCTGCTTCGCGGCGGTCGGTAGACGATGTCGTCGGAGCCGTGTCCGGTGGAAAGTAGCGTGCGGCGAGGTCAGCCTAGGGTTTTGTTGAGCATCGATCGGGTTCTTCAGAGACTGAAATGAACTTGCTTGTCTGTGTTGTGACGCGTTGGAATCGTTGCCGAGGTTGTGGTGATGCTTGTTGAGACGCGGATGTATGAGAGAGGTCGGGGACTAGAGCTGCTCCCCTGATTTTTCGAGGGGGGTGCTGAGTCTCGGATCGTTCTTTTGTCATCCAGGCCTTTGCCATGACGGGTGCGCTCGCATGGCGGGTCGAAATGTCAATAAAAGATCACTTTTTTGGGGGGTTTTCGAGGGGGAGATCGCACGGGGGTTGCCCGGGTTCTCCTCTCTCGCGTGCGTTTCTCTTTCTTCTTCCCGTGCGTTCGCTGAGGCCGATTTGCCCCTCGTCACTATCCTTCTGCTATGGCCGCAAAGTTTCGTCTGAAGACTCCGAAACTTCATCAGCAGGCAAAGTGTTTATCCTCAATTCCACACTGCAGAAGCTGATGCTCTAATTCGAGGTACTAAAATCATCTAAGGCGTTGAGTTCAAATTTGAATTATGCAAAGCATAATGCAAGTTTCAGACCTCGCGTAACTCATACAACTAATGCGATATATAATTGGGATATGGGAACCGTATTAGTGTGAATTTTAATGACGGTTTACTGTCTTCGGAGATACTATGAAAAATACTCTAGGGTTTTCGAGAAAAGTCCGGCACAATTGGAAATGGGCCAGACAACTGTAAGAGCTACCACCACGTTCTGATAAAAGGTCAAACATATGTGCTCAGTGCAATGTGGAAGTAGTATGTTCACTGATAGTTGATTTAGTAAGGTTCATGAATTACCCCTTTACCTCTAGTTTGGTCAACTGCCTATTTTAGTTTTGTTAGAATCAAATGAGTAATCAAGTTTGCTCAGTAGGGCTCTCGTCATACCAGAATTGGCATAATTGTTCTGATTTTATGAGGAAAAAAAAAAAAAAGAGCAACTAACATTTGTTGTATCACCCTTTGTTATCTCGCTTGAATCATAGCTGCATCAATAGTATCATGAATTAGTCTTTTTTTTATTTATGTATACCGCTGTTGAATTCAGTATTATGTTGATAACATGGCGGCAAGCAAATAGGATTGATATTATGATTATTAATTACTGGTAAATGCTATCAGATTTTTGCGCCTTGGTGTTTCGGTTTCTGCATTGACCTTGCCTAACCTCTGAGGATACATCAAACTGCAATATCTCCCTACCTTTTTGAAACTATTTTTTCTGTTTGTGTTTCTCATTATGGTCAGCAAGTATGTTGTTAATTGGTTGGTGAGCTTGTACCTTTGATTGAGCAACACCAATTATTGTTTCGTGCTTTGAGTTATTCCTAGTTTAGTTCTGTAAGCTGGGCCCCTGCATGCAAAGTATGCTTTTTTAGCGGTCACGTAATCATCTATAGCAGATGTACTCTTTCTCTATGGGTGATGAAGACCATGGTGTTTGTATTGTGTCGGTTTCCTTGGCAATTTGCCAATGCACCAGAGTTTTGAAAGCAAATTTGTTACCGGGTATTGGACATTGGCAATCTCCTTGAAGTGGGGAAATGGACAGCTTGATTCTCCCTGCTGCTGATTGCATGAAGAATGAGGAGGCGGAAGTACCCCCTGCGGCTGGCTGGCTGTCAGTGCAATCAACATTATGGTGGCAAAACCGGATGTCATGCAAATGCTGAATTATCCCTTGCCACTGGATGACTCTCACTATGTTCGACTTTATGCTGCCAGACTTTGATGACTGATAACGATTTACTTCGAGTTGTATGTTGGAAATGGCCATGGTACTTTTCTATGTTGCAATTTGCACATTAATCTGTTGACTGGAGGCTTCTACGTAGTAAACATTCTGCTCATGTTATCCTTTGTTATACTTTGTTGTCTGAAGGGAGTTTTTATTTTTTTATTTTTTTTTTAATAAGACACGGTTTGTTCTAGTCAGAGTTTGTCGTTAATGATTAGCTATTTTAGATGGATAAATCCTTGGAAAACTATATGCTTCTTCCTTTACAATGTTTTTCCCTTTTAGATTTATTTTCATTTGTGTTAAATGCTAATATTACATGGTTTAGTATCACTTCGCTCTCTTCTTTTCATTTGATGTCAAATGTTATTCTGTTACTATTTGAATGGTTTGGATTGTTTGTTCTATTTTTGTATTTGCAATGTTGATCTAATTAGCGGAAGACCTCAAGTCATTTAGCACCTTGTTCATGCTTTAATTGTTATGTGCTTTGATGTACCAAGGTACTCATAGCATTGTTGCATTATGGTCGAGTAATCCGATGAAGAGGGAGGATGATAATTTTTAACTCCTTAACCTGGATCTCTTGCCTATTTTTTTCTCAGCGGTGAAATTGAAAATGGGTACTGGGTAGACCTTCTGTCTGTTTAATGGAGTGTTGGCACTGCAGTTTATTGCCATATTTCTCCTGACCCCGAGGGCATATTTGGTGTGAGACGGTCCGTTTTCTGAGTCATCTCTATTTGAGGATGATTTTCACTGATCATCACCCCAAATATCAATAATAAAATGAAGATATGCATCTTAATTCTGGATGCATCACATCGAAACATGCTCTGGAAAGTATTATTCATGCAAAAAAAAAAAAAAAAAAAAAAAAAAAGGTAATTGTTTCCACCAATTGAACTTGTTTCAAAATATAAGGGGAAACTTATAAATATGCGGTCTGTTTTCATTTTCACTGAGCATGAAATACGAAGACAGTTTCGCAAACTGAATGGTCTTTTGGTTTTGTTGTGTAAAATAAATTAACCCTGGTACTGATCTCACTTGACATCATTGTTGTTTCATCACGGATATGAAGTATCAATCATTGTTATCTTGGTTGGGAGCCCTCTGCAATTCTGGAAGGTGCTTGAATGATGAAGATTGAGTTAGGACGATCCAGCATTGAAGCCATGGGCACTGGGCAGCATTGTTATGAAGCACCTGGATTTTGTCCGTTGGTTGTGGCTCTTTGATGTTTGCAGATGTGCATTACTCAGTTCATGAAGGTAGCAATACCTCAATTTTAGATCAAGTCCTTTTTTATACATGTGAAAAGAAAAATGTCTACGATTTGGTCATTTCATTTTGTGTCTGGGGAGTGATACTGGTGGTACTTTGTCTGTGATCATGATCCAGGCTTGTCCTGAGCAGGTTGTCACTGTGCAAAGCCATGGAGCAAGGGGTGTAAGCCTGGACTGCAGTGGTAAATTCACTGTCCGTTTGTTTTGGTTCATGTGCTTCTGAGATGTTGGGGTTGCTTGTATTGTAGGTTATGCCTAATTGTCATGCACATCCGTGCTGTATGAAGTGCTTCCTTCTGATGTTCTTATGAGTGATCTTGAAAGCCCTGATTCTCTTTGCTGTGTTTTCCTCCTTGCGACTTCCCCACATGATTCAGTTTGCGCCTGTTGTATTTGGAATGACTTTACCTCTTTGCTTTCTGGAGTTGCAAATTATATCTTTCTACTTACTTTTCTGTTGCAATCAGATTTCTATAATTCTATCTACCTTTTAGCTTTATGCTTCCTTTTTTTGTTTCCTCTGTTTAGCAGTAAGAAATTTGACATCTACGTAATATAGATCGGCTCAATATTGTTTTTGATGACATAGATATTGTCATGTAAAGTCGCTAGAACTTTTTCATCAGGAAATCCTAGTGCGGCTTTCCGAAGAACATCTTGTGCTAGAACCAGATCTCCTAGTTTCATGATCTCTCATATGTTGATGCTTCTCTTGGTTAAAGGGTTCCGATGTGGAAACATGTGCTCAATAAAGAATGTGAAGTCTGAATGTGCCAGCTACTATATATAGATCCCATGTGGTTGAAATCATGCATTGCATAATTTTTTTGTTGATTTTTCTCGCATAAACTAGCTGTCGTTCTGACCAAAAAAAAAAACTAGCTGTCATTGGTGTAACTCAAAATTTGGGGAGTATCTTTCCTAGTTTGTGCCTTTTGCAGTTCACTTTTGATAATGGGAATAATGTTGCGGATTGCTAATCTTGCATGGTATCGGACAACTGGAAAGTTTGTGTAGAATTTTTTTTTTTGGGGAACTTTGCGGAGGACAAATGACTTTTGGTAACTTTTCTTTGAGTTGTTTACTAGTATTCTTTTTCAGCTCTTGCCTTCACTTTTCGGTGACTTCAAAGTTTCAGGTACTTGTTTTTCCAGCAATCTCTTTGATCGATAGGAATTGTGAAGCGAGATATTTATACTTTGTAGATAAGGATTGATGACTATTTGTTATCAATTTATATTAGTTGTGAGCTTGCAGCTGGGACAGAATTTGAGTCTCTCTGTACTTAAAAGATCCGAAAGCTTATAACGGGAGAGCGCTTGAGCCTCAGCCTGAGGGTTGAGGGTTTGAGAGGATGGTGGTTCGAGTCCACCCGGATCTGGATTGTCATGCTTATATCAAGTGAAAGTGATTATGTGATTTATCGGTCTTTTCGCATGCTTTTGATAGGTGGATCTGGATTGTGTCACGGTTATATCAGGTGATGTCGTGTGATGTAATTGATCAATCACCCCTTTTCGCGTGCTCTTGATATCATTCGCATGCTTTGGACATCATTATTCCTATCAAACGGTGCCTGAATTGTGTTTCACTTTGATAGCCTTGTGACATCGTGTGGAACGTGACAGGAAATACCTCCTCCTAATCAGATCCCGCTTAATGAGTTAATGCCCCAGGCTAGGCCCATTAAAATGGGCTTTAGGCATCCGATTGGGATGCGGTTATGAGCTGGCCTGTCCAAAATTAGTGTCTTGGAATTTGTTTTTTTCGATATTTTCAAACTATTATCTGTATCTCCTTAAAAAAATTAGTATATGTGTCTGACTTTTTTTGTTAATATCTTTTTAATTTTTCCCCGGCGGATACAGATGTTTTTAAAAAGATTAACGTTTTCAAATGGTGGCCGACCTAAAACATAAGAAAATGAAAAAATAGTGTTTTTTTTTTTTTTTTTTTTGGGTCAGAAAGACTATCGAAACGCGTAGTTATCACGCAGGAATCCTCGCGCCACGGGAACGCGGAACTAGACGACAATTGGTGGGACCCGTGAGTTCATTTTCCTTTGCATGTCGTTTTTTATTTTTGAAAAAATGAACGGACGGGTCCCACCAATCTAAACCTTGCGTGTCGTGTTTGCCCGTGGCCCGAGTATTCCTGCGTGATAACTAAGCAATTCAATAGTCCACCCTGTATCCAGCACCGCACGATCCTAATCCACCGCCTCTCCAATCCTACCAGACGACGGCCAGGAACGCACCACGTGGCCCTTGGATCCGCTGCCGACAGCGTCGTCATCTCTAATCCTGACCGTCCACCGCCTTCAGCATCTCTTTATAACCCGACTCGCCCTAGTTCTTATCTTCTGTCCTCCGCCTCGGATGTCCGATCGTCTCTCTAGCAGAACCGATCCGATCCGCGACCCCGATGGTCTCCTTCCTTACTCTCCGGCCATGGCCACATCTCTTCCTCCGAAATCGATACATCAGATCGCTCCGGGATCGTCGCTTCCATGGCAGTTTCGATCTCGCGAAGGCTCGAGGTGTTGTAACCCTAGCTGACTGAGGTGAGCTTCTGCTGATTGTTCTGATTCATCTCGGGGAGATTCCTATGTTTCCAGCTCTTTCTTACGATTTGCTGCTCTGATCTGTGGTTTTACAAATTGGTCTTTGTGGTGGGTTTTCATCCCGATATGGCTGGTGTTTAGCTGTGTGGGGGACGAAGGAAGCTGATTCTGCAGGCCTTCGTTATGATCACCGGACTCTGGAGCTCGGCCGGAGCTCAGCGGTGCTCGGCGAGGACGATCTGGCGGCGGTCATGGAGGAAAGAAGGGAGAAACTCCCCGAATGTCGATCGCTGGACGGAGTCAACGACTGTAATCTATGTATTCGCTTGGGCTACGTGTTCGACGATTTGTGAGTGAGGTACTGTCAGATCTCGATTTGGGAGGATGTATGAGATTAGATCGGGACGAGATCTCGCCTCCTTTGCTTCGGGGGCCGGACGAGTTGCCGATCGATCTTTTGTCATCCCGGCCTTTGCCATGATGGGTGCGCTCGCATGGCAGGTCAACGAAAGTCAATGATAAAAAACACAGTTTTTCGGGGGTTTTCGAGGGGAGATCGCACGGGGATTTGCCTGGGATCTCCTCTCTCTGCGTGTCCTCTTGTTCTTGCGTGCTTTGTCCCTGCTCGCTCTCCTCTTACTTTCGATCGCATCACTCGCTCCATCCATTCAAATTAGGATCTGAAGGAGACACTCAACGCTTCGTCAACATCTGCCTAATATCTGATGCAGCGAAAGGTATGAGACAAGGGTTTAAAGGTTGAGCTTAAAGTTTAATTTTTTTCCAATATGCAGACAATTACATCGCACAATCACGTCGGAGCACGATATTTATCTTCTAATTGAAGTTATACCTAGGAGTTGAGCATCATAAATTCACAATGCTTAAACGACCTTTGCTGGTGTTATATAGTATTGTCGTAACAGCGATGTGGATCTTTTAAGTTGGAGCATGCCCTTCATCTTTTTCATCACGAGATGGGGAAAGATCAATTAATTGGGTATGTTTTTCTGAAAATCTGCAACCTTGCTTGTTATTCTACAGTAATTCAAATCAATGGGCTTTTGTCTATTCAAATACTTGAAACGGTTGTTCTGTTCATACAAATATGCTGTACGCAGAAAGGGAAATCATCTTGTTATCACTTGCCTCTTATGAATACTGCCTCAATTAATTGTCGCCCTCCAAAAACATGACCGCTCGGTGCTGCATCTCTTTTGTGCAGTGTATCTTGCTGTATGGTGGTATGTCAATTTTTCCATTTGCCATTTGTGGTTGGTTACTCTTTATCTCAGTTGAATTGAGTTGACACCCTTCCCTTTGTCAAGAAGGGTACGTTTTGTAAGGGTTACTGTATCAGAAGTACTGTTTCTCGTTGTATATGTTCCTCGGCCTATTTGGTCATCAATGATATGCTAATGAGCCTCGGGGATGGATTCTGGGTTGTGATGAACCGATTGGATCTTCGAGCATCTCGCCATGGAAGGCCACATCCTTGTTGGTGGTGAAGTGGAAGAAGGAAGATCGAGAGAAAGCTGACTGAGCATTCCTATTGTTGCGGATTGAGAGGTGACGGTTTTTGGTTGGTGTGGGGTGCGAGCTGTTGTATGATGTCATTGGCTAATTTTTCAGGATATTTACTCGTGCTCCAGTTAATCTAATCTTGGATTCATCATTGCTGGGTCTGATATATGGCGAAGACATTTTTCGTGCACGTGAAGGTCGTCTTACGGTGTTTACTTGGTAGATCATCAGATACGTATGTGCAGTTCCTTTAGAATGATGATATTGGCAGTTAGATCAGTTTGAAGGATTGGTCCTTCAATTGTTCTGTTTCTTATTGATCAAAGGTCCTTCAATTGTTCTGTTTCCATCTTATTGATCAAACGACTTGATGGCTCGCAGCTGCAGAACAGTGGGACAAACTTGTAGGATTATTCTCTCCTTAGATGAGTATGTTTCTTCGCGTGAGTAGTAAAGGTTGTCATCTTGAATGGTTTCAAAGTTGAAGACGAAAGGAAGGAATCTTCTATTTGGGCAAAGCTTGATGCCTTTTGGTGCGTCCATACGTTTTACATCTGCAGCCATGCTGTTTCCAGTGGCTATGAAAATACTCATTTGCTGCGTGTCCGTAAGGTATTGTTCTGGATTTGGTTTGTGCCGTGATCAGAGAGAGGTAAAGACGGTGAGAAATTATGTTTAGAAATGCTGTTTCAGTGATCGCATTTGATTTACATGTAGTTTTATAGGAGGAACCGATCTTACGCATGATGAAAATATGTGGGGTGTGGCTCGTGCTTGTTTTTTGACTCTGATTTTTCCTCAGCTTTTGAATTTTCGAAGTCGTATGATTTCTCACTGTTTGTCCTAGTGCTTTGCTCGATGCGAATCAAAGCTTCAACGAATGGGGAATATTTTTTACATATTATTGCTTTTGACAGATCCCAAGGGTTAATATCTGATCTAATAAATCGTGTCCGGCCGGGAGTTGTAACTTGTGCTAAAAGTTAATGAGCAGAAATTGTAATTTAAGGTAGTAATGAAGATTGGGACTTCAATCGGTATTTGTTGCTCTCGTATCTCGTGACTGAGCACCAATGCTCCGAGTAATGGGGACATTATGGTTCGTTAGTCTCTGGAATCACGGGGCTGTTAAATCACTCTAGGTTTTTTCATTAGGAATTTCTACATTTCTATGATTTAAGAGAATTCTAGAATGTAACGGAGTGTGTTTTTCTGAATTCTATGAGGAATGAAATATATAATAATAAATAAAAATATAATTCAAATATAAAATAGAATAAATGAAGATTTTTCAATAAATGAATAAAAATTTCAGATAAAAGAAATACTAGATTTGTGATAAGCCGATAGTACTATATTACAATACGATGTGTCTTGCATGGGGAGAAATTTGTTATTGTCAACTTTAAACATCTTATTTACCTTTTTGTCGGTGCGTTAGTATTGAGTTTTTCTATTACACGGATGGCATGACTTTCATTTCATATGTGAGAAAAGCGTAATTCAGGATAAAAGCGTCTTATCCAGTCGAGTTTTAATGAGTACGAGTTGGTTCAGGTAGATAACTAGTCTGTTTCACCGTTTCTCCCACTGGACCTTTCGGGATATGCTTCAGCTACCCCTCGACCGAGGGAAGACCCACTTGAGACTCGTTTAGCCTACATGCATTTCTAGATCCGTGAGCTCGAAAGGGGCAGAGCGCTCGAGCCCTCTCTGCTTGGGGAGAGGCTGGAGAGGTTGGTGGTTCAAGTCCACCCGGATCTGTTACTCTACCGTTGGCCCCTCTATTGTACGCGAGTTTGAGTGGGAAATCATTCCATCGAGTTTCGTTCGACGTGAAAACATTTTTACGGCACAGTGAACCTTGAGTCTGTACCGCTCTTCTCTGTCTCTCTGGAAATGTCATCGTGTGATTTTTGTTCATGGAGTCTATTTGGGAAATGAGTTCTGTAGACACGCACTTCGTGGGTGGGTAGTTTAGCATTTTTCGTTTTGAATATTGTTACTTTCGAGCCATTTATTATTGATTATGAGTGCGATAGGACATCATAAACTTTTTCCGTCCATTATTCTTAACAAATGCATTCGGGTTTATTTGTTCATAAAGACATAGCACGTTGGAAGTTCTAAACTTTTTACTGAGATAATAATGCAAATGGCCGGTTTACCATGTTCTTTAGTTCCACTGTTTCTGTAACTGTTCTATTTTAGAATGCTTGATGGCTCCTCATTGGAAGTGAGTTGGCAACACAGGAATTTGCGTAGAAGACAGACGATCTCTCTCTCTCTCCCTCCCTCGTTCCATGCACATTGAGCTTGCAGGTGCAACGGAGGATTAGAGAGATAAGGAGCGGCCTCAACAGTCCCGAGGCGGTCACTCTCAGGCGTGGTAATGGCACAAATCGACCTAGATTTTTTCCTTTTTTTTGGTAGTTAACATGCATCGAAATAATAAAGATTATGTAATATACAAGTAATAGAACTTTTGTTGTGATGCCGGTTTCTAAAATAAAGGAATCAGAGGACGAGAGTAAACTTGTATGTTTAATTAGCCAGATGTGAAACGACGATGTTAGCTTTGATGATTTAAGAACGAACTTGTATGTCTAGGTGCATGAGGAGGTTTAATTTCTTGGACTGTCGAGTGCAGGTAATCCTGAGGTTTTTACTGCTATTTAACTCAGATTCACGAAATTGGTTAAGGTTTATTAGATTTTAAAAAGTCTAATCTATTTCGTGGAAAATTAATTATTTAAAAAATATTTTTCCAAAAATTGATTGCTTAAAATAATCAGTTAATGAAAAATTTTCATTATTAATAATTCGTGTTTAAATATATTTGTAAATGATGAAAGTATGTTCCGTTCCTTCAATTTTATAAGAGATGTCAACAATTCTTTTTAAAAGAATAGTCATTTATTTTTCATGAAAAAAGGAAGGTTAGCTTTCTTCTCATATTAGTATGATTTATTATTAGGGTGTGTTTATTTTGCAAAAAGCATTTTTTGGCATTTAAGTTTGTTTAGAAAAATGAGTCAACGAAAAGGTATTCTTAGTCAACAAAAAATATTTTTCTACTACAGTTTAAATTCATAAAAATGATTTCTCCTTTAAAAGAATTGAAAAATGATTTCTTAAATATTTTCCTTGGCTAATAAAACTTTGGGTTAATACCTTAAAACCCCAAACCAGGTACACCTATGACAAATCTACCCCAAATTATTTTTTTAACCACCAAAAACCCCAAACTTGTATATTTTTGACAAATTTACCCTAAACCTGGTACACTTGTGACAAATTTACCCTATGTTAATTTTAGTTAAATTTTCTTGTTAAATTATAAAGTTAACAATTGACCGGTATACCAATTTGGGATTTTACACTCTATTTGTCACAGTTTACAATTTTTGTGATTTTTTTGTGGTATTAATTTAATTTAGCGGGGGGTATATTAGTCACAAATTTACCAGTTTGGGGTTTTTTTTGGTCGAATAAATTAGTTTGGGGTAAATTTGTCATAAATATACCAGTTTATGGTTTTTATAGTTAGTCGGGGTAAATTTGTCACAGGTGTCTGGGTTTGGGGTTTTTCATGGTCAAAAAAATAGTTTGGGGTAAATTTGTCACAGTGTACCAGGTTTGGGGTTTTTCAAGGTATTAACCCTAAAACTTTTATTCTTGTAAAAATAATTTTTAAAGATCAATTTTTAATTTTTTTATATTTTTAAAAAATTGAATTTATTATTATTATTTATTTTTTTATTTTTTTTTTTTATTTTATTTTTTCTCCTTTCTCCTTCTCCTCTCGCCAATTAAATGCCTTGGTTATGGCTGGCTACCTAGCAATTGACCATGATGTGGGTCAATGAGCCTTAATTGGTCGAGGCCGCTGAGCTCAAGGCTTGTCAAATCCAAGTGAGTTCGCGGTTCACCCAAGGCTAGTGAGCTCAGGCTTGTTTGTGGCTCTTGTCAAGCAGAGGAAATTAAAATTAATGGCTCGGCATACATGAGATAATAATCAAATCGGCGACGATGGTTGGATTGGTTTCGGGTCAAACAAGAAGAGCAAAAGGACTCCATCATTGGAAAGCGCTTACACATCTAATGGCTTAAGTCTTCGTTGCTATTTCCTTGCCGACCCATCATGTAAAAGGTATGCTTTTAGAGTGAGGGCACTCTACTTATAGAATGGTCAAGGCTGTAAGCTTCGCTCCTTTCAATTAATTGTTTGCATCAGATCTCGGGTTCTCTATTGCACTCCCTAAATAAGATTCTTTTCATGTTTTCCCCATCATACCATCTTAACTCGATTCCTAGTTAAAAGTTCATGTCAACACACCGATTCGATTTTAGTCCCTGAGGCTAACCCTCTTGTGAAGTCAAAACGATCTTGTAACCCCTTTCGCTCCCAACTTCCCGTGCGAATCACACGAATAGGGGACGTTCGATACTTGAGTCTACTGCCGAATTAAATTTTAGTGCGAGGGGCATGTTAATAAGCTGCGACGGAGTAATAACGAAATGCGACCTATGTGCCACGCCTTGACGCGTCGTTTTCCGCACTATTTATAACTTCATTTAGACGACCCGGAGTTCCTTATTCCTCGGAGGCGTGGGATCGTCCGGCTGCCCTATCCCCTACGATGAGTGCCATCTCAACTGCCAACTGTCGTCGTCTCTCCTCATGTTCCTTTCCTTTTCAGCTGAAGGTCCAGAGGCGTGACTGCGCATGCTCGGATCATGTCATCACATGTCATAAAATGATTTCATTAGATTGTGACGCGTCCTCGTAATTAAGTCTAAAGCCATGTGCAAAAGGGTCGTGAGCAGCTTTGTTTTGGGACGTGTGTACCAAAAATTCTAAATTTATCAAAATTAACTCGTTTGTTCAATCCACCTAATGAAAAATGTCCATGTGATTATTATTATTATTATTTTCTTCTTTATGTGACGATGAAGTGGTTAAAATGATGACAATATGCTCTAAATATGATTTTTATTTAAATTAAAAATAAGCTTATTTGTTAAATTTTATTTAAATGAAATTTATATGAAAGGTAAGATTTGAACTAAAGCCGCGTCATTTTAGTCTTGTGTTTCGTGATTTAAACATGTCATTGCCATGTATGACAAAGAAAATAATAAAAAAAAATGGCACATCAACATTTTTAAATGGGTTAATTAAACGATTTTAATTTTGTGATTCAATTGCACTTCTATAATAAATATCGGGATTTTACAGTGCATTTTGTTTTTGTTTTTTTATTGGAAAAAGGCAATTGCGCGTCACGCAAGTGTGTCTCACGAGTTTCCGCGACACGCACGTGCGAGCGTACGCACGCGTGCGCCCGCGAGGGGTAGTTTCGGGATAGCTGGGCCCCGGGGGGCGTTCCCCTAAATCGCATCTATAAAGCAAACCCCCATCCCCCATCCCCCCATCTCTCTCTCTCTCTCTAGAAACTCTCTCAAACTCTCTCTCTAGCTCTCTCTAGAACCAGCGGAGAATCCTTTGCACACCAGCACCGCCATGGAAGACAGCTTCAAGGTCCGGGTGGACCGCCTCTTCGGCTCCCTCTCCTCCTCCTCCTCCTCCTCGGCGTCGGCGGCGGCGGCCCAGCCTTCTTCCTCCGCCGCGGCCTCGTCCTTCAGCTCCCTCTGGTGCCTCACCGACGACGAGGTCGAGCGGAAGGAGTGGAACCGGGACAGGGGCAGCCCCGAGCCCGAGTTCGACCTCGGCCCCGGCCCCGGCCCGACGAGGGGTGGCGGCGGCGGCGGGCGGCGGCGGGGCGAGGCCGGGTGGGGCCGGGGGGATTTCCGCGAGGAGCTCGAGAGGGATCTGGAGGAGCTCGACGATTGCAACGGCGACGAGGGGGACGAGGAGGAGGGGCTTCGGTCGGCGGGCCAATCGGATAAGCCGGACGATTATAACGACGAGGAGTGGGAGATTAAGTCCTCCATCGGGCGGGACTGCACTTTGGACTATGAGGTATGATGAATCGTTGTGGAGATTTTATTGGGGGTGAAATTGGTTAAATAATCAGTATATATAAGGAATTGGTCGTGTTTCCGGAGTAAGCGGAATGATTTGAGATGCTTATGGCTGGGGTTTTTGTCAATCGACTTTGTGTGTTCATGGATACGTTTGAATTCATGCTGTGATGGAGTGAGTGAGGCGCTGGAGCTGACAAAGGCTAGGTTTTGTTGTGAGGTTCTATTTGCCTGATGTGAAATGTAGTGATGAAGATGTTCTGTTCGATGATTTGAATGAGTGAAGGCGAAGATAATACGTGTTGCACCTGTAAGCTGTATAAAATCTTCTGCTGGCTGGTGCTTTTCTTTGTCATGTATGTGGAGCATTGTCAGCACTCTTCTGTCAAAACAAATGGTTTGAGCCCGAAATTTTTTGCAGACACTTCGAATTTCTTACAGGAAGAAGTTTGTTGGACACAGTCAGTTAATTCGGGTGAGATGAACTGTTTCTTTTCTCCCCTGGTGGAGTTAAATATGCCTGCCCTTGTTGAAGGAAAACTTAGGAGGCTGAACTGAATTATTCTTGGAGTTTGCTAAGTGCATTACGTCTGCAGGTGGTTTGTTAAAGAAACCTTTGAAGAACATATTATATATCCTTATCATTTTACACTAAATACGGTTCGAAAATATCATTCTATGAATTATTCTAGCATTTTGTGAGAATTTTGTGATTTCTGGAATTATTGGCCAAATTGAAATCTATCTTTTTTCTTTCCAACCATATCTGTTGGGTATGCTTGTAACTTTGTTTTTTGCTTTGTCGATTCTCAGGCGACCCCCTTTAATGTTAAAAATCGTTTCTTTACTATGCAGGAAGAGGAGGATCGGTATGATAAGTTAGCTGTTGGAAGAGAGAAGGCTGGAGACCGCTTGTATATGAAGGATATAACAAACTATGGCATCTCCATCGATCATGATAATGAGCTTCCAACTACATTCAGCGATGTTTCTAGGGACCCACGTGCTGACCACATGGCTGCAAAAATTAGATTGAAGGAAGATGCAGAAGCAGCTGAAAAGATAGATTCTCTGCACGTCTCTGAGGAAAATGCACATTCAGTGGCTAATTCCCAAGTTCACACATCTGAAGTTGATGTCAATCTGAAATCTATTTTGAAGAGGAAGGATGGTCAAAGCGATTCCAAGACACAAAAACGTGTTCGGTTTGATCCCGAATCAATTGAGGAAGCATCAGCTGAAGCTGAACTTGTGCCGATGGATCCTTATAGAACAGAATCATCCGTCAGCGAAAATGGAGTAATCAGGCCTTCTCAAGATTTTTCTTCTGCCGTTCCTGATTATTTGCGGAACCCTTCCAGATATACACATTATACATTTGATTCCTCAACTGACATGAACGAACAATCTAACCGGCAAGCCTATATGGACTTTCTGAACATGGTGAGGAAGTCAAAATCCACGGATGTATGTCCAGATGATTCTCCTGTTGATCTTCCTAAATCAGTCACTTTCATCCCAAGGAAAAGAGGTAGTACAATATTAGACAATGGTGCAGAGTTGAAGCTAGATAATGAAGATGCAAGTAAAGATGCAGTACGTAGAAAAGTAACCCCTGTTATTGCTGCTGTGGATGCCCAAGACAGTGAAATGTGTGCAATGGAGGAAGATCAAGTGGAAGAAGCAGTTGACCAAAAGCACTCTTTGGTCCGATCAGGTCGGCAGTACCGGACAAAGGCTAGGACAGAGGAGGATTTATCATGAGATTTAATTGTTCATCGTTCCCGACATTTTAGCTTGGCTTTTACTTGTTTCCTTTGGTTTTCTTGAGCTACTTCTGTTGCATTCCATAATGTGTATGAGCTTCTTGTCCTATATGTAACTTTAACGATCTTAAGATGCGTGGACCTAATGTAGATAGAAGAAAAATTTCCTTGGGAAGCTGGTATCTAATTTTTGTTCTATGCATTTTTCCGAAAAGCTAAGTCCGCTTGCCAGAGGCCAACCCACAGAGTGTGCACACCTGGTCACATATGTGATCGAGAGATAATTAGATGTTTATGTGATATTTTGATGGCTATAGTCGTTCCATTCGCTCCACAAAATACTCTCATCAGGGGGCATGTGGATTATAGCAGGATAGACGCCAAACTGGATTCAGAATACTCTCATCAGGAGGCTTTTTTCTACAATTGCTTATCTCATTCTTGTATACCAAAAAAGAAATTGGCGGGTCAGGTAATGGTGTTCTTGTTGGATTGAATTATTTTTTGCCTCTGTGTGTCCTTTCATCCCTTAATTGCCGTTGAGTTCTGAACTCGAGTTTTTGCCTTGTCAGGTTTATGTTTTCTCATCATCATATCTCTTACCGAGATATTTCCTGATGAAGGCATGGTATATTACACATAAGTCTATGACAGAAGGAGGAAGCTACATCTGAAGTTACAAACAATGATAGCAAACTATGATTAGCATGCACTTGAGGTATCTATTAGACTATCATGAATACTGAAGAGGCTTTAATCCCTGTTAGTGACTCCTTTTTTGCAGCTTGATCGTGCTTTCACAGGTCTCTAAATTGGTGCAGTGCAATTTTATTTTATCTTGGCCTTTGATGTATATAAGCCTGTCGTAGGTTGTAGTTCAGAGATCGCACCTTTCATTAGTGAAGTGGACACAATAGCTGGAGCCTTATACTTCGCAATTGGAAATTCGTGCAAACAATTTCTAAGCTTGTATCCAAAAATGGTGATACAGTGACCGATGGAAATACGCTTCTCAATCTTGACGTGAAGAGTTCAGCTCTTTGAACGCACGCCATTGTGGGAATCTGTATGCTTTAGCATCTGTACAATATATGTTTTTTTTGTATTAGAAATTTTATTGGCAATTACTGTCTTTATCAGATGTCTTCGCGCAGATGTAATTATGGTGTTACATTCGTGGGTTTCTAGTCTTTTGTGTGGCAATGGATGCATAATGAAAGTCGGTTTTTCCTGCTGAATTGGAGTATTATAGCACTTATTCTTTCCCCGTTATTTTGGAAGAGTAGCTCATACCGGGGTTTGACGCCAGTTGTTCAGTACATGCAGAGAAGGGTTTGTTTGAAGTGACTTCTGCTTTTTATTTTTTTCCTTTCTTGTATTGTTTGAAATTTGACTTTTATTGTAACATCAAACTTTAAAAACCTTCCAACAGACACGTCAATATATAGACATTTTGGAATTTTTTTTCCTATTTTAGAAATTGGTTAAAAAAACCAAAGGTGCTTGCTGTAAGATGGGTGAAACAAGACCCTAAATAGCTGAGGTTGTTGGAAGATTTTGATGCAAATCGGGGCGCTTATGGGAAGTTATAATGGCGGTGGCATTTTCCTTTCCTATTTGTTATATTTTTTCAATCCTGTGTTAAGAGTTAATACCAAGACTTGGACTTTGGTCATGCAGATTTGTGTGTCTAGATTTAAATCGAGTATGGTTTAATTATCTCAGCAATGACCAGTGGTTTAAATCAGGTTCCCTCTTTACCCCTCTTGCCTCTTGATGCCCATATTGCATAGTATTGACAACACCATTCTCTCGGTGAACTGTGGCTTGGGTTTACACTGTTGCCTGTGTTTTCTAGTTGTTACTCATCAAATCCAAAGCACAATCAGCAGTGATGGTTTGAAAGTGTACTTGGGTGGCTTCAATCATGCTAGTCATCAGATTGTTGACATATGAAGCGCCAATGCGTAATGGCAGCGGTTTCTTTATTTTGTTTTGTTGTGTGGCTTGGATAGTTCTAGTTCCCATTTTCTGGTAACCTTTTAGACTGAGGCTGATAAGTTGCTGTAATTCAATCTGTGAAGTAGCTGTTGATTTCACCTGGTATCAGTCTTGAATCTGTTGTCCAGAAAACACTGATTGCAAGCACTGCATGATCATATTTTCCTTCACCGCTATTGCTATGTTGTGGGATTTCTTCTTTCTTCCTCCCTCCAGCCTGTGGACTTGTGTACTAGTGAAAATTTGGGCGTGCGGGAAATGAAATAGACCAACAGGAAGATATTAATTGGAAATTGTTCTATGGTGATTGGAATTGGGTATTGTCATGCACTGGAAAGCCCTTTTTACGAGATTGTCTCATGTCAGCGGATTTAACCCCCTTACTACATGGTCTTAATCTGCCATGGTCAGTTTATTAAGTCGGAGCTTTTGTGTTCCGTTATATAGTGGATTTTGTGTCTCGCACGTCAACATGAAATGCCACTTGGAAGTTGAATTTCGGTCAAGCTTATGTCTGGAGGGGGCAAAAAGGTTGATGTTATGATTTATTCTGAATGAAGTGATTGATCGATTTATGCTTCTTGAGAGAGAGAGAGAGAGAGAGAGAGCGCCTCTGCTTATGCTTAGAGCGCATGACAAAATTACTAGCTAGACTACTTATGCTGAAAGCGCATGACAAAATTATTGGCTAGAGATTGATTTCGCAATTTCTATTATTCCGATGAGCTTTTGAACAAATAAACGTGTTTGATAACGACTTAAAATTTTTGTTTCTAGAACAAAAAATTCATTTGATAATAGGAAAAAATTTATATTTCTTGAGGGTGTTGACAGGCGTCCGACGACTTGCAGTGGACGGTCGACATTGCAGGCGGTGGGTGTTCGACATCCCCTGGGCAATAAGTGGGTGACGGGCAGTGACGAGAGTAAATAATCGAAAGAGATTTCATTTCTCACTTCTATTACAGAAATAGAAAAATTAAAAATTTTAACTTCTGATTTTTATTTTAAATCTATCTCTAGAATAGAAATCTGTTTTAAAAGTATAAAAACGAAATTGCATTACCAAATGAATTTTTATTTCGGACTGTTTTTGGGAACAGAAAAATAAAGAAGTAGAGAAACGGAAATTTTATCATGCCCGCCTTAAAAGACTCAATGCGGTGATCTATATTTAGTCGCTATGGATGCTGGGGACGGTCACTGTAACTTAGAAAAACATGAGAAACTCACACATCCTTAGCCTAATAACAGATATAAAACCGTGTCTGAGTCAGATAGGTTAGAGATCCGAGTTCCTGACATTTCGCATAAAGATTAAAATGGACCATTGACGTGGGCCCGGGCCACACTTTGACCATCCTAAGTCCCGGGCCATCTCCCTCTATGCCCATCGGGTCAGGCCCGAATGTAGCTCCGAACAGCGTTACCAAGGTGTATACCCTTTGATTCCTGCAATTGACTTGTAGCTCGGCTTTGGAGGTACGTCAGGTGCTAGAGATATAAATACATTCTGCACTCTAATTCCCTTATCAAACACGTCACGTCGAGCATAGTTCCGAGCTCTTTTGGATTTCTCATCCACATGAGAACAATGCACAATCCTTGCTGTTACCGCAAGAAGTCAAAGACGTCGCCTGAGCGCAAGGGCCGTGTCACTTTTGAAAGCAAATCTCGCCAGAGGATCTGCTGAGAAAAATCTTTATTTCTGGATGAGCATGCAGTTTTTTAATTGCATTTTTTTTATGAGTGATGATTGACCTATCTTTTGTTCTTCTTTTTTCTGGTGAAGCAAGATTATCATCTCATTCTACATTGAGTTCTCAAAATATTTCGAATTGGAGACAACGTGCATAATTAGAAATGTGAATGTGAAGGTACTTCACTTAATTGGATATTTATGAGCTACCACATCGGGTCTCATAATTTTTTTATGATTATCATAACGTAACGACTTGAAATAATATTTTATATTAAGTCGTTGGTGTGTAAGAACGTGCCTGTCATTCATTAGAGACAAGAATGGCAACTGAGTAGGGGGCTTCTCGAGTCCTTGAGTGTGTAAACGTCAAACCGGAATTGATGGAGTGAGACTCTCGTTTAATATTATCACTTTCAAGTTAGAACCATCCTCAATTGCACGTAATATGGTGGAGGGGAACGCCAAAAAGTCAACTGTTGCGGACACTCTGGCCAAGTATGGTCGAAGCTTTTTTCTATAATAGTTGTCATGGCCTCCAGGGATTGTTTTCGGATGAACGGATTTTGTGTGTGAGATTATGCGCACAGTAAATTTTCAATTTTTTTTTTAATCATTAGGCACGAATATCTTCATATTACAATAAGTTAGAGTAGTCGCGTCTTGTCTCAATCATCATGTGGTTAGTGGAGTACTCGTCGGATCTAGAATTCACCTGCTTTCTTATCAGCAAGATTCTGAAAAGAAGGGTCATCGTTGGAGGGTTGAATTATGAATTAGCAATGACGAATTAGGATTTGACAGAAGACAGTTAGACAAAACGGGGGGTTGTAGTTGGAGGAGGGAATTGCAGAAAATGAAGCAACCCGCATTCAAAGTCAATCACAAAACCAAATCCACGTTCAAAATAGTGAGAGAGAGGACCACAATCTAATAATATCGTAATTAAAAATTAGTCAAATTTGATTTTTTTAACTCGATGCCACCTTTCTTGAAAGAGAAAGGAAAAAAATAAGAGAGAGAGAGAGAGAGGAAAAGGAAAGAAAGTGAAAATATGACAAGATGGGACGCTCCAGCCATCCGGAATTATTCCATTTTCTGTAGCCTACCTAATATGACTTGTACTACTAACTGCAAGTCAGTCTTTGGAGGTGACTCCTAATGGATCGAGTTTTAGGCACAAATATTCCATCTTCCGTAATTGAAGAGAAGGGTGAGGAGGGACGATTAGTCATGGTGACCATCTCTAGGTGTACCCTTGGGTGAGAAGTTTTGCATCGTCGCAAATTGCCCGACAGTGTCTTCACACCAAGAATTTCCTGGAGTTGATAATTCTAGAATGGCGAGAGCCCAATGTCCCTGCTTCCCTTACTATCATACCAAGAACAAAGTTCTCTTACATGAGAATTTACTCACTCAGAGTAAAAGGTCTTGAGTTCAAATTTTTTTAAACTCTTTTTCACCTCCTCAATTACGGATTTTCATGTTTTGGGGTTAGACCAAGGTCCAGCCTACACATGAGAGTATTGAAAAATTATAAATCAAATCACGCATTTACTAATCGGTTTCAACTTTTAGATAAGTTAATAATGATCTCACAAAATCTTTCATATTGTATTAGAGTTGGGTTCTGCCCTTTTCGCTTGCTCATCCACCCCTGTTAGTTGAATCCCATGCGCTACCTTTATTCAGGCTTACACGTGTTGAAATATATATATATATATATATATGGTTTCCCTTCTCCTGTTGGTAAGGCTTTTAGAATGGAAAGACTATTGATGTCCTCACTACACTATCTTTGATCAATATAATAGTTGCCGAAAATTAATTACGTGGAGATGGCAAGGAATTGGTTTCCTTTCTCTATATTGCGAAAAAATGAATGATTTATAAAATGTTTATCTAAAAACATTCACCTGTGCCACTTGAAATAATTAATTAATGATAGATATTTTCATTATCGATAATAATTTATGTCTAAATATTATTGAGAATGATGAACTTTTCATTCATTTATTTTTTATGCGTGATACGAGTTATTATTTCTAGATTAATTTTTCATGAAATAAAAAGAGCCCATCATGTATGATTGTCATCTTCATTACATAATGACTACACACATATTTTGTCAAGCAAAACTGGTCCAATAACTTTATTTTCTCATATTTCCAAACCAAGTAATGCATGGTTGGTCCAACCTTAGATGGAGTCATATAACTCATCCTTCTGGGAAACAATGCCACGACCTCCCTTGAAGACTTTGGCGAAAGCATCTTTTGACTGGACTGGATTAAATTGGAAGTCGGCAGGACTCAAATATACAATAAACATTGCAAATTCAAATGAAAATTAATTTTCTTCAATTTTGTCTGTCTGTCTGTCTGTCTCTGTCTCTCTCTCTCTCTTTCCATCCTCTCATGATTGGATTTAAGTTGGTCTTTGCACGATGTTGGTTTTCTAGAAAGGCTTAGATTTACCAAAAGAAAATGGGAGTTATTCAAGAAAGGAAATGAGAAACTACAAGAAAGTCAACCCTTTGCAGCGCGTGATGTGCAAGAACTTTGCTTCCAGAAAGCTGGTTCATGCCTAATTTCGAATGAATTCGTGCGTTGAAGTGAGCACCTTAGGACCACTGATTGCGCATGGGACTCGAGAGGGTTAATTTACAAACCTGATTTTTATTTTATTAGATCTGCTTAAGTTGAATATTAATTAGGTAGATGTAATAGCTGGACTGTCAGATTCGTTAAATAAAATAGTTTTACATGTTCCACATGTTTTTTTTTTTTTTGTTAGTGTTTAATTATGAATTAACTCTATCGTGTTTGACAGTTTCGAGGACCTCCAGAGCTTACTTGGTTGAAAAAAAAAAACAACCCTCTCACTGCTCTCCAACTACTGGAGAAATACTACTTTAGCCGAATATAAACACTCACGAGTGCTTTCGGTATTTTTGTTAGAAAATCAAAATCATTCCTCTATCTTTTATTGATTCAAACGTGTTCTATCGTACTTTTACTTAAATTTTTTATTCTTTTAGCCTAATAATGGCCACATTGGATGCAAAAAAAAATAATAATAGAAAAAAGCCATCTCTCATGCATCAAAAGCTAGTGAAGCTAGCGAAAGGACTAAAGTAGACTACTATGATCGGTTTTGGAGCTTAAATGTATGAAAGGAAAGTTTTAGGAGTAAAATGCATTGTCGTGACAAGTTTTCAAACTTTTTATATAATCATTACTAAAATTGAAACTTTTGATGTGGTCATGCCCGTACTTCCATCAAGAGTTAGCAAAGCTGATTGTGTATTTCATGAAAACTTGCTAGTTTCGCCCACCTGAGCTTCATGCACCATATGTAGTCATGCCAAACACATGAAAGTCTACAACTTAAGATAACTAAAGGTCAAAACTGATTATTAGCCATTATAGATTATGGTGAATTAATTATGAAGGAAATGCCGTTCCTCTTGAGAATAATGATTTCTTTAATTTCCAAAGTTAGATCGAGAATTTGCTAGATAGATGATTTTTCTATAGAAAGAATTTTTCTATGCCCGGCTCGATGAAAATAGAACTTTCCACACCTGCCCATTTTTATCATAGCACATAGTAATTCAGAAATGAGCGATGGCACTTTCCTTAAATTAGATATAGAGGGACGGCTTGGATTTTCGGGTAAAAGTAAATTAGTTACTATTGACAATTTACTTTTTGGCCAACGATGGCATACAAGATTCCTAGTGCAGGAGCCGAATATTCCAAGTCTACATCAGTGACTCCAATCAATCAGATATAAAATTACTTTGCTATGCGTGCCCTGTGAGGTAATTGACAAAAAGAAATTTGTACATAATGGGGAGACCGAAGAAATTTTAAAAAAGCTTTGATCCCCATATATGCACTATGAAAATAAGTGGTTGTGAAAGTTTGCATGCGTCCATGGCAATAAGCCAAAATAAAAGGCTTTGACATCTCGTGTTATATTTATTTATTTATTTATTTTTTTTGGTGACCCAGAGAACCCTGCACGGTCGGATGCCGGGAGTAAATCACTGGGGGCGACACGTGCTAGCCACCACACACGTGCCACCAGGTAAGTCACCCTGCGACGGGGTGGAGTTTCGAACCCTTCCCATTCGTGAGGGGGAGGAGGCCCAAAGCCAACTGCGCTACCTGGTATCTCGTGTTATTTACTCAAAAAATAAATATAATCCTCCGGGGGCTCCATAAAAAAACAAAAAAATTACATAAGGAAGATCCGAGGATCTTCTTCAACTATGCAGGGCTCTATAACCATTCAATCTTCCAGTGTTCTCTCTTGCTAGCTGATGAATTCCACATGGCTTAGTAAGCTCATGTAACATGCGCAGCAAGAGACTAATACGAAAGCTACACGATTGTTTCGCGCGACATGGAGCACGGCATCCTACGTCCGCCTTGGCCGGGGCAAATTTTTCCCGTGAAAATCGTGAAACAAAATTGATTCCTAAGTTCTCTACAAAGTCTTTTTCTTTCATGGAAAATGTTTTCCTTAATGAATTCATTTTCCGTGAAACGAATGTCAGAAAATCCGAAAATCGTTTTCTTGAAAATTATTTTTCGCGAAACGAACGGAACTTTTGATTCTTTTTTTCTTTTTTTTTTGGATATGAAACTTGAAGAAATGACGTCTTTTTGTGTCAACGCGTTGTTTTCGGTTTTAGCAAACTCCCTCGGCTTAATAACAGCCACATCGGATGCAAAAAAAAAATAAAACTAGAAAAAGGCCAGCTTTTGTGCTCCAAAAGCTAATGGAGCTAGTTGACGGTCTAAAGTAGACTACTATGATGAGTATAAAGCTAAATGCATGAAAGAAAAGTTTTAGGAGTCAAATGTATCATGGTAACAAAGTTTCCGGACTCTTTATATAACTGTCCTAATAAATATTGAAATTTCTGATGTGATTAGACCTTTAGTTCTATCAAGAGTTAGTAAAGCCGATTGTGCCTTTTATGAAAACTTCCTAGCTTCAACCGTGTGAGTTTCATGCGTCATATGTGGTCATGCCAAGCGAATGAAAAGTCTACAACTTAAGATAACTACAAGTCAAAACTAATTACTTGCCATTCTTAATTATGGTGAATTAATTATGAAGGAAATACCATTCCTCTTGAAAAGAACGATTTCTTTCAATTCCAAAGTTAGATCGAGAATTAACCCAACATACAGTTTTCATATAGAAAGAACTTCCCGACCCAACGAAAATAGAATTTTTCACACCTGCCTATTTTTATCATAGCTCATAGTAATTCAGAAGCGGGCGATGACACTTTCTTTAAATTAGAAAAAGAGGGACGGTTTTGATTTTCAGGTAAGGGTAAATTAATTACCATTGGCGATTTACTTTTTGGCCGACGATGGCGTAAAAGATTCTCAGTGCAGGGCCCGAGTATTCCAAGTCTATATCATTGACTCTAATCAATCAGATATGGAATTGCTTTGTTATGTGTGCCCCAGGAGGTAATTGACAAAAAGAAATTAGTACATAATGGGACGACCGACGAAATTTTAAAAAACTCTTATCCTCATATATGCATTATCAAAATAATGTTCTTCTTAATTATATAAATTATCATAGTTAGTCATGTCAATCGTAATAATGAAAGAGATTATCTTAGAGCTTTTTTTTTTATGCAATTAGGTGTTCGTTATTAATTTCCCATTTCAATCTTTATTTTATGTCTATTAATTATGCCTGTAGCTAACTTTTAAGGAATTGTTTTTTTTTTTTTTTTTTTTTTTTTTTTTGGGTCGAATTGCATTTAGTGGTTAAATGTCTAATTGGATGTGGTGCATCCCGTGTGGTAATTACACTATTTTTAATTTTTCAATTTAGATGTACTTTGAAAGTCTAGGCTCGCCACCCTTCTCAAAATAAGTGGTTGTGAAGGTTTGCATGCGTCCATGCCAATAAGCCAAAATAAAAGGCTTTGACATCCCGTGTTATTTACTCAAAAAATAAATAAAATCCTCCGGGGGCTCCATAAAAAAGAAAAAAAAGAAAATTACATAAGGAAGATCCTGGATCTTCTACAACTATGCAGGGCTATATAACTATTCAATCTTCCAGTGTTCTCTCTTGCTAGCTGATGAATTCCACGTGGCTTATTAAGCTCATGTAACATGCGCAGCAAGAGACTAATACGAAAGCTACACGATTGTTTCGCACTACATATCAACGATTGGGGATGGACATGGAGCACGGCATCCCGCATCCACCTGGCTGGGCCAAATTTTTCCCGTAAAAATCGTGAAACAAGGTTGATTCCAAAGTTCTCTTGAAAGTCTTTCGGTCTAGCACGGTGCCTACGTCGCCGCTCGATACCCTTCTCGGCCCACATCTATTCTACCTAATGATTCGATGCCTTAGACGATTGATTGATGTAAAGGTCTATTCTAGAGTTTGCATCTATCCCTATGTCGTTATCGATCCGTGGTGCTTGCTTGTCGAGCCTCCGGAGTTGTTGGGCTCTTAAATGTCTATAAACATAGGGTTTCTCTTTAGATGATACAGGTTATTCACCTTCCTCGCTTTTTGAAAAGACAAGAAAGGGTGAAAGGAGGCACCCAAAGCAGCTGCTATCCATCAGCATAAACCATAAAGCCTGGCAGCCAGCCACCGAATGCTCGGCTTGCGGTTTCGCCGGGCTCGACGTTGCATCATCCTCGCCGGACCGCCGTGCACCGAAGCCGCCGACAGTGTCTTAAAGGTCTTCCCGGGAGCAGCCATCTACTCCTAGTTTCGCATCTGTGCTCACTCGAAGGAAAATCACTTGAACGTGAAGCCCACGTCCGGCTGAGTTACCGCCATAATGTACGGCTCAAGTTCAATGCCTTCTCGATCACTCCGAGGCTCAGATTTCCATCGGCTATCGAGCATATAATAACTTTTCAGCGGAGCAAGAGTATCTGTCGATACGGCCAAATTGGACGGTTTGTACTGTCATGAGACGAATTTGTTTGTTGGAAAAATTGCACTTGGACACAAAAATGCCACTACCCCACGAATTTTTATTGAGAGTTTTCCTTAAGTTTTTTTTTCATTTCATTAGGTCCTTAAACTTTTAAATTGTCATCGTTCATGTCGGTCTTTTCAATCGAGGTGTAAATAAGATGTTGATGTGAATTGCTACGTCGGTATTGATTAGACTAATCAATCAATGCGATATTGATAAGTAAAAAGAGAAAATCCAAAAATATGTGTCTAGCCGCCACCTACACAATTTATAGGATTTCAATAAGTAATCGGTATTCACGATCAATGGTGTAATATTATTTATAGTAGCGGTCTTTATATATTGTATTAACAATTAAAAGGAAAAATCTTGATTTAACATGGTTTCTTTGGATACTTATGAATTCCATTAGACTCATAAATGATGCATCGGGAGAATCTTTTGAGTTTTTCGAGATTAATAGATTGATTGTTTCATTACTTTATCTTACAAAAGGAGAAAAAATCTCTCAAAGCTGTTTATACTCAACTTTTTCAAGGAGGGATGGGGTGGGGATGCGCAAGTTTCAGGAGTGGGTTTCGACTCCCACGCCCTGAAAGAGGCAGGGCAAAAGTCTGAGGGTGAGTGTAGAATAGGTATACAGTAGGACTGACCAAAAAAAAAAAAAAAAAAACCTATGCACGATACCTATCAATTAAATGCTAAAGAAATTGCACTTGGGAAGCCACGGACACGAAAATACCTTTTGGGGTTTCCCGCGCACTATAAAATTAATAATCCAACTTTAATTTCTATTAGTGACATTTACCGTATTTATACCCTCCACATTATTAATCGAGCTTGACGTGGAATGTCGTACCATGTCGAGCTTAGTGTGACCCATGCGACAGTTCGCATGTGGCCCAACTGGAACCGCCTCTCTCCGGCTTGGGTTTTTTCTTGTTTTATCGATGCCACGTCAATCCTTTAGCCTGGTTACCATTGGCGAGACATATCAATTCGGCATTTCCATTCTTCTCTGATTGAAAGGACTAACATAACCAAAAAAAAAAAAAAAAAAAAAGATTAGCATTTCAAGAATCTAACGGAAGGAAGAAAAATGTTTGAGAGACTTGATTGAACAATATGCACATGTTCGATGATAGTGATACTTTTATCATTATAACTTATTTAACTTGTTTGAAGTTATTTGTATCTCTTGCTAAATAAGGCACTTCTTAGGTTTACCATCAAGGTGGTTGGCCGATTTATATGAAATTTAGTCCCATGTGGTTTGGAGCCCTCTCGATCACAATTTCAAACTCCTCTACTGCTCTCAAATCTCAAGAAATCCCGATTCATCCTGGGGTAGGTTTAGCTCGTGCACAAGGCATATGATGATTCTGGCTTTATCCTAATTTTGCATATGATGGTGGGGATGACAACAAGCTCACTCGAATCGAGCAATAATTCTGCTCGGACCGAACATTTCGATCATGGGGAAAACTCCTCTATTATAATGCCCAATTGCACCCTTTATTGTTCGTAATTATACAAAAAGGAAAAAGAAAAAAAGAAAAAATATATATAATAAAAATCCTAAAACTTATCATGAAATTATAATTCAATTCTAAAAAATTTAAAAAATAGAATTAAGTCATAAAATTTGTTACGAAAATGCAAGTCAAATTTAATCTAATCGAGTCATTCTTTTGATTATATTTTCTTGAAATTAGGAAATTCGATTATATTTTTATGAAAAATTTTACGAATTAATTAGACTTTCGGAACTTAGCACAGTTGCCCCAAAAAGAAAAAAGATTAGGTACTGATGTTTCCTGTCAAGAAAGGTAACAAAAAAAGGTGCTCGTTGGATCACATGTGGAGTTCACAAACGAAAGCTCATGGAAATGGACGGTGGCGGTGCGCTCGATCGAATCGAGCCCAGAAAGGGGAATCCAATCAGACGGCAAGAGAAAGAGAGAGAGAGAGAGCTCTATTCCGCCGGCTGGCTGGTGGCGTCCGCAATGAGGTCAGTCCAACTTGGAGGTCTCTCTCTCTCTCTCTCTCTCTCTCTCCCTCCTCCCTCCGTAGTAATACTAATGCTCAGTCCACTTTGTCCTACGCTTTCCTTTCCCACTTTATAATTATTCTTCCTTATATTCTCGCCATCGTCGCCCTCCACCACCTCCCTCCTTCTCCCTCTCCCTCTCTCTCTCTCTCTCTCCTGCCGGCAAGACCACGTACGGCATTCTTCTCGTGAAAGCTCGGAGATCGCCGGAACCCGACGGACGAGCCCGTCTTTCGTCTCCTCCGTTCCCTCGGCGTCGCCGTCGCCGTCCGCTCCGAGCATCTGCCTCGCCTTCCCCAGGTGGGTGCGCGCGTGACCGTGCATGTGCCCGTTCTTCCCTCTCGGAAACCGTGATCGAGTCGGGACGAGCTCTCGGCGTTCCCTCGCGCGCGCGCGCTTCTCGCGCTGCATTTTTTTGAGTGGCGACTTGGAGAGCGTCTCGTTAGCAGAGTCTCGGTTGGCGTCGGCAGTTTCGACCGGAGCGATCGCGGCTCGTGGCGTCGCTCCCGTCGCGTGGAGTTAGATCTGATCAGCGGTTGTTGGCGGTCGTGGTTGACTTTACATTCCGTGTGGCGATGGTGGCGTTGATTAATCGCTGGCCTTGGCTTTTGTTTGACCGCTGCGCGTCCCTCTCTTTTTTTCTTTTCTTTTCCAAAGAATGACTGATCTTGGATGGGTTTAGTCTCTCGTGAAGCTTCACGTTACTGTATATTCTGAAGCTCTAAATCTCTAGTCAACCATGAGGTTTTTCTTTGGCCTGCTGGTCAACCATGAGTTTGCCAATATGGATATTTACATGTTCTGGCGTGGGGGGGACGGGGGATTTTGTTTAAGCTAAAGTCTAGATGGCACAGTGCGAAAGCAAAAGATTAATAGTACTGTTATGGAAGATTGCCCTTTTGATTGTTCTTTTCCATGATTCCAATGGATCCCACAAGATCACTCCTTTCAGTTTCTGTCACCTGTTGCTGAATTTTTGATCGAGGTTGCTCTAGTGTTTAGATTGCCCTTCCGCTTCTTCTTCTCCTGGTGTGATTCATCCTCATTACTGTATGTAACTCGGATAAATTCATTGTACAGAGGACTGCGTGCAGCTCTGAATCGTGCAATTCAAGGCTTTTCCGGTTGGTATAAAGTTAACTCGATCGGCAGAGATGATGTTCCTGCGGAGGAAGACCACTCAAAACCATCCGGAAAATGAGCCTCTGCAAAAAGATGAAAAGGTAAAAAAGTATACCATTTTCAACTGCTCACTGTATTTCTGTCCTTGTAGGAATTCGCTTGCTAGCATAATCAGCTTATGACCTGTTCAAACACAAAATTACCGCGACTTGGCTATAGATTCGTCGGAATATATTCCCCAACTTTACCATAGAAACACAGAGACTGATGATCATTATGTTCTCAGGTTAGTGAGCTCAGGGCTGAACTTGGACCCCTATCCGGACGTAGTCTGAAATATTGCACCGACGCATGCCTGAGGAGGTATTTAGTAGCTCGAAACTGGAATGTTGAAAAGGCAAAGAAAATGCTGGAAGAGTCGCTTAAGTGGAGGTCCACTTACAAACCTGAGGAAATCCGCTGGGTAAGTTTGATGGAATACGATCACCTGGTCTTCTAATTATCATTGTTGTGTCACATCCTCCATATCTTACATCTCCAAGTTGGTGGAAAATGTTGGATGGATTGTGTAGCTTCGAACACAATCAGTTGCAAATTGTGTAAAATCCTCTAAAATACTATTATCTGCCTATGTCAACTTAGTATCTATAAGAATATGTGTTCTGTTCTGTTTATTCATCAAAGATAAAAACTATCGGGGAGTCAATTTTCTCTCCGAAAACTAGAGATCTAGATGTTTGCGTTTTCGCTTCTCATGTAGCTACCGACTAGAGTAGAGCTTCGACATTTATAAAATCTTTTATTGGACTTGTAATGCTCTGGTAAGTTTTCTAGCTAAGTAGTCACGTTGCCCTGTCCAAAGAAAAACTAGTCATGATGCATCTTTATTAAAAGTGTTGCCCTTGCGAAAGAAAAAAGTAGTCATGATGCATCTTTATTTGAGTGTTTCCTGTGCGCATAAGAATGTCATGCCCTTTTTTAAGATTTTGGTATACCTGCAGAGCACTCTCTTGGTTTTACTTCTCATTTTGTATGAATATAGTACTTTTCACTGATGAGATACCTTGGTCATCTAGCACGAAGTTGCGCATGAGGGTGAGACTGGAAAAGTTTCTAGGGCGAACTTCCATGATCGATTCGGAAGGACTGTGCTCATCATGAGGCCTGGAAAGCAGGTTTGCCCATTGACTTTTTCCTTGGAAGTTTCTTTCCTTCTTTCAACTCACCAATGCTTCTGCTAAATATTGATTTTCGCAAAATTCACATGCTTATGTATGTTTTGTCTTAACTTTTTCACTCTACTGCGTAGAACACAAATTCAGCAGAAGGAAATATCCGCCATCTGGTCTATCTGATAGAAAATAGCATCCTCAACCTTGCTGAGGGTCAGGAATCAATGTCATGGTTGATTGACTTCACTGGATGGACATTGAGGACACAAGTTCCTGTCAGAACTGCTCTCGATATCATCAATGTCTTACAGAACCACTACCCGGAGAGGCTTGCGATAGCGTTTCTGTATAATCCGCCTAGAATTTTCGAGGCATTCTGGAAGGTTTGATTTCTTCCTGAGATCTATATTAATTTTTTTTTTTAATTGATTGAGGTGTGGACTAGTTCTTATATTTGCTCTACCATCCATTAGATTCCTAAGAACGTTTTCTGCCAGAAAGTATGCATTGCCACCAGAATAGTGTGATTGTTTTAAGACACTCATCATATTCACAATCCAGTTAGGAAAAAAAGGGAAAAAAACCAGGAAGAAGTCCATCTTTTCATCTGGCTTCTCCGGTTTTGCCTACATTTGAGAATTTGGAGGTGTGATGCGGGTTGCGGCATTGCATTGCGACGCATTGCTTGTAATTTTTCGTGTTGCGGCAAGAGCATCATCTCTAACAGTGAGATAGGATGTCATTTTTTTTAAGTATATCTGAATTTGCGAGGCTTATGCCATTTTTAGGCGATCCAGTACTTCCTGGACCCGAAAACCTTCGAAAAGGTGAAGTTTGTCTACCCTAAAAAGAAGGACAGCGTGGAGCTGATGCAGACTTTCTTCGACGTGGATAACCTCCCGAGCGAATTCGGGGGCAAGGCAACGCTGGAGTACGACCACGAGGAGTTCTCGAGGATGATGGCCGAGGACGACGTCAAGACAGCCACATTCTGGGGCCTCGACGATAAACCGCACAATCCTTCCAACGGGCACGCGGGCGTGGAGGCTTCGCCCGTGCTCCTTGCCTCGCCCGTGAGTTGATTCAGCTCCTCCCGGCAGGCCGCCCATCATCATCCGTGTAAGAACCTAGGCGAAAAACGATGAGATCCACGTGCTTAATGTGAAAATGATGAGATCCTTTACTGTAACTGCATCAGCCATTATTGATTCTATAAAAGTACTTGTACGTTCTCGCCAACGGAGGACATTCTTTAATCGCTGCATCCCTTGAATAGTAAGCTCCAACGTTGAAAGATGACCACCTTCTACTGTGCTGGTTTTCACCTCCAAAGTACAGCAATTTCGTGTCCTAAAAATGGTGCTTTCCATGTTTAGGACACCGGTCGATCTAGTCTTTCAAGTTCAATTTGTCATTTACGGGGTGGTGTCCTTAATTCCCTTTCTGCAACATTAGAGATTGTAAGTTTGATATCCTCGAACATTCAGGAAACATAAAAAGGCGAGCGGGACTTATTTTCAATGTGCATATAATACCCGGTTTCAAAGGAGCACCAGACCGGACCAACTGAATAAACTTTTTTATTTTATTATATCTTTGAAAAAGTTAGTAAAAATGTGAACTAAATACTATCTTAGTCCGATTTCAAGCCGTTGGTCCGATTTCAATTAGGGAGGAGAAAAATAATGAGAAAAAAAGTGGTAGGAAAAAAAAAAAGACCGGTTTCATCCGGGTCCGAATTTTGAGAATCAGACAGAGCCGACCACCCCAAGTCACGAATTAATTCTTTCTCTGCAATTAATATTTTTCTTGCTGTGGTTATGAGGCACGAGTCGATCTATTGAAAAATGTGAATTGCGGGGGATTTCTTTTTTCTTTTTTCTTTTTTTAAAAAAGAAAATCCAATTGACAAATGGATTTTAAAGATAGGAAGGCTCGGATGGTTGAGATTTAGTAGGGACGCCCAAATTAAATGGCCTCCCGATTTGGTGGGGTGCGATTGGGGAGTTAAGGTTGTTGACCAAATTCAATGAGCTTTGCTAATTCAACCTCTCTAGCATGCTATTAAATGCCCCGTAAGTGTCGCTCGATTGCTCTGCGAAGGCCCACGAATTGGACGATGCGGTTGCGTCCATTGAATGGCAAAATCACGACACCCACCACATTAGAAAGATCTCTGTACACTTTCAATTTTTTGAGGGCTTCTTTGATAACTAGCCAGTTTTTCAATATTTCTATTTTTTTTTATTTTCCGAAATTAAAAATAGAAAACATGTTTGGTAAAATCAGCAAATTTTTCTACTCTCGAGAATAAATTTGAAACAAAATCAAGAAGTAGAAAGTTACATTTTTATTCTCGAGAATAATTTTAGAATCGGGGTAGTTTTTTTTTCTCTCTCTTTTCTTATTCTTCTTCCTCCTCCTCTAACCGGTGGCCAGACTCAGTGATGGCCGGCGATTGGCTAGATATGAGGTCCAGCAACCTTGTTGGCCCTTGGCGAGGTTGTCCTTACCTCGATAGGGCGAGGCTCGACCTCGCCTAGCCACAAGTGGTCGGCCTCACCATGGCCAAGCAAGGCTTAGATTGGCACTAGTTGGGAGAGGCTTGGCCTTGCTGGAGATTGGCAATGTTGCCGACAACAAGTTAGAAGAGGAAGAAGAAAAAAAGGAGAAAAGAAAAGAAAAAAAGAAAATCTAATAAAATTATTAATAAAAATAAGAAAATTCTTATCATTCTTTTTTATTTCAGAAATCGAAATTTTGTACGGTTATCAAATGTGCTCAAATTCTTAAAGACTCATCCAAGAAACAAAATTAGAAAAAAAAAAAACTATTTCTAAGTAAAAATTATTCTCAAGAACAAAATGGTTTTTAAACAAGCTCTAAATCGTCATGGCAAATGTGGAAACTATTTCAAAATTGGAACTAAAAAAGAATAAAACAACATTAGATTTACATGGAGACCCTTGTGGGAAAAATTACGGGAGGAGAAGAAGCAAAATCCATTGTAGAATTTTAAGGATTACAAAAGACAGCTATGGAAAAACTAAAACTTTTTCTGTCTTAACTTCTTGACCTAATAACTTGAAAAAAGCAATATTTATATTGCCCCAAGTCCTAACATTGGCCCAAGTCCATAATAAAAAATAAAAATAAAAATTCAAGACATACTCAACAATCTCCACCTTAACTTGAATTCTATATAAGTAATAAACAACCTTCTTCTCCCATTACAATAAAACTCAATTGCAGCAAACATTAACCAAATGACAATGGGCAAAGGCTTCATCAACACATTACTTCGATTGTTTTTTGTACCAATCTTCAAGACCTTGATATAGCTATCGGTGAGAATGTCTCAAATAAAATAATACAATATATCAATATGCCTTGTCCTCTCATGATACATTTGATCTTTAATAAGAAGTATAGCACTCTAATTATCACAATGAACAATAGTCATACCATGATCCATTCTGAACTCTCCAAATGAGCCTCTTAATTGTATGGCCTCTCTAACTCCTTTTGCAATAGCCATGTATTTTGATTTTGTAATAGGCAAAGCTATTCTATGTTGTAAAATAGCTTTCTAACTAGCTGCATAACCTTTGATAGTAAAGATGTACCCAGTTAAAGATCTCCTCTTATCAAGGTCACTAACATAATTGGAATCAACATATTCTATCGGAATGTCACAAGTTTTCCCAAACTCTAAACCAAAATCAGAAGTACCTAAATCCACTTCATAGCTTGCTAATGAACTTTGCTTGTGCATGATAAATATCTATTTACCAGGTTAATAGCATGTGAAATGTCTAGTCAAGTACAAACTATGGCATAATTAAGGCTATCAATTGTACTAGAGTATAAATCATGTGACATATATTTTACATCATCATATGTTTTTGGACATAAATTAACTGATAATCTAAAATGAGTAACAGGTGGATTACTTACTGGTTTGACATCGTTCATGCCAAAATGATCTAACACCTTTTGAATGTTGCTTTTCTAGGGGAGACATAATTTTCCTCTTCTTCAATTTCGCCAAATTTCCATGTTTAGGATTTTATCTGCCATACCTAAATCCTTCATCTCAAATTCAATGCTCAATTGTGCCTTCAAATTCTGTATATTAGATTTATTTTTTCCCGCAATCAACATATCATCAATATATAATAACAATTAAATGAAAGAGCCACTTGGAAGTTTGCACAAATATACAAAGCTATCATATTTGCTCCTATAATAGCCAAGTTGCACCATAAACTACCACTGTTAGATGATTGCTACAAGCCTTATATAGAACTTTTCAATAGACAAACATGATCTTTTTGACCTTCAAATTGAAAACCTTCTAGTTGACTCGTGCAGATTTTTCTTTTTAAGTTCATCGAGCAAAAAAACTGTTTTCACATCGAGTTATTCCAACTCTAAATCATGTATAACAACTAACGCAAGAAAAACTCGAATGGAGTTGTGTTTAACGATAGATAAAAACACATTATTAAATTCTACTCTCTCAATCTGATTATAGCTTTTAGCAACAAGACAAGCTTCGAACCTGATGTCTTCAACTCTAGGAATACCTTCCTTTCTTTTGAAAACCCATTTACAACCCACAATTTTCTTTTCTTTTGGTGGTTAACAAGCTTCCAAGTTTGATTCTTTTCAAGAGATTCAATCTCTTCATTCATAGCAACTAACTACTTGGCTTAATCTTTTGAAGAGACAACTTCTTTAGTCTTAAGCTCACTATACTATACTGACTCTACAACTGAAAGAGCATAAGCAACAAACATTGAGAACCCATATTTCTATGGGGATTTTATTGTCCTTCTTGGTTTATCTCCAGTAATAAAATACTGCTCCTTTTTCAGGTTCTTCATTCTCAAAATTACCAGTAAAAGACTTAACTAGTCACGAAAAAATTACTTGAAGCTCTATCTTCTTCACCACACTTTCTGGATTTTCATCACAAGGAACAAATGATTCCATTGGATGAAGTATAACAGACTCATCTAAAGTAACATCTTTGCTAATAATAATTTTAGATGAATTTGCACATCAAAGTCTATAACCTTTTGCATCAAAAGCATAACCAAGCAATATGCATTTTTTTTGCTCTAGGCTGTAGTTTGCCCTCACTAACATATGTATATGCTAGACATCCAAATATTTGAAGAGAAGAATAATCAATAGGTTTACCTGACCATACCTCCTCAAGTGTTTTTCATTCAATAGATATGCAAGGAGAACGATTTATCAGTCAAACAGCTATATTGACCGCTTCAACCTAGAACTCCTTGCCTTAACCATGGTTAGGCATTAGGCACCTAGTCTTTTCTAATAAGGTTTTGTTCTTGCAATTTGCAATACCATTCTATTGTGGTGTACTCACTGTAGTAGTATGATGCCTCACAATACATTCAATTTTGCAAAACTCATCAAACTCACATTCACAAAATTCTAGCCCATTATCTATTCTTAGTCACTTAATCTTCTTACTAGTTTGCTTCTTAATCAATGTTTTCCATTGTTTAAATGTAATGAAAACATCACATTTTTTTTTTTTTGTTTTAGAAAATAAACCCAAACATTTCTTGAAAAATCATCAAGAAAGTGAGTAAATATCTCGAACCAAGTCCTTTCGAAAGAACTTTTGTAGGCCCCCAAAGATCGAAGTGAATAAAATCAAAAGGATCCTTTGTTGTGTGAATTCTTGTCTTGAAACTAATCATTTTCTGTTTTCCATATACACAATGCTCATAAAAATTCAGTTTTCCAATTTTCTGACCACACATAAAACTTCTCTTACTTAGCTCGTCCTTTCCTCTAATACTCATATGGCTTAATCTCATATGTCATAACTTAATATCGTTTGATTATGTCATAGTGGTTGAGACTGCAGCTGAATCAGTAACTATAATGCCTTGTGGTTAATACAAAGTGCCAATTTTCAGCCCTTTCATAAGTAAAAGTGAACATCTCATAATCTTCATAAATCCACCTTTAGTTGTAAACCTATAACTGTTAGCATCACGTGTACCCAAAGAGATGAGGTTTTTCTTCAAATTAGGAATGCGTATGATGTTATCTAAAGTTTTGATGATGCTGTCGTGCATCTTAATATTGACAGTCCCTATTCTAATTGCTTTGCATTTTGCATTTATTCCCATTAAAATACTCCACCATTATATTCTTTTTATATGGAGAACCAGTCATGATTCACAATTAGGGCATATATGGTATGAACAACCTGAACCAATAATCTAGCTATCACTGAATTAGTCTTTATCATCTGCAACCAATAACCAGTCTTTTTCTTCTTTAGCAACACTAGCTCGAGTGGAATTTTTGTTTCCCTGATTTTGCAAGTTCTGGTAGTTTTGATTGTTTAGCCGATTTGCATTTTATTGATTTTGTTGGTTCATATTATTTTCTCTTTGTTGCTTTGCTTTCAGTTTCAGACAATTTATCTTAATAGGCCCCTTAGACTTACAATAGTTGTAAATCAGATCCTTATGCTTATGGTATTGCCACCATTACTTCTCCCAATGGACCTTCCTCTACCAACTAAACCAACCCTATGATCATTACTGCCTTCAAAAGTCAATTATGTATTTAGTTTTTGCTTATTTAGAAGACTAATTTTGACATCTTCAACAACGATAGTTTCTCTACTAACAATCATGATCTCTCTAAAATTCTTAGAAGAGGAAGGTAGTGAAACTAATAATAAAAGAACTTAATCCTCATCTTCAATCTTAACATCAATACTTCATCATTCAAAGATTATAGCATTGAACTAAGAAAATGAGATTTAATAGAAGCACATTCAACTATATGAAGAGTGAAGAGTCGTTGCTTGAGTCTTAACCAATAGGTGAGGAATTTTGTCAAAAAAAGCCTATCCAATTTATTTCATAAACTTGCAGATGTTTTCTAATCTAGTATCTCATGCAAAACTTCATTCGTGGGACACAACCCAATAGTAGACAGGGCTTTTTCAGCCAATTTTTTCCCCGTTTCATCTTATGTGTTTTCCGATTTCTTCCCTTTCCTAAACAAAATTTTCTTCAAACCGCGCTACATAAGAAGCCAACATATGAACTTGCCACTGGTTGAAATTGCCGCTCGCATCAAACTTCTCAATATCAAATCTTGTTGTTGAACTTGAAGCCCTAACCAGAAGACTGAGAAAAACCCTAAGGCTCCGATACCAGTTCATT
The DNA here is from genome assembly GCA_014182555.1 of Eucalyptus erythrocorys. NCBI lineage: Eukaryota > Viridiplantae > Streptophyta > Magnoliopsida > Myrtales > Myrtaceae > Eucalyptus > Eucalyptus erythrocorys. Next base: position 36,733,183 of record CM024605.1, on the reverse strand, counting down.
ATGGCATATGTGAAAACTATAATGAAATTGAAAATGAGAATAATAAAAGAACACTGGATTTACGTGGAAACCCTTGTGGGAAAAACAACCGGGGGCCAAAATCAACTATATAATTTCAAGAATTACAAAAGATGGCTTTGAAAATAGTAAAACTGTTTTTTTGTCTTAACTTCTTGACCTAATAATTTGAGAAAAACAATATTTATATTGCCCCAAACCCTAACGTTGGCCCAAGCCCATAAAATAATTCAAGACATACTCAACATAAACTAACTGATCGTGTCAATGTTCTGGCCCAGATTCTTGGCATATCAACTTAGGCGCAATGAGTGGTGTTAGAGCATAGCCTCAGAATCATAGAGAACCACGGTTGAATGTCGATGGACCAGCGAATTGGCTACTCGGTACGCACACCTCGACTAACCGCCATATCAAAAGACGAGAGAGTTGCCATGTATTAACCGAGGTCGTAGAAAAGCCAGGATCTAAACCGATGAATGGCTATTGATGGCCACAAACAAGTAGTCACTATCCTTTGACCAATTCCCTTGTTCAGCGGAAACGAAAAGGGCCAGAGACCGCGTCGGTTCGGGCTCATTTTCGTTCGGACAACATGCTATTGCTCTCGTTTCGACGATTAGAGTGGTTTCATTTCTTTAGATCAGTGCCGGAAAAGAAAATTTAACGAACGATGCACAATTTCAGAATAAACTCCGAGATCATTTTTCATAGCCGGTTCTAGTTTATGATATTAAGATGAATAAGCTTAAGGTAGGAATTACTGGTGTCCCAAAAAAAAACACGTTTTAGCATAGTGAGACGACAACCTTTCTGATAACCAAGAGTTGCCTTTAAGACCAACAAAGCCAGTGATATTGATATTATGGCCTGCCAATGGCGCTACACTTACAAGAAGGTTCATTCCTAAAGAGTGAATTTGGTTTCCAATCTGAAATTGAAAGAAGAATGCCACTCCATCTGCCTAAAAGATACTAAAAACAAGAATAGATCCTGTGGCAAATTCACTAATTCATGAAACTATAGGTTGTATCACTGCAACATTGGTGCCCATCATTTGAAAAGGTTAGGGATGGCCAAAGAACAAAACCATATAACTAAGAAACCAGGCCCTCTTGGAGGTGTCTAGCGATTTGCACTTTTAAGTAACCATTTCAGAATATTGTTCGTTTCAGCAGAACAAAACAAGCTAAGAGGAGGAGACAGAGACGTGTTCATGGAGGAAACCCAAAATACAGAGACTTAGAAGTACATACTACACTCTGTATTCCCAAAAGAGGATGCTCGGGTTCCATACGCTAGGATTAGCAGATTAAGCAGATTGTACAACCAAAAAGTTTGGTTCACCAATATTTCAAGCACTTACCACCAACTTCTCTATGTACACTATGGTTCTACGGCAAGCATGGCATGCTTGGTTAAAGTTCGCTGGAGTAGAGGCATTCATCCACGAGTTGGCGAAGGTTAGGGTTCTCCAGGGCAGCAGCAACTCTTTCCTTATCGTTCAACTGCTTATTCACTACAACATGGAAAGAAACATTTGCAGATTTTCTTAATTAGTCTTGATTAGGTAAGAACAACGAAGGGTGGTGGAGATTTCCCCATTTGCTTAAGAGTACACATCTTTATGCATCACCCGAACAGATATAAATCTAACACTAACTAAATATGACATGATGCACATATTTGTGCCAAGGTGACAGAGATTGTTTTCGCCAAGGAATGTAACCAGTGCATTTGGAATTGAATTGACATCACAAAATTATACACGTAAATTTGGAGCGGTAGTAAAGCTGCAAAGGCCGGATTTATAAGTGACTTTTGCATGTGGAAAATTACCCAAATTTTGGTTAAGCAAATAATATCTATCAAACTCAGACACCTGATCGCAATCAGCTAACAGCTCATTTTCAGTAACAAGCTTATTCCATCTTCCTTTTCTCTATACTCCTACATATACTTAGAGTAATCTTTACACTGAGAGCTCTATTTCAGCCTACACTCGTTCTAAGTTCCTCAAATTCTATTCACAAACATCATGAAAAAGTCTGTGAACTCCACATGAACGGTTTGATACTAAAATGAGTACATAAGTCGAAAATGTGAAAGGGATCCATTGAGTATCACCTGATTCTTCGTCTGCATGAGAACCTGGGGCAACTTTGATGTCAACCTGTCAGGTATGTTCCAGCAAAAATGTCAATCAAGACAGGAATACAACATCAAATATGCATCATCCATTACTATATCAATTATATGAATCAAACAAGGAAATGCAATAGAAAGAGCCAAAAGCACATGATCCTAAGCTCTCCCAGCATGCACAATACTGTTTAAGCAGATATGTCCCAAATGAGCTACAGTCCAAATGACGTATTTTGACTGTGATAATCATAAAAAGTGGAAAGCAAAAAATCACAATCATACACAAGCATATCAAAGACAGACGCTGGGTTCTGGAAAGTGCACAAAACACTAAAACGCTTAAATCACCAAATATACAGTTTTTAGCTCTGCCATCATAATCTTCTCCTAGCAAAGTCTTTAAATAAAAAAGAAACGTACCCAATTGGCCATCACTGTAAAGTTACTGATATGTCTTTTACCTGTAGACTGGGAGGAAACAATAAACAATCTTCCTGTTCCCATCTCTAGATAACATGTTTAGCTTTTCAATCGTTAATAAACTAACTAATCCAGTATGGTCCTTTGGTATCATCAATGAAGGAACTTTCTCCTCAGTCAACCACTCCAAGACAACTGCCTCAAGACACGGTAACGGTTCTCTATGTAGAAGTGAAGCTTGCACAGATTCAAACTCATCAATTAAGTGCCATCAGAAATTACATAGCATGCGATATTCAGCGAACTTGTGAGCTTCAAAAACAGCTTTCCATTGTGGCTCGGGTTAGGCTAGTCAGTCCTAGATGTCATGCATCGTAGATAAAATATCATTAACAGAATGATCTATCTTCTGACATATGTGATGCAGATTTCCAAACAGTCGATACTATTACTAGCACGAGCATATAATTATGAGCTATGAAGGATAGCATAGCTATGTTGACAATATCTAAGAATGTAAATTTTGGCACATCAATTTATCAATCCATTTCATTATACCAGACAGGGCGGACAACTACAACACTACTCAGTTCAGCTAAACTCACTCAGCCTTGGAATTGAATCATAACTCGTACTAGTACAAGACATATCGTGTTAGAGAATGCACCAAAATCTGCATGCAGCATGTTCGGGCGCGAAACAGACAACTTTCACTGCCGAACTGACCTTGAAATGTGGAGGGAAACAATCTTTGAGCTTCTCTCTCAAGCACAGTCCAATGACAGTCACCATACTGCAATGCTGGATTGTCGGAGTAAACATGATTCTGATAAAAAAAAAGGAACAGAATTCAAACACAAAATCGCAACATAAGCATAATCACAACAGGCAATCACAACGCAGGACCAAAAAAATGAAAAAAACGACGACAATACTCAACAGGATTCGCCCAAGTTTCTCGTCAACGGTAATGGACTCCTCCGACAGAACACTGAGCTGCTCCAGAGAATAGGGATGCTCCGGATCTCGGATGTCCCTCACATGATTTGCCGATTCAGAAGTCAAAGATCGCAACTTTATCACTTTATTACAATACCCACTTGAATTAAGCTACCAAAGCAATCGACAAAACAGAAAGCTAACGCTACTATCACGAATTCCCAAAGTAACAACGCCAAAAACAAATAGATTGCTCGATCGATCAGCGGTCAAAGGGGCCACGCAGAACCGGACGACTTTTTTCTCACGCGGGCGGAACAGCAAGTGATCAAGCGACGAGACAAAACAAGAAGGATATCATAAATCTCGAGGGGATCGACGGCGTCGTCGGCGTGCGGGTCTTCCGTCCGAGCCACCCTCTCCTTCTTGGCGTGAACCACCGGGTTCGCATTGATCAGTCCCAGAGTCATCTCTCTCTCTCTCTGTCTTCGACCCACCAACGGAGAAGATGAAGGATGAAACCTTGAAGATGAAATGGGTCTGCCTCTCTCTCTCTCTCTCTCGACCCACGGATGGAGAAGACGGAGGATGAAAATTTGACGATGAAACGAAATGGGTCTCGTCCCCTGTCTCGTTCCGACACGGGAAGGGACTTGCTCTGTGCACAGTGAACCTGCTGTCGTGTCGAGAGGTCACGGGCGGGTCGCAGGAGGGTCCACCGTGGAGAAGCGTCCAAACTCTGGACAAGTTCAGTTCATCTCTGCGAGAACGACGGTACCATCGTACGACAGCTTCGCTTCTCATTTTTTGCCCCCAACGGGTGTCATGGCCTGGGCAACCTGATTCTTTCTCGTGTTAAAACGAGGATCATCGGGAATAGATCCATGGAAAAAACCTAATTTTTACTTGTCAAATGAGTATTTAAAATTTTTGTATGTTATGATAAATTTTTTTTAAATAAAATATCATGAAGAATTAAGGGATTACAACCTATTATAGCCAAAGATCAATACCTTCATGGATCATACCCACCTATGAGCAGGATAGATGATGTGAGTGTTTTCCCTCATCGTCAAGATCGAGAGTTCAAATTCCTCGTTATATTTCATGACTAAAATGGGGATTTTAGGGGTAAAATTATTGGTCAATCCCTGAGTTTTAGCGGTTTGTGGCGAGGCCCAACGATATTGCGAGCGGTGGAAGATGGTATGATTCCCAAAGGATGATCTCCGGCCATTCCTCGATCTTAAAAAAAAAAAAAAAATTACCTTCATGGACCATTAAATTATCCCCTTCAATTAGATAGAGCCTCTTGCTTTTTCAAAGCATTTATAGTTGGTCCATTTATTTCGACAAAAATAAATAATTTGAAAAATATATATTCTTAAAATAATTATTTGTATTATTTAAAATAATTAATGAGTGGATAATTTTTCATTATTGACAATGATTTTTATTTAAATATTTTCTTAAACAATGAAACTATTTTTCTTTCATTCATTTATAAATAGTGGTATATTAGGAAAATATTCTTTATGAAATAAATATATTTTGGTAAAAATTAAGAATTGTTAAAAGGTTTACAATTAAATTGAGATAACTAAAAAGTTAAAATGACTGTTTAATGAGAGAAGGTCCCCCTGGCTACGACCTTAAATCGATGCTCCAATTCGGGAAAATCCTGGCGGGGGTGAAAGCCTCCAATTGGGCTAGTGTTAGGTTAGGAGCACGAAAAATGTTCCTACCCCATTGAGTATTCCGGCCAACTCCCTCTATGGGGAAAAAGGGACCCAACCTGAATCCCCACGATGCCTTCCCCAAGATCTACCTAGGCGTGGTACAGGGAAATGAAAGGGTCTGGTGGAAACACCAGGGTGGCCGGCCGGGCGGGAAAACCCATGGGCCCTCTCCACGTCGCCGGCCCATGCCCGAAGAAACCCGACCCGCCTGACCCGTAGCGCTCTCTCTCTTCTGTGGCAGTTTCTTCGTGCGATCTTCGCTCTGCTCATTCGGCTGTCGTCGTTCGTCGCCATTTGATCCGTGGCTCGAGTCCAGCAGTGATTCCTCCGGCCGCCGTCGAGCTCGAATCTCTCGACTTCACGCCACGACGTCCGCCGCCGCCGCCGCCGCCGCCGCCGCCGCCGCCGCCGCGCGACGGAGATCGGTGGCTCCCGAGGCGGAATCAGTAGGTATCCTTCTTTCCGGTTTTCCGATTGCGGGACCAGTCCCGCACTATGTCGCTTTACCTGCCGCGTTTCGGCGATCCTTCTGGACTTCGCTCGACCTCGTTTCGAGGTAGAGATCGAAGAATCAACTGCGAATTTCGGCTCTATGGATCGAATCTATAGTTTAGGATCCGAATGAACCGTACTTTGATTTCAGTTACAAAAATGCTGCTCTCTTTTCGAGCTTGAAATCCATTGCTGCGCGTTCCGCATGATTGGCTGACTGAGAAACGGTTGTTAGGATACGCTAGCGCATTTGTTTATGTCAGGAAAGAAACAAAGTTCAGGCCTTCGGCTATGAAAATAAATTGTCGACTACGATCACCGTCTTTTGAATTTTGGGTTGCTGGAAGTTCGTTCCTTTGCTGATAGTCTGTTCTGAGTCTGAGTCCTCGAGTTCTTGTCCGATGCCAAACCTTGACTTTTTCCTCGTTTCGGTGGTGGTCTTACCATGTGCAGTAATTATGAGGATATCGGTTTTGCAGAGAAGCAAGGTGGCTTGAGAGGCTGAGGATGGAGCTCTACCATGTCTTTTAGTTTATGACTTGAGATTTGAGGAACGCATTGTCTTTTGAGCAAGGGATACCCTGTAGAGCTGCTGGAGTGAGCTACCAGGAAATAGAGAACAATGATTAAGGCGGTGATGGTTATGAACACCCAGGGCAAGCCTCGCCTTGCCAAGTTCTATGATTACGAGGTCTCTCTCGCATTACCATCTTGTGAAGAAAAGGGTTATCATCATCTTCAAGTTTTGTTTCATTTTCCATCTTTGGTGTACTTACTGTCCAGCTTTACCTTTTAATGCCAGCCTGTGGAGAGGCAGCAGGAGCTCATTCGCAGTGTTTTTGCAGGTTCTTCTTCTCTTCCCCTCAAATTCTCTCTGATAGTTTTTCAAATTTGAAGCTTTCAAGCAAAATAAAGTCATCTCTTTCATGATGGAAGTTTATTCCTGATGTCCTTTGTAAAATAGCTTGCTGGGTTTGCAAAGTTGAGGTTGCTACTTTTGAATGCAGCTTTGAGCAGTAGAGCTGAAAATGTGAGCAATTTTGTGGAGGCTGATGCAATTTTTGGTCTGGTAACATCTCTGCCTTCTATCATTGTTAAGAGCTCCTGTATCTAGTTTAGGTGCTTGAACTTTGGAATTGTTGTGTTCTGGGAGATCAAAGAACCGGCCATTGTATGCTTTCTTTTGAAGCAAATTTCTTTTGAGCTTTGCTTCATAATGTTCAGAAAAATGCATAATAGTTGAGTAGTATAGAGTTACCGGGTCATTGCTATTTAAATTTTACCTGATTTATTACACAACCAATCCATCCTTATCCTAGAAACTCATGATATTTGAGAATTTGCTAGCAATGTGTATAACTTTTTTGATGCGAACTAATCAGATAGCTTTTCATGATTTGGTCATATAATTTCCTTCAGGCATTTAACCCATTCTTTTCGTGATTGTCCCTCTTGCAGGACAGTCGCCTAGTGTACAAGCATTATGCCACACTGTACTTTGTCTTTGTGTTTGATAGCTCAGAAAATGAGCTTGCAATGCTTGACCTGATACAAGGTTAGTACCTTTGAGCTTTCCATACTGTTCTTGGGTTGTAATGTTTCCAAAGTCATTGCCACATAAAAGTAGTTGTTTCATGGCCTGTTCATCTTTTTTTTTTTTTTTTTTTTTTTTTTTTTTTTTTTTGGGAGTTTTTAACATAAATGAAACATAGTCCCTCATGAAAAAATATGCCTCTGCATACAAGCAGGTAGGACTTGGTAATTTTGTTTGGTCTTCTCTGATTATGTTTCTGATAGTCATGAAGCCTACTATACCTTAAAATTGAGTCGCAAGATGGAATGACCACTAAATTAGTTGCTTCCTTCAGATCTTCTCTTCCATTTAATTAAGTTTGATGTTATGAGTCATGATTAATGTGGGTGAAAGCCAAGGACAATGGAATCTATCAATAGGGTCATACATCCTCTTTTCCCCATTCTCCCTCTTGAGTGAGATTGTGATCTGCTGATACAAGATTTCTCTCAGAATTACGGATGCAAAGTCTAAAAAATGTGGAACATATTTTATTAAGTTTCACCAAAGCAGCTGTGGATCTGCTTGGAAAAGTCTCTCTTCAATAGAAACTGTCACACAGAACTTAGGGACTTGGTGCACACCATGATGTGCTCGATCTTTGTATACTGAACCAGTAAAGTCCCAACATGTACAGCTGAATGGCTAGCTTGGTCTCTGATGCTTTTGCCGTGTTCTTCCCTGCACTGTCCTTTGCCCACCTGTCTGTTCCTGCTTTCTTCATCTGGAGAAGACTTCACCACTTCAATAATGAATTGCCTTAGCAAGACTACATCATATGCTTGATTGATGTTGATGTGATTGCTAATTTATTTCTAATCTGTTATTTGATTGATGACTTGCTTGCTTGAACTCTCGTTTTCCCAGTTTTTGTGGAGACGTTGGACAAATGCTTCAAAAATGTATGCGAGCTTGATATAGTGTTCAACTATGGCAAGGTTACTCATCTTTCATTCGTTTGAAATATCTGATTTTACTTTTCAAGGTCTTTACTACTGGTTTACCCAGATATGTCAATGAATGTGGGTGATTTTTGCTAGAACTTTTACCAATGCTGGTAAATATGCTTATGACATTAGTGGAGGCATCTCAACAACATTTTGCATGTCACTACTGCCAGATTATGTGTCTATGCGGATTAATTTGATCTTGCTTTCTTTCTATTTTTTATCTTATCAGCCTTATCATTGCTTTACTTAGGCACAGTCAAATTTGTATGAAATAGTTGTTATCTCAATTTGCGACCAATAATTTCATTTCGTTTGTGAAATCTCTCTGTGGTATTCCTCTGATGGCATCCATTTTTGATTTTTGCAGATGCAAACCATTCTAGATGAGATCGTTTTTGGTGGCCAGGTCCTTGAGACAAGTTCTGCAGAGGTTATGAAGGTCGTCGAAGAAATATCGAAGTACGTCTCTCTCTCTCTCTCTCTCTCTCTGTGCCCACCACATGTGCACCTGTGCAGGTGTGTTTTGAGAGGGATAATCAGGCAGGTTCTTGCGTGGAGACATGCTGTTTCATTTCTTAAGCCAGCCATTACAACCTTTGCTCCTTGTAGACGATGGGGATAGGTGGTAGTTTTAAACTGATAATGCTCCTTTGTACATGCAGGCTGGAAGCTGCCTCAAATGCTATCACACTTGTTCCCAAAACTGTTTCTAGTTGGCGGGGGCGGTAGTGCATTATCTACCGGATTGCGAAGAAGTCAAAATTAATGCTAACTCCCCGTTTCCCTTTTCCTGCGAGTCGGTGAGATTGCAACTCTAATTCCAAAAACAGATCCTGGAGGGACTCCATGAACGTCTCATTTTTTAACGGAACAGATTGTCCATTCTTTTCTCCTTGTTCTTCTTTTGGATTTCCACAGCTTTGTTCATTCCAGTTGTAACGAAAGTCATAGACCCATGTGTACATATGGTTTGTTGTTTGTTGAAATTTTATCGCACATCAATTGATAACGGGGCTTAGATACTCTTTATATTCGTGTGGTCTCCTTTACCTATTAACTTAAGTTTTTAGGTGGTTTTAGGTGGGACTTTCTAATATTTTCTATTACTTGTGGGCTTTTCGATACATGATTGATGTAGTTTAGCACGGCATCTAGCTCCTTACTGCTATATCTGATATAGGTTAATACACTACGCTTCTCAAGCCTCCCAACTTCTCTCAGCCCATTTTGTTTCTGCTTTTGCTGAGCGTATACAGTATCCAGCCTGTACAATCGGGTAGCCGGAAAGATGTGTGCGCATTCGCTCGATCCCATCTTTTGAGGGGTGCACATGTGTATATTCTATCGAGAACGGCTCTGAGTTCTGATTCGAACTATGCAAAACCAGGTTGCCGTTTAATTGGGCGAAAATTAAACAATTGAAGCAGGTGAAGCGGATCTATTCTGTCGACAATAAATGGATCTGTTTTCCTTCTTATAAAATCCCAACATGCTAATATACTATGCAAACATCGTACCGAAAGATTCATGTTTGATGACAGACACGTTTGACGATAGAAAGCGGAGGACTTCAACTCGAAGCAACTGAAGCTGACCATCCCATGGACGTCCCGAAAAAAGGTTTGTTTTTCGACCCCCTTATGTCTCATACTGCCGATTCTCGATTATAACATACTTTTGATTCTGCAGGTTGTCCCCCAACTTGCACCGCCCATTTACTGTTCCTCTCCTCATCGTGTCTTGACTCAGAGCCCTTCCATATCCCATTTCCTTGTTTGCTTCACTGGCTTCCAAGTTAACAGCACAAACCCTTCATCCTTCATCCCATCATCCTAATGGCATCGAATCCAGCTCTTTTGACCGGCCCCAGATCGACTTGGTCTGCCGATAAGAACAAGCTGTTCGAGGACGCCCTCGCGGTATACGATGAGGGCACGCCGGATCGATGGCAGAGAATCGCGAATGCAGTTGGTGGGAAGACATCTGTGGAGGAAGTGAAGGAGCACTATGAGATCCTCCGACACGACATCGACCTCATCGAGTCGGACAAAGTTCCTCTTCCGCAGTACAAGCCATCCACGGACAAGCTTGGCAATCAACGCATGAGGTAAACCGTCTTACGGCTCTATATGACGAGGCGATAGATCATAGAACTGAATCCTCACTAAGAACTTGTGAAGGAACCAAGATTTATAATGTCATCGTGCAACCTTCACGGGACGTTCAAACCATATGGGAATTTCTTTCTCTGGTGAACAAATTTGCTTTCTCCTAAGGAGAAGATCCTCGAGAGATTTGAGTCGTGTGATCCTGAGTTCTGGTTTCCGCTGTGCAGCTTGAAGCATTCGAACCTGTGACTCGAGAAGGAAGAGATAGGCGTGGCGAGGACGCGTCGCACGTATCTTTCTCCTAGGATGATTCGCCAATCGGAGCTGCACTTGTGTAGATGGTTTTGTCCACTAGGCGTTCCGATTTGTTCCACTTCTTTCGATCTTTTCCCATCCTCCTAATTCCTCAGCATTTGTGCTGAGGATCACAGGAACGGCATAGCTCTCTGTGTTCATTAAACTATGAAACTGATGAAGATCACGAATTTCTGCTATATTTTATTGAAAAGTATCAATTCTTTTAGCGTACTAAATTTTATTTATATATTCGCACTAATAGAATGGAACGCATATAATATTTATAACTTGACTTATCGTACGGTGCACTAATAATCACTCACTGTGGGGGATAATTACTAACACTTGTAGTACGTTTGATTATAGTAATATCTGTTAGATTACAGGTTTGTTATAAGTTGATCACCTTTTACAATGTTTCTTTGTACTAATAGCTATTACAACGTTATCCCTATTACAGCCTAACTTTAATTTGACTTTTTTTTTCCTTCACTTACTCTATCAATACTAATTATTGGTTATAATTAAGTTACATACTTTTAATCACTAAAATTTCTTGCCAGTATATATTTAATGATGTCGTCAAACATTTTTATTTTGAGTTTAATGACTTATCATATGATTAATAAAAAAGATAGTATATGATAGGTAAATAATTTTTGTAAGTAATTATGTTATCTTGATAATAATTAATTTCTTATATTGCTAAACATTATTTTAGCATAATATTAGTTGCTTCTTATTAGGAACAGTTATGTAAATTTTCATAACTTAGCATCGCATTACTTGTAATACAGTGATTGTCTTAATTATACTAATTTGCGACATGATTGTAATTTCAATCATACTATTTATAATGTAATAAATGATATTTTTACTAATAACAAATTTTAGGGTTAAGTTAAGAGCATAACTTTAAATTAATTGTTAAATAATAAATAAATCTTATATATAAGATAGCAAAATCTTGATGATACGTATGATGTATTACACTTAGGATTGTTATTAAACTCATAATTATTATAACTATAATATCTATTTTACCATAATAACATGTTGTGTACTTAATTTATAATAAATCTTATGTAAATATATGATAGTTAGATTACATATTAACAAATTATTTTGACTATTAAACTCATGAATGATAATCGACCATTGATGTGATAATTATAATATTCACTTTATTTCTGATTTTTGGGGTATTTCGAGAATTCTGATCCTACTTTCTCCTTTTTATATATGTCATTCAAGAAATTGGACGATGCACTGAATATTACATTATTTAAACAAATGATAAATTATAGTATGAATGGTATTATTCTGATTAACGATAGGTCCAACATACTGTCCAACCTTTGTGAAAAGATAATCGACAATTTGATAGATCAACTCTTGCTTTGTTTGTTGTAAAAGTTACTTTCTAGAGGCACGCTTGACTTTATTACCAAATTCGATGTATCGATAAGGTGGAAAGTTTGCACTTAAACCGGTAGTGGGAAATTAACCCTAATATAATCCGTACGAACATTCCCATGCGTGCTCATCATTAAGTCTTGTCGTGCTCGAAGTGCCCTTCTAGGATTAACACGAAACACGTGTGCCTCCACCTTCTCGACCCAAGAATTTCTCGACCATTAAAATTCTTGGGTCGAGAAGGTGGTGGAGAGGTGCAGTGAGAGTCACTCTTGACTGACGCTGCGCCAGCCTTTGAAAACGTATGGTGACTGTTGCACTTGGCAAACGCACGCAACATCATCACATTACACATTCTCTTTACGAGAAGGAAGAAGGAGGAGGAGGAGGAGGAGGAGGAGATGGCTTTGATGGATTCACCTTTCAAGGTTCAATTTATCTCTCTCTCTCTCTCTCTCTCTCTCTCTCTCTGCTTCTCAAGACCTGCCTTTCGTCCTTTATCTTTGGAGTCTCTTCTCGTGTCACATTTCGGATGTTACTCGGTCGTTGGGTGCAAAGACATTTTTCATGGTTGTTCTGGCTGTTGGCTGTTGTTGCTGTTGTTGTTGTAGTGCAGATAATATTGGGTTCGTCATCCATGCCTCGCCAGCACATTCTCGCTGAGATGGGATACGACTTCACTGTCATGGTTCGTTTTCGCTTCGTTGATTGAGTGCAAGATTCTCGAATTCGGTTGCGATTTCAGCCTTTCGTGGGTTTGAAAATTAGAGCTCGGATTATGGTTTCTTCAGACTGCAGACATAGACGAGAAGGCTATAAGGAAGGAGAGGCCTGAAGAGTTGGTCACGGCCTTAGCTGAGGCTAAGGTAATGGCCTTCACTCTTCTCGAGAAAATAAAATCTTGTTGTGTTTGTGTTCTCCTCTTGCACATTGGCTTTGTTTGTTGGAAAAGACTTTATCAGAAGTGCTTTTTATGGAGTTGGAGCTCGGTAAGAAGCTTGTCCTCCTGAAATAAGAGGTTTTCGGCTTAAATATTTGTTTTCGTGTTTGAATGTGATTTGATGTGGAGGCATGGTGTGGAACATGCAAAACAGGACACGAGTTATTGATAAGCATGTATTTTCATTTTTTCCTTTCCTTTTTCTCGAAAAGGGGGAAGCTTGTTGATCTGATAATGATCTATATGACTGATGTATTATCGTGGTATTCTGAAAATGTTTTGAAGGTACCTTGAAATTCTATTTATGATGTTCCATGCTTTTTATGCCGTTTTCGTTCCATGATCCCTTGCATCCTTTTGTTGGAACACTTGCACTTGCCTTCATACATGCAAGTCTTTTCTTCATTGATGTTCCATATGTCTCGGGCTATCAAAATGCTCTTAGTTGTAGTTGTTAGCTTGGGTTTTGGCTCTAGCTCTCATAAGCTCCGGCTTAGGCTTTGGCTCCAACCCCATTGGCTCTTGCTTGGGGTTTGGTTCTTGCCTTAATTTTAATTGAAGATGGTGAGGAGGAATGCCCAAAATCATTCGAATGAACCTAAGTCTAATATCATTTTGTAATTTAAATATGTGCGGAAGCATGGTTTTTGTATTAATGGTGGTTTGTGTTTTGTTGTAAATTTAAATATGCGCGGAAGCATGGTTTTTGTATCGATGATTGTTTGTGTTTTGACATGTGCAAGTGTAGGTGTGTATGGTATATTTGTATTGGATAGAAGATGGATAAGGACAGGATATTTTGAGAAGGTTAATGGGATAAGGGTAGTTTTACTAGGTGATTGAACATGTGATTTTACATACTTACAGGAGGAGATGTTGGCGTGGGTGAACGAGAAAAAGGACATAGGGTTTTACTCTTAACTCCCCACACACCCTTTTACATGAATGAGCTATTGCCTTTCTATGGCATTTCGGTCGACTAAGTACAACCACCTTAGAGGATTCTGGATCTCTCTTGAATGCTGTCCACGTTAGGCTTCATCTTGCAGCCACCACCATTTAACCAAGTTATTTCTGACTTGTTTGGAGATTGTTTGCTACTTGTTGGACATTTTCCGGCCACTATCTTTAACTACCCAAAACTTCATCAAGAGAATTCTAGATTGTAGTTTAGTAAATTTAGGAAATTATAGAAAATGGATCACCATTTCCAACAGGTTTTTAGTCATCAACAGTTGGTTTGGTTAGTGGATGAGCGATACAGCTCGCCTTGCTACTTTCATAGGCCATGAAACCTAGCGATTCTCAGCTAGAACTTAGAAATGGCAGTCGTTCTCAGTTACCCTGCATTGTCAAAATATACAATCGAGGACAATTCTTCGGTAGGCTGTAAATTCCCAGCGGAGTTTTTACAAGTGAATTGCTTCATTTTGACAGTTCGAGCAGTTATCATTGGCTTTTCATTGTCAGTATTATTCAGCCATTGGATTGACAATTAGTGAGGATGTGAATGTTCATCTGCACGACTAATTTAGACCTGATATTTTAGGCGGATGCCATCCTCTCCAGTCTCCAGAATGTGGATTCTTTTGTGGAGGATGTCCATACAACCCTCTTAATCACCGCTGATACAGTATGTTCTTTACCCCAAATATTGTTACTCTTGTGGCCACATGCAGTGTTCAACATTCATCTGTGTTGTGCAGTCATGTGAATGTTTATCCTTAAGTAAAGATTCCCTCCAAATGGGCGTGCACGGGTGCATAGTTCCTCTAGAGAAATCAGAATAGAGGAACTTAAAGGCGAAGTTATGGAAGCTGGAACTTGATTGTCTCTGTGTTCCACGGAGTGTTGCTACTGAAGTAAGGTGTTAGTACCTTCCGTATGTCTTCAGTGGTCTTCCTCAAAGATAACCATCCAGACATGCTGACAGAACTTTAGTAGACGGAAATCACATCTTTTCATATAACTTTATTGTGGATAATGGGAGGTCCCTTTTGATATACTTAACAAGAAACATGATGAGGAACAGATTTCTGTCATGAGCTTTTCTCTTGTGAAGAGAAAAATCTTCTGAAGAGTCATGAGTTTATTAAATCTGTCCATGCTGGTTTTTATAGCAACCTCTCCATCTCAACCTTTGAATATTATGCCTCTGACAACAGAATAATCTCATTTAGGAGAACAGTAAAGATAGGCATTGATTTCTTACCTTTGTAGCAGTCTTTGGTGAGAGTTAGCTCTGACACGTGTAATTGATTTGGAGGTGGTGGTACATGAAGGGAGGATCAGGGAAAAACCATCCAGTAAGGACGAAGCACGGAATTTTATTGAAGGTTTGCTGGACACTATATCCCCTTCTATTACCTTTAGAAAAAGGAAATTCGCCTGGATTCTCATAGTCGTGTATTTATCCAGGGTACTCTGGTGGTCGTGCAGAAGTTGTTGGATCTGTTCTTGTAACCAACCTGAAGACGGGAAGGAGGGAGGCAGGATGGGAGCGAGCAGAGGTAATGCATCCTCATAAATACTTGCTGAAGTTTAATTATCTACTGTTTCTGACTAGCTACATGCACATGGCATTCCGGTCTTCATGATTCTAGGAAGTGCATCAACTGGACCAAAAGGCATTGACATGCATTTTTGTTTAGTCTACTGTATTCATGTTGCGATGGGTGCTTTGGAGACTTCAAAGCCGCATTGTATATCTTGGCCCCCAAGGCTTGAGCACCTAATCATGTCCGCTAGTTTGACAGCGAATTGCTTTTGGCAAAATGTTGGGTGTCTGCAGGTATACTTTTATGACATACCACCTGAGGTTGTTCAGAGTCTGGTAAGTCCTCTTAACCATGTTGAGGATCAGTGACTACTTGTCATTGTCCTGTTTTAAAACTTACTATCATTTGCCGCCTCAGATTGATGAGGCAATTACACTCAATATCGCTGGGGGTTTGATGCTCGAACATCCACTTACATCACCAATCATAAAAGAAGTGGTCTCTCTCTCTCTCTCTCTCTCTCTCTCTCTCTCTCTCTCTCTCATATTATTCATCTGCCTAAGGGGAGATATAGCCATCTTTTTGTGACAAGCATCGAAATCGGCTGAAATTTTGGACCGAGTATAGGAGTGCCAAACCAGGATAGTTAATGCTGAGATATAGCCATCTTTTTCTTACAAGTATGTAACACTGATATTTCCTACAGATTGGGACTGCTGATACTGTAATGGGACTCCCTAAGTCTCTCACAGAAAGACTCATCCAGGAGGCCCTAACTCAACCTTCAAGCGAGGCATGTGGGAAGCCAGCATAAAAATGCTAAAATCAGAATCTTCTGGCACCTTGTTCGTTGCTGGAGTTGACATTAAATGTCATCATGAGCCTGATGTAGTAACCCCACCGAGGCATCAAACACGGGATCGAGATAATTGTTGCCATCTGATGCTCTGCTTTCCCGAGTTGCTAGCCATGGTCATGGTCAGATACAGCTAATCTTTCGGCCAGGAAGCTCACGTTATACTTGCATTATTGCCAGGAAGATTGCAGTGATGATGGAGCTTGATGGCGTATCATTATGTCTAAGCAAAAAGTTTTTGTGCATTCATTACAAAAACTCGAGAATGGACCTGTCATGATTTCTAGATACTCTTCTGTTCGACGAGATACATTCTTGTTCTGTTTTCATATTGTTAATCCGATACTTTACCTGAAAGGAAATGAATTGACAAATCTCATTTTTTTTTTCACGTTTCTCAGTTACTCGTGTACTTTTCGGGAGATCTATATTGATACCTGATGCTTGAATTAAGTCAAGCAATTGAGAAGATTCTATATTCAAAGCATATATGTGATCCACACAGCAGATTAAAAACAAAGCTGGAAAAAGAATGGCATGCCGTTTCCTGTGCGCCAAATCTAGTTTTTGTGAATAAAAATCAACCGTGCCAAAACTTTCACGTTTGAAAACATGTTGTTAGGATACAAGGTACTTTCTATTCTCAGTTCATGAGCCTTGGAGCCTTGTAAGTATACAGTCCTCCTGCGACCTTGCCGAGCGCTATGTCACCATTGGGAAACCCAGTAGAGCAGTTAAGGTGTTTGTCGATGCGCGAGCATGGTTGTCGTCGTGATTTAATCTACTTATTACCATTCTTGACATACTGTGCACGTCTATTCATGTAGAGATGGTTAGTGTTCGAGGTTTTCGGGGATAGGTTTAAGGCTAATTGTGTTAGTTATAACAGAATTGCAAATAGGTAATAAAAAAATATAGGAAAATTATCTAAAAAATCATAAACCTATTATTTTTTTATCAATTTAGTCATAAGCTTTTCAATTTTGCTATTTGAGTCGATTTGACTAATTTTAATTGGAAATCATTTACGTGGACATTAATAGTGTTACATATGACAAACGGTGTTGATTTAGACACTTTTTTAATGATTCTTAATTATTTTCTTTTCTTTTTCTATTTTCCCAATCAAGTTTTAGTAAGGGCCATGAAGCTCTTGTTGGTTATAGCCCTCACATAGTGGTGGCGAGGGTTAGCCGGCCCAATCAGGTTTGGAAAAAAAAAAAGAATCAAAAGAAAAATTATAATTTTTTTAAAAATTATGAAAATTGTTCACTTCAAGCCTTGCATACTAGCCAGCATTTACGTTAGTGATTTTTAATTAATATTGGCCGGATGGACTCGCTTAGCAAATTGCGAAAATGTTTAGAACTCAATTGACATAATTTAAATATTTTTGATTGAATTGATAAAAGTGCAATAAATTTATGATTTTTTGAACAATGTTCCCTCGAAAATATGATGAATGCACCATGTTTAAACCTTTGGCAAATTTTAATAAGTTAAGCATAAGATCAAGATTACTGAATGGACAGACATTATTATCTAAACATAATATTTTGTTATTCTTGAGGATGAATTGACTAATTATTACATTAAATGTCTCCTAGAAAATGTAATAGTCAATTGATTATGACCATTTAATTAAGGTCATATTCTATTACCGCATCTAATACAGGACTTCAGAGTTATCGTAGGAAGTCACAGAACGATATGCAGGTCTTACTACACTATAGCTATTGGCAAGTTCATAGCTAGGCACGCTCCCACGTGTAAAGCTAGGGCTTGTTTAATAATATTATGTACTCCACAACAATTTTTGCTTGGAAATGATTTTTTTTTTTTTTTTATTCATAGGAATAATTTTTGAGTTTTTGAAAACGTCTGGTAACTATTCAAAATTTTATTGCTGGGATAGAAATGTGTTTAGTAGGATTCTTATTTTTTTAAAAAATTTTAATACTTTTAATATATATATATTTTTTCCCTTCACTTCTTCTTCCTCCTTTTTTGTGGCCAGTCGCGGTGGCTAGTGACTAATTAGGAGAGGTTCAGCAAGCTTGTCGGAGGCTCGCATGGCCATGGCAAGCCTCTGCCTCGCCCAAGCGGTGGGAGGTTAGCCTTACGCTCGCACGGCGAGGCTTGTTGGCCGAGCTTCACCATGCCTCCGATGACACTTCGGCGAGATCGCCGGGTCTCATTTGGCCGGTCATTGGCCATGGTCGAGGCCTCAAAGAGAAGGAAAGAAAAGGAGAGGAAAGAGGAGAAAAGAAAAAAATTAAACATGATTTTAGGAATTGTTCCCTGGGAATAAAAAGTAACTTTTTTTTTTTTACTTTTTGATTTTGTTTTAAAATATATTCTTGTGAACAAAAAAAAAAAAATTTTGATAACAAAGAAGAGAAAAAAAAAAAAGATTTTTGTTCTTTTCTTATTCCAAGAAATAAAAAAATAGGAATTAGTTGTTTTCTAGAGTGTTACCAAATAGGACTTTAGAGCGCATTTGGTAACCATTCGATCTTCGAGAATAATTTTTGCTTAGAAATGAATTTTTTTGTTCTGTTTTCGAAAACAAGTTCTTAGTTTTCAAAAACGCTGATAACTATCCAAAATTTCTATTCTCTAGATATAAATAGATTTAGTAGGATTCTTAATTTTTTATTTTTGTTTCTTTTAAATTTTTAATACTTTTATTATATTTTTCTTATTTTTTCCCTTTTCTCTTTTTCTTCATCATTCTTTTGTGGCTGATAGAAGAAGAAAAAAATGAAAGAGAAGAGAAAAGAAGAAAATATAGACTTAGATTCTAAGGATTGTTCCAAAAACAAGAAGTAACCTTTTTTTTTCTATTTCAAATCTATTTTTAGGAAAAAAATGAAATTTTATCTTTTGAAAAAAAAAAATTATTAAATGAATTTTTTTTTTTTTTTTTTTTAAATTCCGGCAATAAAAGAATATTGTTGCTGGGATCGTTGCCAAATAGGGCGTCGCTGACCATGGAAGATGAAGGATTGCTGACAGGCTCCCCAAGATTCTGACTGACCCACGTGAAAAAGAATGGCCTCCCGACGCTTAGATTTCTGTCCGAAAAAAGTTACTGAGGGCACCAAGCTCGTTTTATCGTCGAGGAGGAGGAAAGCTTGCACTTACCTGAAAAGCTGGAAGGTGAGGATGCACGTGGGATGAAGAGCTCAAGCGAGTGACCATGTGGATAAAAGTTCAGGCGCGCTTATCATCAGTCGTTGCACGGTATGGACCGGAGGTTCGGGACTGTCGGAATCTATTGGTTGAAACGAAGTGCGATATGATAGGTTATTTCGCTCTGACCGCCCCCGCGCCGGCTTTTGAGAGCATATGCTTTTGAAATTCGCAAACGCACGCGACATCATCGCATTGCACCTTCTGTTTCAGAGAAAGAAGAAGAAGAAGAAGAAGCGGATGGCTTCAATGGGGTCGCCCTTCAAGGTTCATTCCATTTCTCCCGCTCTCTCTGTCCCTCTTTTGGTTCTCAAGACCTGCTTTTCATCTGTTTGACTGTCGAATCTCTTCTCGGGTCACATTTCGGATGTTACTCGGTCGTTGTTGGAGAGCAGATAATATTGGGTTCGTCATCCATGGCTCGCCGGCACATTCTAGCCGAAATGGGATACGACTTCACTGTCATGGTTTGTTTGTGCTTCGTTGCTTGAGTGCAAGAGTCTCGAATTTGGTTGGGATTTCACAGTTTTTCCGGTTCGAAAATGTGAGCTCGAGTTATGGTTTCTTCAGACTGCAGACATAGACGAGAAGACTATAAGGAAGGAGAAGCCCGAAGAGTTGGTCACGGCTTTAGCTGAGGCTAAGGTAACGGTCTTCACTCTTCTCGAGAAAATCGAATCTTGTTCTGTTTGTGTTCTCGTCTTGCACATTGGCTTTGTTTGTGTGTTGGAAAGACTTCATGAGAAGTGCATTATATGCAGTTGAAGCTAGGTAAGAAGCTTGTCCTCCTGAAGTAAGAGCTTCTCAGCTTAAATGTTTGTTTTCATGTTTGAATGTGATTTGATGAGGAGATATGGCGTGGAACATGTAAAACAGGAGAGAAGAGTCACTGGCAAGAACGCCTTTTCTTTTTATCCTTTCCTTTTTTTTTTTAAAAAAAAAAAAACGAGGAAGCTTGTTGATCCGATAATGATTGTATGATATTAAGTCATCAACAGTTAATCTGGTTAGTGGATGAGCGATTCAGCTTGCCTTGATACTTTCATAAGCCACAAAAACCTAGCGATTCTCAGCTGAAACTTCGAAATAGCTGTCCTTTTTGGTTACCCTGCATCGTCAAACTCTACGATAAAGGACAATTTCTTGAGTATGCTGTAAATTCCCAGCAAAGTTCTTTACAAGTCAATTGCTTCATTTTGACGATTTGAGCAGCTGTCATTGGCACTTCATGGTCAGTGTCTCATGATTATTCAGCCGTTGGATTGACAATTAGTGAGGATGCAAATGTTTATCTGCACAACTAATTTAGATCTGATATTTTAGGCAGATGCTATCCTCTCCAGGCTCCAAAATGTGGATTCTTTTGTGGAGGATGTCCACACAACCCTCTTAATCACAGCTGACACAGTATGTTCTTTACCTATATATTAATACTCTTGTGGCTTCATGCAGTGTTCAACATTCATCTCTGTTGTGCATTCATGTGAAGGTTTATCCTTAAGCAAAGATTTCCTCCAAAAGTGTGTGCGTAGCTCCTCTAGAGAAATCAGAATTGAGGAACCTAAAGGCGAAGTTATAGAATGCAGGAACTTGAGTGTCTCTGTGTACCATGGAGTAATGCTACTGAAGTAGGTTTTAGTACCTTCAGTACGCCTTCAAGTGTCTTCCTCAAAGATAACCATCCAGACAAGCTGACAGAACTTTAGTAGCTGGAAATTGCATCTTTTCCTCAAAGATAATTATCTAGACATGCCGACAGAACTTTAGAAGCCGGAAAATCGCATCTTTTCATAGTAACTTTTTTATGGATAGTGGGAGGCCCCTTTTAATATACTTACCAAGAAACATGATGAGGAGCAGATGTTTGTCATGAACATTCCTCTTGTGAAGAGAAAAATCTTCTAAAGAGGTGCAAGTTTATCGAATCTGTCCATGCTTGTTTTTATAGCAACCTCTCCATCTTAACCTTTGATTGTTATGCCTCTGACAACAGAATAATCTCATTTAGGAAAACAGAAGAGAGGCATTGGTTTCTTACCTTTGTAGCAGTCCTTGCTGAGAGTTGGTTCTTACTAATATGCCTATTTTATTTGGAGGTGGTGGTATATGAAGGAAGGATCAGGGAAAAACCGTCCAGTAAGGATGAAGCACGGCATTTTATTGAAGGTTTTCTGGACACCACATGCTCTCATACTATCTTCAGAAAAAGGAAATTCACCTGAATTCTCATTGCTGTTTATGTTCCAGGGTACTCTGGTGGTCGTGCAGACGTTGTAGGATCTGTACTTGTAACCAACCTGAAGACAGGAAGGAGGGAGGCGGGATGGGAGCGAGCAGAGGTACTGCATGCTCATCAATACATGCCGAAGTTTAATTATCTACTGTTTCCGACTATTTTCAGTCACAGAGCATTCCGGTCTCCTTGATTCTAAGAAGTGCATCAACTGGACCAAAAGCCATTTACATACATTCTAGTTTAACCTACTGTGTTCATGTTGTGATGGGTCCTTTAGAGATTTCAAAGCAGTTTGCCAGTGAATTGCCTTTGAGCTACAGATTATCATAGTAGTCCTGCTATTTTCAGTTTCCCTTCAGAACTCCGCGTAAAGAATTGCAGATCTACTTTTTCTTTAATTAACTCGAAATGGTAGGTACAGCGATAATGTGACAGGAACAGCGTTATCTTTTAATGGAAAGTCTATTTTTATCAAGTTGCGTGTCCTCACAATGTGGTTAATGGAAACCTCATATATGACAAGTACCTTGCTTGACGTAGCATTAGTTATGGAGTAGTTATGCTTTTTCGATTTTCCATTGACGATGTGGCAAAATGTTGGGTGTTAAACAGGTATACTTTTATGACATACCAGCTCAGGTTGTCCAGAGTCTAGTAAGTCCTCTTAACCATGTTGAGGATCGGTGAGCTACTTGTCATTGGCCTGTTCAACTACTTAATGTCATTTGCTGCCTCAGATTGATGAGGGAATTACGCTCAATGTCGCTGGGGGTTTGATGCTTGAACATCCTCTCACGTTGCCTTTCGTAAAAGAAGTGGTCTCTCTCTCTCTCTCTCTCTCTCTCTCTCTCTCTCATCTGTCTACGGTGTGAGATCCCTTTATCGTCGCATCTAAATCAGTGGAAACTTTGGACTGAGTAAATGAATGTCAAACCTGGAAGTTAATGCTGAGATATAGCCATCTTTTTTGTTACAAGTATGTAACTCATGTTTCCTACAGATTGGGACTGATGATACTGTAATGGGACTTCCTAAGTCTCTCACAGAAAGACTCATCCAGGAGGCCCTAACGTGACCTTAAATCGAGGTATGTCTGAAACCAGCATGAAAATGCTGAAGTCAGAATCTTCTGGCACCTTGTTCGTTGCTGAGTTGACGTTAAATGTTGTCATGAGCCAAATGTTGTAACCCGCCAAGGCATCGAACACGGGATCGAAAAAATTGCTGCTATCTGATTTTTTGTTTTCCAGAGTTGCTAACCAAGATCATGGTTAGATACAGTAAATCTTTCGGTCAGGAAAAGATCGTGTTGCACCTGTATCATTGCCAGGAAGATGGCAATGATAATTGAGCTTAGATGGTATCATTATGTCTTAAGAAATGTGAAGTTTTGTGCATTCATCACAAAGTGTCAAGAATGAACAGTCATAATTTCTAGATACTGTTCAATGAGATATTCTTGTACTATTTTCCTTTTGCTGATGAGACACTTCAAGAGATCTATATCGATACCCGATGCTTGAATTAAGTCAAGCAATTGATTTGAATCCAAAGCAAATATATGATCCACACAGTAGAATAATAAAAACCAAGTCGAAAAATGTACAGCGTGCCATTTCCTGTGTGAAAAATCTAGTGTTATTGAATAAAAATCAACCGCGCCAAAACTTTTACATACATTTGAAAGTTTGTTGTTAGGATATAAGTTACTTTCTACTCTCATGTATCACAATAACCTGCAGCCGCAAAATATCCTAGGTAAACTAAGCCGTTTAAACAAAAGTACACCACCCACCCAAGAAGACCTATTTCCTTGCTTTCTTGGAGCAACAGCTTAACTATGTGGAGAATATGTGCGAGGGAATAACTAGAAAGTAAGAGTACAACACAGAATATGCCCTTATCCGAGATCCTTGGATCTGAAGACTTTTCAGTTCACGAGCCTTGGAGCCTTGAGTAAATATACACTCCTCACAAAACCCTTCCCAACCTCACCGACAGTTTTTAGCATATCTACTGGGTCGCTCCTTCCCTCACCTTCCTCGTCGCGTGCACGTTTCTGCAAATTGCAAAGGGATATAGACCAGGTTAATGAGACCAAAAACTAGGCATTGTTGCACCAAGAATAAATTCGGTGAAAAAAGCCAAAATGTACCAGTCCAGATCTTTCCCATGTGAGGCCTATTGCATCACCACCGAGAGAATCATACCACAATTTGAATGTTTCCGGGAACTCTCTCTATGCAAAATTGAATCACAACATGAGGAGAAAAAGAATTCCTTGATGCATGATCCAAAATCAAAGCATTCAGCAGCAATTACCTGTAAGTCCTCAAGAAAATACTGCAAAGGATCAAACTTTACCATAAGCTTATTTTTTATATCTTCCAAGTTACCCTTCAAGTCTTTTGATGTCATAAAGGGGCGAAAAGCTTCACTAGCAGTCCCTAGTGCTACAGTTTTCCCTGTCCAAAGTATAGCAACAGTAAAAACTTGTGTCGAAAGTAAAAAGTAGAAAAGAGGTAGCACAGAGCAACTCAAACCCTCCTAAGTACCTCCATTCATTTCAGATGGGAAAAGCAGATGTTGTGGGTAAGGCAGTTTATTCCTATGTAGAAGAATGACAGCATCATAGTTGCTCAAAGGAGTCTGGAAAAGGCACTACAGGGAAAAATATGTGACTTATCATTGTTGGTGGAAATGAGTCAATCACAACAACAATTAGATATTCAACTAAAACATAGATTGCTCACCTCCCATCTGTAAGTATCGATCTGATCATTCAATATTAGTTTCGTCAACAAATTTGCACTGCTTCTGGCATAAGCCACCAACCTTTTGAGTTCCTTTTTCCAATAATCACAAAAGTACGGTCAGAAATAGGTACTGCATGCAATAAAATTAGCGGTTTCAAACCACATTCAATGTGGAAATTATCGGATTGCACATGGACAGGCTTTTTACAAATTTTTTTCTATTTTCCCCCCTTCAGAATTTGCATCTAGAAAGTTAGGGTGCAGATTTTGCCAGATAACCACTATCCACACTCCTTCCTCACCTATATGAACATGGATGTCTTGATAGAAAAATCAATAGTGCAAATAAAAACTAGATTTTCAGAAAAAACAGTGGCAGGTTGTTGAAGAGAATGGTCTATGATATGCACCAAATGGACATATAAATTCCAGGAGCAGCATTTGCTTTATTAACCCTCACATGATTCACACCTCCTCTAGCCTACTGTGTTTTCCATTCTTAAAACTTTAGTGATCTGATAGATGACGGAGGAACTACTCACCAGGAAATTGGGTGAGGATCTGGTCCAAGCTTCAGATGCCTTGTCATATGCCGTTCCAATGAACATTGGAGGGTCTACAGCTTGTGGATTCTGGTCATAAATCTTTCTACTCATCATGAAATTTTCCTAGAGAGTTTGTACATGACCAATGTTAGCAACAAAAGAACATTCACTTCACCAGAAAATTTTAACGCTCCCCATGATAAGCAATTATTCGGACTCATTACTTACATTGATCTCTTTCTCATCATTTGGGCCCAAATCATTATTTATGTCAACAACTAAGGGAGAGAAGGTCCAATCATACTCTGACAGCAACCTCAGGAACCTGTATCCAAGTTATCAATGGAAATATTACTAAACACTTTCTGATTTCAAGCACTACCCCACATCAACCAATGGGATTATACAACAAAAGATACATTGTTTTGATGAATAGGCTCAATAAGAATATATCCGAGAGTGTGATGCAGCCCACATAAAAAGGCTTACCATTTGGGACTGATTATACTACATTTGAGGGTGCAAACAAGCATAATAAACTGGAGGAGAACAAATATAAAGTCAAATTGAGCTTCAGCATTTTACAGCTTTGCTCACAGGTGACGGCATCAGCTCTACTAACTGGTAATTGTAATAAGGAAATTGGCAGCTTATCTACTATGTCCACCAGCAACAACACGCCACTACTAACAGTACATAATAAAAAGAAGGATAATA
Organism: Eucalyptus erythrocorys; assembly: GCA_014182555.1. Taxonomy (NCBI): domain Eukaryota; kingdom Viridiplantae; phylum Streptophyta; class Magnoliopsida; order Myrtales; family Myrtaceae; genus Eucalyptus; species Eucalyptus erythrocorys. The sequence continues at coordinate 36,707,343 of CM024605.1, read as the reverse complement.
ACTACAATTAACCCACAGCCTCCATGTATCAGCTTGCAAGCATTTGCATGATAGAAACTGCTGCTAAGCAGAAAGCCAGTAAGCACCCTCACAGCTAAAGTGATTATCATAACGATCCAAGAAGAACATGGTATCTTCATTAGAGATCCTATGACACATACTCAATTTAACAAGTATGAAAGAACAATTTCTAACACTGCCCAGGAAGTGAGCTACAAGTATGGTTGCCAATCATGTGAAGAGTAAAAGTAGAATAACAGGAGCAAGTGCAAATTGTTGGTTCACACAGTAGAAATCACTGAAATCTTTGATGAAATTAAGAGCAACTCAACCTCAAGAAGCCAGTGATCCGTGAGCAGGGAGCAGTAAATGGAAAAGGCTTCAGAAAGAGATACGCGACCAGTAGCTCAACTGACTCTTCCTTTAGGCAAGCTGAAAAGAGATGTGAAGCCACCCACCTTTTTGCCAGCCTTACATTGCAGAACAAAGGTACACCCAAAATCAAAATACCATTGCAACAATAATAACCAACAGGGAAGTAAAAAATGAACATCCTACCTGACAACTGGCCCATATAATTGGTAACGACCCTGCAACCCATTAATCATGCTAGCATGCTGGCCATGAATGAAAAGTTTCTTATCTACAGAAGAGGCTTGCTTCCCTTGATCACTTCCAGCTGCAAATCAAGTGTGATAAAGTCAAAAGTTCCTGAAATGTAGAACTACAAACAAGCAGTCGCATTAGGAGAACTAGAACTTACTTTCTCTCTTCAGCAAACTCAAGCCCCTCTCATGCAAGATTTTAAGACGAAAGGCAAATCCAGACATTAACACATCTACATCATCCTCACTTGCAGAACATGTCATTCCATAAGTATTCCGGAGACTGCAATAAAGCACATAAAATCATAAGTTTTAAAGATAATCAAATTTCACAAAACTGAACTGAAATACCTACCTTTCTGCAATTTTAAGAAGAAAAGCAATTTTAGTTTTCTCAACCGCTACATCATCCATTGGCCAATTCCCAGAACCTTCCAACTAAATAAGCCAATACCAATAAGTCAGAGCACATAAATTCATCAGTAACATCCATTGAGAGCTGAACGAATGAACATGCCTGAATCATCACTTCCAAGGGTTGAATGCACAATGGAATCTGCCTAACTTGTCTAGGGAGTTCGCTCTTCTCAGCAATCACTGGATGAGGTTCCGGAGGAAAAACAGATGTGAACCTGAAAGCTGTGAACACAAGTAAGAACTCCACTGCATTTTGCCCTCTGTTGGCTCCCATGAAAAAAGCCCGGAGTAAAATAAGATCGCCGCCTACATTCTGCTCACACTGCCAGCTTCAAAGGACCACATTTCATCTAATAAATCCAGCATTTTGTAGTATTTTAAATAAAAGGACCAGCCTAAGATGATAGATTTCTAATTGTGAGTTGAGATATTAATTCAAAATAGGAGGAAAACCCTATAAACTTTTTTAAAGAACAGTGGTCATATTGCCGGTCTCTACTCCTAGCACCAAAATCTCCGATCTGTCTGCTTCTACATACACAGGTGAGCTGGAAAAACCTCAAAGTTGAATCAGCATAGTAAATGACGTCATTCCATTTGCATGTTACAGTGGGCTTTTCATTTGGTTACATCAATATTATGTGCTAAAAAGAAAAAAGATAGACTGATACATACCCAGAACCACCAAGTACACAAAATGGATGTCGACGCCAATTAAAATAAAGTAAAATTAGATGACAACACTAATCATGCATCTACAAACTGTACTAAGTCCTGAGGAAAGAGACTGTACCTGAGTCCAGAGGCTGCACACTAGAGACCTTTAAAGGGATATCTTCGATGAGGCGCAAGCGTTTAGACAAAACCTCAAATGCTCGAATCAAGAATCCAGAAAATGCCATGGGATCTAACCAATTTAACATCGTAAGCGCAATAAACATATTTAAAAGAAAGAAAAAAAGTATAACGGGTGGAACTTTGAGAAAAGAAAATCCAAGCAACCATAAAGAAGAGGCAAAGCTACCTTCAACCCCATGAAGCAAACAGAAATCAAGCTGATCCACATAATGTACTATGTTTTCATTTGAGAGAGAGAAATGTCGTGTAAGTACGTATTCCACAATCCTTTTTATAATGAGATGTCTTGTCCATGGTTGACAATCCCATACTGCAAAATTACAAAGGTGCCAATTGTTGATCATCGAGGCAAAGGAATTGCTTTCAGAAGCATTCACTCACAGAAAATACAAAATTGCCTTACCTGTGCTTTCTGCAATTGTGCCATCCTTAAATCGCCGAAGCTCTGCCCTCTCCCCCCAGAACTTCCGGAATTTGAGGGCCTAGCAAACAAGTAAATGAAGTCTATAGTTGAATAACGAGAACTTTCTCGCACTAACATGAGAAGGAAACAGATGAGATACCTCCTCTTTGTTCTCAGCATTAGGGCCTATGTCGACCACTCTAAAAGCTTTATCTGGGGAGCTTATGGAAATTCCAACGAATAATGGCTCTTTACCAAGTGTTGATAATCCCTGGAATCATTAAATTCAAATGGAGATATCCACATACAAAGATCATTAAATTCAAATGGAGATAGTTAAATGACTTAAAGACACCAGAAAAAAGAAAAATTCAGTTAATACATTTTCTATACTATACTCAGAAGGGGTATTTTTCCATGCAACACGAACAATCTTTGCTCGATCACTCAGTCCCTGATGTAACACTGATTGCATCTTTTGCTCATATAATCTCCAGCATTCCTTGTCCAAGCAAAAGCCAGATGCAAACACCTCTTTATTTTCCTTCAAGTTAATCCTAGAGACCAAATATGTGAAAGCTATTAGCAAGGAAGACTATAATATGTACATGACCAAATACCATTGCTGATGATAGAAGGACCCAGAAATCATAAGAACTATACCAAACAGTCTGATTGGAAAAATGAAAGAAATGAGAGAAGTGATTTCTTCCATCAATTTCATGATAGTATAATAATGGTTTTTCAGTATATACTATAGTTCAGCTATTCCCAACTCACAATCTGCCAGTTGCTTTGAGTCACTTGCTGATTACATTAGCATATAGCTCTATGATACCAAAATCAACTCAAACTTGATCGCATTTGCGGAACTTGTATGCATTTGTTGTCATGTGTGTAAAATATATCACAACAAACAAGTGAGATGTTAACTACTTGATTCTGCTAGCAAGCCACCTAACTCAAGTTGTTATCTCAACTCAAGTCAAACTCCATAACAAATAAAAGTCACCCAAGCTGAGTCTCCAACAAAAAGTGCCCAAGTAGACTCCTAGAAGCACCTCTGGCTTAGTGCCCCATTGCCAGCTGTACAAGAACAGATGCATCTGCATTTGCATCCCCAAGGTAAAGCATATTGAATTCTAGTTTCCGAAAGTGTGGTTCTCAACTTCAAAAGAAAATAAACAGGCCACGCTCTACGAAGCAATTATGGTGCCTTCACAGTTATGACCCAAGTAGACTCTTAGAAGCACCACTGGCTTAATTTTTGTTGACAGTTAAAGTAGATATTTGTTGGTAGTAGGATTTGGTTCCCTCACCCCCACACTCCGCACCATGTCAACTACTCAGCCAATACGGTGGTAATGCCTTAAATGTGTGAATATAAAATATGGTAAAGTAGGTAGAACAGTACATGTGTACACAAGTTATCACACTCACAATTGATAATAAGCCGTTTACTAGGATTTATTAGTAAACAGTTCAATGGACAGCTCCAGTATGGTCCAACACTAATCTGATGGTCCTTGATGACAATTGGGCTTGGATTTGGGATCAGATGCAGGAATTACTAAGCATTTGACTGGCCCAGATCTCACAATTGATAACATAAGAGCATGGCCCAAAAGGACTTGCAAACACAATCATGTTCCATCTATGTGAAAATCAGAAACTGTACTAAATCAAGAATTAACATCGAGTTCAAAGGGAAATAAGAGGACTTCGTCTTCATCAGAACTGAGGTTATCTTTTTCATGTTTGTGGTGCGTCATGGCAAAGAGTCCTAAGACTTGGATCGAAACTCCATATTGGTGAAGGTTGGTTGGTACCCCTGGGCCATAGTCTTCTCTTCATAACTAAAAGTTAAGCATCTAAGCTGCTTGTCGCATGTTTTTCCAGCTGTCACTAATCGATGAAATTTAGGCCATAAGGAACTTATTTGTAGAGGTTTGTTTAAAGTTCCATACATAAATTTGATTTTTTTCTTCTTGTATTTCCATCACAAAAGCGCGCAATATTCACTCTTCATTTATTGAAAAGCAAAAGAAAGGCATCACAAAAGCACATGATTTGGCAAATACAGATCATGAAGAGCAGGAGCCAACAATATTTTGCAGAAACAAAATGCAGTCATGCTAGTAGTGAAGGCTCAATAGCGCCATATGACTTACCTTAAGCATAGATCATATTTAGCAGGAAAGTCGACCTTGGTCATAAAAATCTCCTCAAAGCCACCATCTTTACACTTCTCCATGCATTTGAGGGTCAAAGCAGCCTCATGTTGGAGCTGGAGCTCATTATATGATATACCAATTGACAAAAATTTAGACTGAGAAATTTAAAATATAAAATAAAATAAAATAAAAGAGGCTAACATGTGATGCAAACAATCAATCAAAACAAGATTTATTACCTCAAGGAAACCATTGTCTGCTATGCGAAAAGCCAAATTAAGAGGAGCAGATGTATTGCATATGACTACTGGGAAAAGATTCATTAATTGTGTCCTCTCCTGCGTTAATGAACACAAAGTGCATGTTAAGCTGCACAAACCAATAACATCCAGAAGGAACTCACAATGACATTGGTGACCTCTTAGTATACTACACTCCTCCAGTGAAATAATCAACCACCTTGTTATATAACTTCTAATGAGAAAAGACAAAGTATGTTTCCATAAGCGAAGGGCACCCTAACTAGAAATCTAACAAAAGTACAATTCTCGAAGGTCCAAAATCTTGCCTGAACTAAGTACTACATGCCACTTCACAATAGAACTCAGCAGCTATATTAACTTCTCTCCCCCTTTTCCTTCCCCACCCCCACTTTGCAAAAAAGATGACATGCAATATCAAAAGGAAAAAATTGATAGAAGAAATCAGACCTCCTTCAATAGACCATTCTCTCCCTCTCCTTGAAAGAAAAGTCCACGCTTCCATAATTTTGAATTGGCTGCAAGAAAATAAACTGTAAGAACTCAATCATTCTATTAGAATCTACCAACAGAATAAAATTTCTTGGCTGCCAAACAAACTCAGATGAAAAAATAAAGCATCCAATTTGATAACCAAACTTCAACATAGAATAACAGCTGATTCTAATAGCTGCTTACAGTAAACCCAAAAATGTATCGATCGCTCAACCTACACCCTCAACCTTCAAAACTTATAGTACTCAACTAGATTTACCAAATCTGAGATTTGCTTCCTTCAAGTTCAAGCTCTCATGTCAGGTAATTGCACAGATGGGGATAATCATAGGGCAGTTCTTCATTGAGGCCAAAGCTGTTTAAGGATAGGAAAACCACCAATGGTTATTTTCTATATGGATTTCCACTTTACAATGTGAAGAATCATCCTATCTGTCACTCCCAGTGTGTCCTGAGATTGGCAGTAGCATCTGATAGCTTCAGGCACCAGCTTAGTCATTGTTCTATGGTTTCCAACTGCACATGAGGGGCGCTCCCTTCAGCAACATTTAAAGTTGAAGGTACTCTATGAGATATGCTACGATGTCTTTGACTAAAGTTTGTGTGAGTCCCTGGCTAAAATCTCCTTATACCACTTTATCTTCTCAATCAACTTTTTCTTTCCTTGTCTTTCTCAATAATTATGCAGAAAAATGGTTGCATTTCAGAATAAATTAACAAATGACTCAAAGTAACTCTTGTTCCCAAGCTAGCCAGAAGCTTGATTACTGCACAAAGTGGTAACAACAGACAATTGGTGGGGAGAAAGCAATATTAACATACCAATGAAGTCAAGTGTAATGCGGAATATCTGCATTGCTTTCAGTGAGTTGTTAGCCTTGCCAGAGTTTACAAGGTATGAAATAATGACAGAGATTAAAAATCCATTTAAACAATCGTGGATGTACAAGGAACTCCTCTGCCGGGCCCAGACCTGTGTATAAAAGCATTATGCATTATTTCATCCGCCAGTAAATTACTCAAAAATATTAAATCACCAAAATTTTTAGAGTCATACTTTGAGCAAAATTACTGCCTCCCTTAATTCCTTACATCCAACAAGCGTTTTGTTTAGTAACTCTACATTATTCTCCATAAACATGTCCTCCAAAATACTAGTATTGTATGTCGGTGTGGCTTGAGCAGTACCTTCCAAGAAGCAACATGTCAGTTTCAGTAAACACATTACCATACATACAGAATCCGAGCTTAAGGCAAAATACAACCTTGATTGAGAGCACGGATGTTGCTGCGGTTCAAGTTCAACTTTGAAATATTGAATAAGGATTTGGCGGTAGGAATTAATCGGACAAAGAATCCTGGAACTTCAACAGGCTTTGCAGCTAAGACACAAAAGGATGGAATTTACAATTCAGCTTGTGTTTTTAAAGTCATATTAATATCAAAACACGGAACTAATGATCAGCCTCCATTTAAATAGTGCAAATGAAGCAGATGCAGAAAAGGAAATCCAACCTGGATGTACTATTAACACAGGTTTTCGAGCCTCATTTTGGAGGAAGGACCACTCAATCTTGCTGACTGATCTAGAGAGCTGCAAATATTTTTTTATTGTGCAGAGGTATAAGCATCGTTTGGCAAAGTATCGATGATCCAGATAATCTTTTTCATGGAAACATTCCTGTAGATAAGACATTCATATCATAGTCAGAACATTATGGACAACTCGACCAAGCATGACCAGCAAAGTTGGACAAAAAGATCTGAACCCTTCATCTGTATTCATAACTCGTGTCTTCCTTAAGTGGAAGCATCAAAACCAGATATGCCGAGTGCATAAGAACAACCACTGTAGATTGACAATGACACCTTGTCTTTTGTGTGCATGGGCAAGCACCTCATTAGGGGGAGCATGGTTCTTGAGTAGAACCTGGAACCGAAGAACCAGACCTTTGGGAACTTATCCGGTTCCAAGTTCCAAGGTATACTGAGTAGGTTCCAAGTTCCAGAAATTGAGGAACCTATTTCAACGGGTAGATTTCAAATTCTAGTTCAGTAGAACCTAGAACAAGATTTTGTGTTTTTCTTTATCTATGTCTTCACGTGATCCCGTGCTATTCCATGGCATTTGATGATGAGTGTATAATTTGGAATCACTAGTTTGAACTTCCATTTTATGACCAAGACTTTTACTTTATTAATGTTTCATATTCTACATATGTCTAAATATATGTCGTGGTCATTGGATTGTAGTAGTGAGTGGGGTCATTAAAGATGATGATTTATTGCAATTGTTCAATTATAATACAAGTAGAACCTGGGTTGAACCTAGAATTGACCTTCGAACCTAAAATGGGGTAGGTTCCAAGTTCCAAGATTCAAGGTTCCAAAAAATAAGAAAGCTATACCTACGGAACCTAGAACTGCTTACCCCTACACTTCATCAACTACAAATGAGATACATGACCTTTAGATTATTTTTTATCTCCCCACAATAGAATTGTCCTCTTTTATGGTACGGCCTAGGTGATGCATACAAATGAAGCTAAGCAGTTTTGTATTACATACTGATAAAATGTAAGTTATTTTGACACAAACTACATGGCAGAACTTGGTTTACCAAAAGGCCCTAACCTCTATTGAATTCTACCAAGGACCTCACACTGTCCACATGGAAGCAGAGGCAACAAGAGACTCGTTCAATTATAATTGGTGAAGTCCAGCATCAATTGTCCCAAACGATCCCAACAATTAACACATGCTCCCAATTAGCCCACATTCCAACGGACTCAAAAGTATAGAGGAAATCACCTAGGGAAGTACCTTCGGCAATCCGATGAAAAGGTCTATATTCACATCAGGCTTCGCAATGCAACGCGTCGCGTAGCTGCCCCCAATGTCGATGGATGTCGGCTTCTTGAACTTGAACTCGACTTTATCTGCCCCGACGTCCCTCACAAAAGCCGGAGCCAAGTCTGCTGTGACCTGCGCAAGTATCGCCAATACTAATGACGTATTTTCTTTTCCTTTCTTTGATTTTCTTATGATCAGGCCACGCAAAAAATCGCAAAAAAAAAAAAAAAAAAAAAAAAAAAAAAAGGCCTTGGCAGTTTAATTCTGCGAAGCTCCGAAAACGAAGAGCTACAAAAAAGTCCGGACTTCTGCATCTCAAGCTGTTCCAATTCATTCTTCTTCCGCCGCAAGCAAACCAAAAAAGCTGCGGACTTTACGGTCGAGAAGAACGAGCCGAACCTGCAAGTCGTCGGGAATCTTGGCTATGGCGTCTTTGACGGCGGAAACCGCGTCGTCGACGAGCTTGGTGAACGAAGGCGAGTAGTCGACCCCGACTTCCTTCAGCAGCTCCTCGGCCTTCGACTCGATCGGGTCGGTCGACGAATCAACCTCCATTTTCGCCCTCTTCGCGGCTTCTCGAGCTTCCAATTTTTACCGGAAAGAGTGTTGCTGAATTCGCTGGAAGCTCAGAACGCAAACGGAGGGGTTTTAGCCGGCGTTAGGGTTTAACAGGCACAACGACGCGTTGGCGGGAGGAGGGAGAAGGGAGGTGCAGGAAAGAGGAAAACGAATTGGGCCCAAACCAAAGCCCAATAAATGCCGAGGATTGGGGTGGGCCGAAAGCCCAAGTTATTTGCATTTTTTTCTTTTTTGGTGGTGAATTTGCATTTTATTGTTTTTTTGGTCTATTAATGCACAAGTTTGCCTTAATCAAATTGGAAAAAAAGGTATTGTTCCCTTTAACATCCTAATAAACCCGTAATCGATTGGGAAAATCATTTCTAGGCGTAACCCTGTCCTTTGAGTCTTTTTTATTTAATGAATTGTTCATATGTCTTAAATGCATCGTTCATCACTAACTATCGATTTTTCTAGTGTTTGGATTAACTTTTAATTTATATTTTTTTTGAATCTTTAAGGAATTTCTCATGATTAAAGTTCCTTCATGATTTGTCAAGGTAAAATATATATTTTTTATTTTATTTTTTTAATTTTGGCGAGAAAGACCACACCAAGTTTTTGCCATCAAATGCAAACTATCTTATACTTAAATCATACCACTTGATTTTTTTTGCTCGTGTCTTTCCTTATTCATGAGATTAGCAAGGCCAGTTCCTAGAATAGACATTTGCTTGTCTGGCGTTCGTTTTGTCGTCATACAAAGCGAAATTTAGAAGAGGCTGCAATCCCTTTTACTCTCATGTCCCTGCCAATGCTTCATGCTTGCCATGTGAGCTTTGTGTATGCCATGGAGGACAATAGTGTGCATTGCAGTACGTGTGTGGTTTCCCAACCAACAAGAGCATCAAATAACTCGTTGCATCAAATTTCATTAAAGAAGAAAACAGGAGACCCAGTTGGCTCCATCATCTCGAGTATCAAGCCACCTGCTAATTCCGCCAGTAACTTTTGATCTTGTCAATGATTTGTTGGATGCTCATACTACATAGCCTGGCTCATTTTAGCGATTCCTTAAGTAAATGAAGTTCCAAAACTTGAAAAACATATCCAAAATCTCTGTTGAATGAAGGTCGATGAATAATTGCAATCTCTCTCTCTCTCTCATGAATAATTGCAATCTCTCTCTCTCTCTCTCTCTCTCTCTCTCCCGCACGTATTATTGAACAGCAAAAATCAATGTCACAAGAGGAGGCAAGAATCATCTGAACGACGACTGAATCTCTTCCAGAGTTCTTCCCTTGGTTTCTGGAACAAAGAGTATCACAAAGAGAAGGATAAAAGCAGTCACAACTGCGTAGATTGTGAAGGTACCTGTAGAAAATTGCAAAGGCCATGTCAGGAATAACTGTTAAGCACGAGAGAGTGTGTTGCAGGGGAGAGCGAGAGCGTACCTCCGGTGCTCCAATCCAACAGTAAGTTTGCAGTCATCGTGACTACCCATGACGATGTCCAGTTTGCAAACACTGCTATGCTGCCAGCGAGGCCCTTAATATTTACTGGAAGAATCTGATGTTCAAAAGGAATTAATATTTGAGTTAATATACATGAAATACAAGATGCTAGGACATATTCTCTGTAGTCAGTTTATTGTGACTATGGATCTATGCAAGGTAAAAAATGATGTTGAACTGCCATTTGTTAAGTTAGAAATGATGTTGACCCACAAGCCCGGAAAAATTCTTTGCTACAGAACCTTTAGGATAAATAAGTAAATTCTAAAACCTGAAGGAGAATTCTCTACTCTTGGATTTATTAAAAAAAGTAAATTGTGCTTACCTCAGACATGATAAGCCATGGGATAGCTCCCACTCCCAGAGAGAAGGCAACAACAAAAGCCTGGATGTAAAGATGCTCAAAACATACCCTTAAACTTATTAAGCACATGAATAAGTACAGACAGTGAGTACAAATTGTCATACCACAACCCCAACCAGGGCCAATATTCCCATTATGCTGTGTAATTTAGAGTCTTCTGAAACAGAACTCTGGAATATGGAAGAACGACACCTCAGGATAGCAGATATTGCATCAGAAAAGAAAGGGTTGTACTAACAGTATTACTGACCTCTATATAGAACGCTACAGCCACAAAAAGAAGGCTCAAAGTCATTGCAGATGAGGATATCTGCAACAATGATTTAAGTAACCAATTTGAGCATGTTTCAGAGAATCTCAACTTTAGTAAGAATTTAGTCATATGCAGTTACGCACTATTAGAAGCAGCCTTCGGCCTGCTTTATCCAGGAGCCAAGTGGTAACCCCAGTGGCAAGAACCTACAGCACGAAAGGTCCTTACAACTCAGATTAGGTCAAAAGTATTTTGTATTGTTTAACTGCTGCAGAAGAACACCGAAAGAATCGCCAAATTACCTGGATAACACCAACTCCAACACTTGCGAGATTACTTGAAGAAATCCCTATTCAAAATCGATGCACATTAATCGAAGACCTCAAACAAGAGAAGCTCTATCGGTTGCATCAGTCAACAGATGCTATCAGAGCAACAGCAAGTATCACTATGGCTTTGTTCATCCTGATTTAAGCAGAATCTAAAAGAAATTTCTTGTTTCATTGCAGGCTTCTAGAATCTGCCAGTACTATATCCCCCAGGAAATGAAACAGGCTAATTGGTTGAACTCTTGGTAATAATATCAATAAATTCTTTCACAATTTTGCACAGCTCAAGCTTAGGGTATTATTCTTCTTTTCTTGAACTTAAATTGATAGTCCACTATTCAAGTTTATTTAAATAGAAAAAGAAAACATTTAATTACTAATCTGTCTAAATAAATCTAATATAATGTGACTTCAGCATCCTCAACCAAAAATGGAAAGACAAATGAAGAAGGAGAAAGATTTAAAGTTGCAGGTTCTAATAAATTCACTTCTTTGCTCTAATTAGACGAAATAGAGGCTGCACTGCAACACAATCGATCACCACCTGCATTTTCAAATATTGTGGTGGAATAGAATAAAACACCATTGATGCCACTGAGTTGCTGGAGCCCAAGAAGTCCAATACCTACCTGCAACACATATATTTGACACAGGAAAGGATGAGATGTCAAGGTATGAGATGATGAAGTTCAAGATTCAAGTTAAACATTTACCATTAAAGGAAACCAATATCTTTTCCGCTTGAGCTCTGCAAAACTGATCGTTGTTCTTCTGCTTGCTGATGCAACAGATCTCTGTGTGAAGTACATAACTCATTATAATTGATCCTACTTCGTAAAGAGAGGAATTGAGACATATGTAGATCAATGAACTTTGGCTAACTATCTTAAGTTCTTTTGCATGAGAAAAGGCTCAAAGAACTGCATAAATGACACATATCTATTAAGTCATGCCATTCAAGTTGCAAAAGATTTTTAATACCTTGATTTCATTAACTTCAAGGGAAATATCAGTATCATATCCACGGAGGACCTGCAAAGAGGCTTCAAAGTCCTCTGTCAAACCCATTTTGGCCTGCAGCATTTTAAATTCCAAAGAACATGAAGCAGAAGAGCAACATAAGAAAGCAGCAAATGAAGAAATGAGAGCAGGAAGTTACTCGTTTTTTTTTTTTTTTTGGGGGGGTGTGTGAGTAAAATACAGAAAAGGTCACATCAGATTTCATACCAACCATCGAGGAGATTCTGGGATGAAAAATAAGCCAGGAATCATTATTAAACATGGAAGAGACCCTGCAAAAGATGTTCAAAATCAATAACAAAGAAAATAACTAGATATAAGTGAGTAGAGTGTCACCAAATTCATGGCATCAGAAAACTAATCAGTGTACTTGGCTAGTGACCTTATAACAGAAATGTTACCATTCGTAAAGCAAATGGGCATTTTGTTCAGTATACTGGGGAGAGTTAAGATCAAAAATTAATTAATAACAATTGACGTGGGAATTACAAATGTCCAAAGTTTTGTATGTTGTTAGCAAAAAAAAAAAAAAAAAAAAAAAAAAAAAGACGACAAAAAAGGCTTCTTTTTGTTGGAAGTCTTGTAAGGGTGTCAGAAGTTTAGTACATCTAGCATTACATACTTCTCTTTCAATAATAGATTTTCTCTTCATGGACTTACCGACGACAGCAAGGATCCTCCAGCTGAGAAATAGTCCGAAAAAGTAAGCTAACAAAAGTCCTGCTGTAACTGAGAGCTACTAAAAGAAAAGGAAATGAAACATTTTCCATAATTATGTCAAAACTACATTAAAATTATTAAAAGAAAAGGTATCACATCAAGCAGAAAATTTGCGGTAGGTGTGTTGACCTGATTCACAGAACCCAGGGTTCCTCTCATGTTCTTAGGTGCTATCTCAGCTATATATACCGGCACCTATATGTACCAAGAAGGGCCAGAATTGAGATTTGTCACACTGCAGCCAAGTGCAAATGCAAAGGGTTTAATAAAAATGAGTTTTTGAAAGATTACCGTATAAGAAATTATACCCACACCAAATCCCTCCAACAACCTCCCCATGTATAAGAATGAGGAATCCTACAGGAGCAGCCAAGTGGTACATAAGGATGCAGCTGTGATTGATTGAGTTTCATGAATTATCTGAGCATAATGATCACTCACCTTGGCAAATGATATAGCCAGCCACCCTATAACATTAGGGACTGCAGCGATCATCAGAGACTGCAGTTAAACATGGTTAGGAATTGACAGTGTCCACACGAGAATCACAGAAGACATAACAAAAGCAATCATAGTAACGTTTGTTTTGGACATTTAGAAGGAACTGGTCAGCCCAGCAAATCAAGAAATTAGCAATAAAGTTCCGGAGTGATAATATTTTGTTAGATTGTACTGGTATTCATTCACCATATGCAGCAATTTGTTTTATGCAGTGAATTACATCAGCAGCTTCACCCATAATAAGCAATAGGAAACTAGTGAAGCTTTAGATCCCCATGCTGAAAAGCCAAAAGCCATGGAAAAGGCTTGGAGGCACGGACCCAACTCCTCAACCTCTACTTATAGCTTAACGAAAGGTACTCAAATGACTCCAAAAGCTCCATCAAACTTAAAACGTAAATTACTTCAAACGGAACATCTTATACCTTTTTTTTCACGATGCTGATTGTTTAGTGCTGAAAATCTCCAAAAGTCAGTCACATTATCCAAACGAAAGTTCAGGCAGAAGAGCAAAGAGCCAAAAGAACTAAAACCTAGGCGGAAATTGCTTACACTTGACTAAGACAAATGGTACAAGAAACTCCTAAGAAAAAACAGCAGCTGATCGAAATGAGCGGCGTTACCCCTTTTCGACCGATGTACTCCGCAATCTGGCCGCTCGTGATCGCCCCGATCATAGCTCCCACATTCACCAACGAGCCAAACAGCGAAAACTACATGCAGCATTGTTCCGGGATCGAGAAGAAATCGCATCAGTCAACAATCAAAAGCAGATTCGAAACCGAAACACGAAAGATTTCATATCAGTTCCCGGAGCGAGTCGAACCTGCGACAGCGAGAGGCCTAGGTCGCTCATTATGTCGTCCTCCGTAGGAGACGAGTATCCGCACTGAAAGCCGAAAAACAGCACAAAGACTCACACAGGCCGGCAGGTAGGTAAGACAAAGAAGAACGCATCGTGCAAGATAGATTCGGGCGCTTACGCTGAATCCGAACTGGATGGGGCCGAGGGCGACGATCAGGACGCAGAGGAGGACGGAGACGGAGCCGTCCCGGAGGACCTGCGCCGATCCGGTGATGCTGGACTGCCGCGACCCCATCCCCTGCATCTTGTACCAGCTCCCCGTGTGGAGGAACGGCTTCCTCAGCTCCCCCCTGTCGTCCTCCACGTCTTCGATGGCGCTCATCTCGAAGCTCCTCGAACCCCCGAAACCTCTCTCCACAACACCCTCCCGCCGCCGCCGCCGCCGCCGCCGCCGCTGCTGCCGCGTCGTCTTCCTCCTCCTCCTCCTCCTCCTCCTCCTCACAGGGCGGTTCGAATCTTCAGAGATCGCGAATCGCCAGGGACGACGAGAGGATTGAGGAGAGGTCGTTGCTGTTGTTTTGACCGTTGGCGCTGAAGAAGGAGATTGGCGGCGGAAGGATATAACGACCGGTCGCGGCTTCCGAGATGGCTGATATTATATTCGATTTATAATAAAGAGGTCGGGGACGATGGTGATGATGATGACGAGGACGAGGATCTGCATGTGTTTTTCTGGTTTGTTGCCAAAAATAGAGTGAAATGAAAACCGAATGGGAGTTATCCAAGGAAATAAACAATTTGCAGATTTGTTTCCCTTGTTTTCGGGACATAAAATGGTTTAAAGTTTAAAAGATTAATGGAAATTTTATAGATGAATCTACCGGCGGTTATTGCATATTTAAGATATCGGGCATTTTATTCAATTAAATAACAAATAAATTGTATGAATGAATAGTTTAACCGACACTTTATGATTATTGTGGATCGACTCCTCTAATTTTTAATCAAGTTCAAGCTTGAGCTCGAATTGGAGCCACTCGAGTATTTAGTCAAGTGAAGATCAAGCTGACCAAATATCCAAGTTGATTGGCTTACTTAATCTAATACAAACCTAATCAAATATGTGTTACTTTTTGAAAAAAAAAAAAAAAAAAGAGCATGTGTTATTTCTCTCAAAAATATTTTTATGTATAAAAAAAGACACAAAAATCCTTTGATTTATGTGATATTGTCGCTATAACTCGTTTGTACTTTTTTGTTATTAGGTAACTCGATTGTACTTGAGTTATGAGAATATATGTGAATATATCACCGGTCATTATGTATTTAGATATTGGGTATTTTATTCAATTAAATAATAACCAAGTTGCATGAGTAGGTAGATTCAAAAAGAAGTCTTACAGAGTTAAACCAATGGTACGTAGTTCGAGTTGTACTTGATGGTTACTCTGGGGTGGGATGGTTCAAAGATCAAAAACAGCTCCACGATGATGATAAGGATGTGCACGTGTCCAACGTGTCTTTTCTATTTTTGATATTTACCAAAAATAGGGTGAAAAGAAAACGGCCTGGAAATTTTCCAAGGAAAAAATTGCAGATCTTTTACCTTGTTTTTTTGGAATATAAAATGGTTTAAAGTTTAAAAGACTAATGGAAATTTTATAGATGAATCTACCATCGGTCATTACATATTTTAGATATCGGATATTTTATTCAATTAATTAATGAACAAGTTGCATGAGTAGGTAGATTCAATGAGAAGCCGTACGGTGTCAAACTATTAATAGTTAGTTCGAGCCGCACTTGATGGTTAGTCTAGGATCGACTCCTCTAATTTTGAATTGAAATTGAGCTCGAACTCAAGTTGGAGCCACTGGAGTATTTAATCAAGTGAAGATCAAGCTGGTTAATACCCAATTTGATAGGGTTGCTGAATCTAATCCAAGCCTAATTAACATGTGTTATTTTTTGACAAAAAAAAAAAAATGTTATTTCTTTCAAAAATATTTTTTAGGTATAAAAAAAGACATGAAAATCCCTAAATTTATATGATGTATTTGCGTATATGAATGTACACACATATATCTAGGGAAACATTTGAATTCATTTGGTTCAGAGAGCATAAGCTCGAGTTCCTTTACAACTCGATTGTACTTAAGTTATGAGAATCTATGTGAATATACCACCAGTCATTACGTATTTAGTTATTGAATATTTTATTTAATTTATGAGCAAGTTCCATGAGTAGGTAGATTCAATGAGAAGCCGTATGGAATCAAACTATCGATAAGTAGTTTGAGCTACACTTGATGGTTACTTTGGAACTCCTCTGATTTTGAATCGAGCTCGAGCTCGAGCTTGAACTTGAACTTGAGCCACTCGAGTATTAATCAAGTGAAGATTGGGGGGGTCAATACCCAATTCCACAAGCTTGCTTAACCTAATTCAAGCCTAATCGAGCATGTGCTATTTCTCTTAAAAGTACTTTTTAGGTATTAAAAAAAAAAAAGACATGAAAATCCTTAAAGTTTATGTGATATATCCACGTGTATAAATGTATACACATACATCTAGGGAAAACATCCAAGCTTATTAAGTTTTGTATTTTGAGAATGTTTTCATTGGATGTAAGCAATCTTACGTGAAAAAAAAAAAAAAAGTAATGCTGAAAACTCCCGTTAGAGACTAATTCCGTCTCATTAAAATGCACCGGTTGAAATGCTTTGGAAATTCAAGAAATGAATTTTACAAAAACTAGGTAATTTCAGATTGTGATGATAGTAGTTCAAAGAATGGAAATTTTGTGGTGTCATGTAAGAAAATGCGTGATTAGTCCGATTCAATGCAAGCCATTAGATTACTAAAGGGTAAAGTTTCACCAAAAGTTGATTTAACAAGATAGTAAATTGCAAATATATATTATAGAAATCATGCCGATGATAAGATTTTATGTTACTGTTGATTAATGAAAATCACACCATATAAACATAGTAAATTCGATCATTTAGATAAATTACCCAGAACAAAAAAAAAATTACAACGAATTCATGTCATTTAAAATTTCCACATGAAAAATTATGAATATTAGGATATTCAACCTTGTCAAACTTTGAGGTAGATTACTACGCTTGAAGGATGGACCACTAACTTGTCATTTATAAAAACTTACAAAATAATGACAATTATTGAGGATAATTACTAGATATACAGGTATCAATATTTTCAACTATCTGATATATTTTACTATGCCACCGTTAATGATTGTTTGATAAAACTGAAAAATAAGTGTTGAAACGTAAGTATTGAATATTAGTGTTAAATTTTCGTTGAATATTTCATCTCTAATAAGTAGTTTAATTAAGCACTTCTTTACTTATCGCATGAAGTGATTTTTAACTTTAAAAACATTCAATTAAGTTTTGTCTAGTCACAGATCATTAGACGCCCTTAATGACAAAATTTAGATCTACAGAGTGCTACAAATGTTGAAAAACTAAAGGATGATTAAGCAAATTACAACATCAATTTTTTTTGTGTAGTGAAAAAGATCGATAATTCTGCAATTGTTAAATCTATTTTGTCCCACTATAACATGCTGCATGTTCCTTTTTTTTTTTTTTTTTTTCAAATTTGGAATATCTCATAAGAGTTGCAATCAATTTTATTTTTATTTTTGTTTAGGTTAATGTCATAAGAAACCCCAAATTATGTATACTTTGATTTAAATATCTCGAATTTTTTCTTTGGGTCACTAAAAACCCTAAACTTATACATTGTACTGCAAATACCCAACATTTTAAACTTATACTTGTATACCCTATATGGAATTGAAATAGCTATAACCCATGTCTAAGTTTAGGTTCAAAAGAGTTTAGAGTATTTATGTCACGGTGGCTAAAATTTGAGATTTTTTTTTTTTTTTTTTTTTAAAGCATATGCCCATTTTCTCTCTACTTTGCAGCCATTAAGTCATATTTGACCTTTCCATTGATCATATTTAACATCATTTTCTGAGATAGACCCACGGAAGAGAAGACCTAAGGAGGCAGTAGCACTCAGTAGCTACAGCTAGAGTATGCCGGCATTCATTTTGACTCTTTTTGAAGACCAGATAGGGACGCCAGATGTGGAAATAAGATAATCCACATAATTAGCTGTCGTGGAGAATCTGCTTTCGATTGCAGTTGGTTTAATTGTCATTATATGAAGATTGACCTTTCGCCGAAAGAAACAAAAGTAGATCATCGACTGGCCAGGTATGCAGCGGTACTTCGCAGTTCATGCCCCGTTTTGCCCCCGACATTGAAGTTTAGGTGAGGACGTCGCTTTGGATCCTTAATTTCTTTTAATAGCAAGATCTCAGGAAAATTAGAATATGAAGATAAGAGAGAGAGAGAGAGAGAGAGAGAGGATCTAACTTATAATAACAATTATAGCTGGAAAATGTGGGACCAAATTGTTGGTGCTTGCTTATGTGCAATCTCGATGCATTTGTTCCTCTTCTTGAAACCCTAATTGTACTATACTTCCGGAAAGCGAGAGAGTCTTCTTCTTCTTCTTATGTCAGATTGCTTTGATCCGGTAAGCGCGCTGGCAAGCTCAGATCAGCCGAAGTGGAAAGCGAGAGTATTTATTGGAGAAAGCCAAGTTCCGTTGCTTCGATTGTTGGATATTCAGTTGGGTCACTGTTTAAGAGAGTCCAGTAGAATCGTTGAGTGGGCTGCTAAAGCCCAAAGGTGAAAAGCCCTACCCGGAAAATTGATTGTCTCTCCACGATCTTTTCTGGATTTTTTGTGTTCAGAAATGTCTTTTATGTATTCTTCATGTTTACCCAAAACTCATTCCCGATCTCCCCCCCACCCCCCCCCAAAAAGTTTGCATGAGGTGAATTCCATGGCAGATTCACCTGCTTTAAATCCGGTGTTCATCGTTTAAACTAGATCTAATGTACCTAACAATAGCCTGACATGGAGTACATTTTCGAATATCAAATATCTCTTCCAGAGAAAAAACCACCGAAACTCGTAATGTGGTATGGTGGGGGTGAGAAAATCATCTAAACACGATGAATAGTAAATTTCCCAAATATCCGAGTAACAATGAGATTACCGGTCCTCAAATTTGTCAATGTGAGATATCATTCTTAAATTATCAATTGCTTCAATTATGTTCCTAAACTTTTTATCATTGTGTAATATTTTCTTTTAAATTTTAACTAGTTCAATTAGATCTTCGGATTTCTTTTAAAATGTACAATATCATCTCTACATCATGGCTACGTTTGTTTTACAAAAATATATTTTGGGAGAACATTTTCCTAATTTTTCAGCAAGCTTAAGAAAATGAGTTGATAAAAAATATTATCCTAATTAAAAAAACACCAATGCTTAAATTTAGAAAAATAATTTTAAAATAATATCAAAAATCAATTTTCAAAATATGACAAAATATTACCTTTGAACCTAAAATTCTGCTCGTGGACACAACAAATCTAATGCTTGTTCCTAGGTCATTTGTAGCGATCTTGAGTCTAGAAGCTAGAGCCAAGTTCATCGAGTCCAATCCGAAGTCCAAAGAGGGCAAGCTCAAAACCCCATTGCCTAGGGTCAAGTCAACAAAGCTATGGTTTAGGACAATAGCATTAGTACCCGAGACCTTGGTGCCACTAACTAGGTCCCCAATACTTAAGCCCAAGTTTATAGAGGCTAGCCTTAGGACCCCGAACTATTGCTTGGCTCCTCGTTGCCTTGAATCGATTTTATAGAGGGCAAGCTTGAGACACCGATGCCTATGCCTTGGGTTCTCGATGCGTATGCCTTGGTCCATGGAGGCCAGGCCCAAGTCTATAAAAGCCAAGCTTGAGACTCCAAAAACCATGCCTAGATCTCAGCCATCCTAGCCCGAGTCCGAGTTATAGTCCATTAAGGCAGAGGCCAAGATACTAGTCCCCTTGTCGTCCTCCACGTCTTTGATGGCGCTCATCTTGAAGCTCCTCGAACCCTGAAACCTCTCTCCACAACACCCTCCCCCTGCCGCCACCGCCGCCGCCGCTGCCCCCGCATCGTCTTCCTCCTTCTCCTCCTCCTCCTCACAGGGCGGTTCAAATCTTCAGAGATCGCGAATCGCCATGGACGACGAGAGGATTGAGGGTGCGTTTGGCACCAGCTTTGGAAGGGGCTTTGGGAGGCTAAAGATGTTTGGGGCAAAGTGGAGGTGTTTGGGAAGCATTTTCGAATGGGCTTATGGGGAAGGCTGCTTGTGCAATCTTTGAAAGCCCAAGGCGTGTCTAGGGCTGCCTTGGGCTTTCAAAGCATTCTCGGAATGCCGAGCCACCGTTCACGTTCCCGTTCATCTTCTTCTTCGGCGGCATGGAGGAGCTCGAGAGGCCGGCGATGGACTCACCTGAGAACGGCGAGGTCGCGGCGACCATCACCGGCCAAGCGCGTGACCCCGACGAGTCGCGGCGACGGCTCGTGAGTTGCGGCGACGGCCCGCGAGTCGCGTCGCCGCGACCCGGCTCTGGGTCGCGCCGGTGGCTGCGCGCGACCCGGATCTGGGTCGCCGGAGGTCGCGCGACATCGGGCGCGACCGCGCGACCCGATCTGGGTCACCGGAGGTCGCGCGACCTTGTGGAGACCGGCGCTACCCGGATCCGGTCGGGGAGGTCGCGCGACCTCCGGCGACCAATCTCGGTCACCGCAAGGGCGCCGCGAGGTCGAGCGACCTCGCGGCGACCGGGGCGAGGTCGCCGCGAGGTTGCGTGACCTCCGGCAACCGAGATCGGCTTGCCGCGAGGTCGCTCGACCTCGGGCGCGACCCGAGATCCGGTCGCCACAAGGTTGCGCGACCTCCGGCGACCAGATCTGGTCGCGCGACCTCCGGCGGAGGACCGCCGGGGGTCGTTCGACCTCAAGCAACCCTCGCCGAAGGTCGCCCGACCCTCGGCGGCCCTCGTCGGCCGTCTCCGAGGGCCGCCTGAGGCTACCGATGGCCGCCTACCTCTCGCCGGAAAACTCTTCTTTTTTTTTTTGATAATTTTTCTTTTCTTTTTTTATTAATCACCAAGTCCTTTGTAAATGTAGTCTTTCCAAACACTATTTTTCCCAAAGTTACTTCAAAATGGACTTTCAAAGTATAATTTACCAAACACAGTTGCATTTTGGAAAACATCTTTGACTCAAAGGTATTTGCATTTTCTCAAGGACTTTCCTCAAAAATGGTTCCCAAACGCACCCCGAGAAGAGGTTGTTGCTATCGTTTTGACCGTTCGTGTTGAAGAAGGAGATGGCGGCGGAAGGACATAACGACCGGTCGCGGCTTCGGAGATGGCGGATATTATATTCAATTTATAATAAAGAGGTCGGGGACGATGATGATGATGATGACGACGAGGACGAGGATCTGCATGTGTTTTTCTGGTTTTTTGCCAAAAATAGAGTGAAATGAAAACGGAATGGAAGTTATCCAAGGAAAAAAAAACAATTTGCAGATCTTTTTTCCCTTGTTTTCGGGACATAAAATGGTTTAAACTTTAAAAGATTAATGGAAATTTTATAGATGAATCTACCGGCGGTTATTGCATATTTAAGATATCGGGCATTTTATTTAATTAAATAACGAATAAATTGTATGAATAAATAGTTTAACCGATACTTTATGATTATTGTGGATTGACTCCTCTAATTTTCAATCGAGTTTGAGCTTGAGCTCGAATTGGAGCCACTCGAGTATTTAGTCAAGTGAATATCAAGCTAACCAAATATCCAAGTTGACGAGGCTTATTTTATCTAATCCAAGTCTAATCAAATATGTGTTATTTTTCGACAAAAAAAAAAATAGCTTGTGATATTTCTCTCAAAAATATTTATTATGTATAAAAAAAGACATGAAATTCTTTGATTTATGTGATATTGCCGCTATAACTCGATTGTACTTTCTTTTGTTTTTTTGAACCAGGTAACTCGATTGTACTTGAGTTATGAGAATATATGCGAATAATATTGGATATTTTATTCAATTAAATAATAATCAAGTTGCATGAGTAGGTAGATTCAAAAAGAAGTCTGACAGAGTTAAACCGATGGTACCTAGTTCGAGTTGTACTTGATGGTTACTCTCGGATGGGATGGTTCAAAAACAGCTCCACGATGATGATAAGGATGTGCACGTGTCCAACGTGTCTTTTCTATTTTTGATATTTACCAAAAATAGGGTGAAAAGAAAACGGCCTGGAAATTATCCAAGGAAAAAATTGCAGATCTTTTACCTTGTTTTTGGAATATAAAATGGTTTAAAGTTTAAAAGGCTAATGGAAATTTTGTAGATGAATCTACCATCGGTCATTACGTATTTTAGATATCGGATGTTTTATTCAATTAATTAATGAACAAGTTGCATGATTAGGTAGATTCAATGAGAAGTCATACGGTGTCAAAACTATTAATAGGTTGTTCGAGCTGTACTTGGTGGTTAGTCTAGGATTGACTCCTCTAATTTTGAATTGAAATTGAGCTCAAACTCAAGTTGGAGCCACTCGAGTATTTAATCAAGTGAAGATCAAGCTGGTTAATACCCAAATTGACAGGCTTGCTTAATCTAATCCAAGCCTAATTAAATATGTGTTATTTTTTAACAAAAAAAAACATGTTATTGCTCTCAAAAATATTTTTTAGATATAAAAAGAGACACGAAAATCCCCAAATTTATATGATATATTTGCGTATATGAATGTACACACATATATCTAGGGAAACATTTGAATTCACTTAGTCTAAAGAGCATAAGCTCGAGTTCCTTTACAACAACTTGATTGTACTTGAGTTATGAGAATCTATGTGAATATGCCACCGGTCATTATGTATTTAGTTATTGAATATTTTATTCAATTTATGAGCAAGTTGCATGAGTAGGTAGATTCAATGAGAAGCCGTGCGACGTCAAACTATTGATAAGTAGTTTGAGCTACACTTGATGGTTATTTTGGAATTGACTCCTTTGATTTTGAATCGAGCTCGAGCTCGAGCTCGAACTTGAACTCGAGCCACTCGAGTATTAATCAAGTGAAGATTGGGCAGGTCAATACCCAATTCCACAAGCTTGGTTAACCTAATTCAATCCTAATCGAGCATGTGCTATTCCTCTTAAAAGTACTTTTTAGGTATTAAAAAAAAAAAGACATGAAAATCCTTAAATTTTACGTGACATAGCCACGAGTATAAATGGATACACATACATCTAGGGAAAACATCCAAGCTTATTAAGTTCGAAGGACATGGGCCCGAGTTCCTTTACAACTTGATTGTACTTGAGTTATGAGAAATAAGCAGAAATATCTCGCCTTTTCTACTTTAGTGGAGCTCAAGTAGAAACTTTATAATTCGAGCACGTTAGAGTAGAATTTTAAGCACGAGTAAGATAATTGAGTTGACTCAAACTTGGCATTGCATCTGCTCGACTAAATTTAAATTACATATATATATATAATTGCCTTAATATTACATGGCTTGAAATTTGAGAATGTTGTTATTGGATGTAAGCAATCTTACGTGAAAAAAAGAAGTAATGTTGAAAACATCCGTTAGAGACTAATTCTGTCTCATTAAAATGCACCCGTTGAAATGCTTTGGAAATTCAAGAAATGAATTTTACAAAAACTAGGTAATTTCAGATTGTGATGATAGTAGTTCAAAGAATGGAAATTTTGTGGTGTCATGTAAGAAAATGCGTGATTAGTCCAATTCAATGCGAGCCATTAGATTACTAAAGGGTAAAGTTTCACCGCAAATTGATTTAAAAAGATAGAAAATTGCAAATATATATTATAGAAATCATGCTGACGATAAGATTTTATATGTTACTGTTGATTAATGAAAATCTCACCATATAAAGATAGTAAATTTGATCATTTAGATAAATTACCTAGAACGAAAAAAAGAAGAAGATTACAACGAATTCATATCATTTAAAAATTCGACATGAAAAGTTATGAATATTAGGATATTCAACCTTGTCAAACTTTGAGGTAGATTACTACGCTTGAAGGATGGACCACTAACTTGTCATTTATAAAAACTTACAAAATAATTACAATTACTAAGTATAATTACTAGATATACAGGTATCAATATTTTCAACTATCTAATATATTTTACTGTGCCGCCGTTAATGATTGTTTGATAAAACTGAAAATTAAGTGTTGAAACGTAAGTATTGAATATTAGTGTTAAATTTTCGTTGAATATTTCATCTCTAAACAGTTTAATTAAGCACTTCTTTACCTATGGCAAGAAGTGATTTTTAACTTTAAAATCATTCAATTAAGTTTTGTCTAGTCACAGATCATTAGACGCACTTAATGACAAATTTTAGATCTACAGAGTGCTACAAATGTTGAAAAATTAAAGGATGATTTAGCAAATTACAACATCAAATTTTTTGTGCAGTGAAAAAGATCGATAATTCTACGATTGTTAAATCTATTTTGTCCCACTATAACACGCTGTTCAATGTAATTTTAAACATGACTTTCCTGCTATGCACGTTCCTTTTTTTTCTTTTTTTCAAATTTGAAATATCTCATAAGAGTTGCAATCATTTTTTTTTTTTAGGTTAATGTCATAAGAAACCCCAAATTATGTATACTTTGACTTAAATATCTCAAATTTTTTATTTGGGTCACTAAAAACCCTAAGCTTATGCATTGTGCCGCAAATACCCAACATTCTAAACTTACATGGAATTGAAATAGCTATAACTCATGTCTAAGTTTAGGTTTAAAAAAAGTTTAGAGTATTTATGTCACGGTGGCTAAAATTTGAGATTTTTTTTTTTTTTAAAGCATATGCCCATTTTCTCTCTACTTTGCAGCCATAAAGTCACCTTAGACCTTCCCATTGATCATATTTAACATCATTTTCTGAGATAGACCCACGGAAGAGAAAACCTAAGGAGGCAGTAGCACTCAGCAGCTACAGCTAGAGTATGTCGGCATTCATTTTGACTCTTTTTGAAGACCAGACAGGGACGCCGGATGTGGAAATAAGATATCCACATAATTAGCTGTCGTGGAGAATCTGCTTTCGATTGCGGTTGGTTTAATTGTCATTATATGAAGATTGACCTTTCGCCAAAAGAAACAAAAGTAGATCATCGACTGGCCAGGTATGCAGCGGTACTTCGCAATTCATGCCCCGTTTTGCCCCCGACATTGAAGTTTAGGTGAGGACGTCGCTTTGGATCCTTAATTTCTTTTAATAGCAAGATCTCAGGAAACTTAGAATATGAAGATGATAGAGAGAGAGAGAGAGAGAGAGAGAGAGAGAGAGAGAGAGAGAGAGAGGATCTAACTTATAATAACGATTATAGCTGGAAAATGTGGGACCAAATCGTTGGTGCTTGCTTATGTGCAATCTTGATGCATTCGTTCCTCTTCTTGAAACCCTAATTGTACTATACTTTCGGAAAGCAAGAGAGAGTCTTCTCCTTCTTCTTAGGTCAGATTGCTTTGATCTGATAAGCGCGCTGACAAGCTCAGATCAGCCGAAGTGGAAAGCGGAAGTATTTATTGGAGAAAGCCGAGGTCCGTTGCTTCGGTTGTTGGATATTCAATTGGGTCACTGTTTGAGAGAGTCCAGTAGAATCGTTGAGTGGGCTGCTAAAGCCCAAACATGAAAAGCCCTACCACGAAATTTGATTGTCTCTCCACGATCTTTTCTGGATTTGTTGTGTTCAGAAATGTCTTTTATGTGTTCTTCATGTTTACCCAAACCTCATTCCCGACCAAAAAAAAACAAAGTTTGCATGAGGTGAATTCCATGGCAGACTCACCTGCTTTAAAATCCGGTGTTCATCGTTTAAACTAGATCTAATGTACCTAATAATAGCCTGACATGGAGTACATTTTTTAATATCAAATATCTCTTCCAGAGAAACAAACCAATAAACGAAACTCTTAATATGGTATGGTGGGGGTGAGAAAATCATCTAAACACGATGAATAGTAAATTTCCCAAATATCCGAGTAACAATGAGATTACCGGTCCTCAAATTTGTCAATGTGGGATATCATTCTTAAATTATCAATTACTTCAATTATGTTCCTAAACTTTTTATCATTGTCTAATATTTTCTTTTAAATTTTAACTAGTTCGATTAGATCTTCGGATTTCTTTTAAAATGTACAATATCATCTCTACATTATGGCTACGTTCGTTTTACAAAAATATATTTTGGGAGGACATTTTCCTAATTTTTCAGCAAGCTTAAGAAAATGAGTTGATAAAAAATATTATCCTAATTAAAAAAACACCAATGCTTACATTTAGAAAAATGATTTTAAAATAATATCAAAAATCAATTTTCAAAATATGACAAAATATTACCTTTGAACCTAAAATTCTGCATGTGGACACAAAAAATCTAATGCTTGTTCCTAGGTCATTTGTAGCGATCTTGAGTTTAGAAGCTAGGGCCAAGTTTATCGAGTCCAATCCGAAGTCCAAAGAGGGCAAGCTCAGAACCCCATTGCCTAGGGTCGAGTCAACAAAGCTATGGCTTAGGACAATAGCATTAGTACCCGAGACCTTGGTGCCACTAGCTAGGTCCCCAACACTTAAGCCCAAGTTTATAGAGGCTAGCCTTAGGACCCCGACCTGTTGCTTGGCTCCTCGTTGCCCTGAATCGATTTTATAGAGGGCAGGCTTGAGACACAGATCCCTATGCCTTGGGTTCTCAATGCGTATGCCTTGGTCCATGGAGGCCAGGCCCAAGTTTATAAAAGCCAAGCTTGAGACCCCAAAAGCCATGCCTAGATCTCTGCCATCCTAGCCCGAGTCCAAGTTATAGTCCATTAAGGCGAAGGCCAAGATACTAGTCCCCTTGCCAATGCCTAAATCTCCCACACCTAAGCTCGGGTCCATTGAGGTAGAGGCTTGGACCTTAGTGTCCCTACTAGGTTCCTCGGTGCTTGTGCCCGATTCCATCGAGAAGAAGTCCCTAAGACCTCGATGCCCGTGCTTGGTTCCCCGACACCTGAGCTTGAGACCATAGTGCCCATGCTCAGATACCTTATGCTTGAGCTTGCATTTGTTGAGGGTAGACTCGGGATCGAGTCCTCAATGCTTGAGCTCAGGTTCATCGACGCTAGGTTCAGGACCCTAACGCCAATGTTAGGGTATTCGAGGCGCGAGCCTAGGTCCATCAAGGCCAAACTTGGGACCTCAATACCGATGCTTGGGACCTAGCTATCGTGCACAAGTCACTAGTGCCCAAATAGCAAATGTCTATTTAGGAAAATTAAATTAGATTTTTGTTTCTAAGTATCAGAAAATATTTTTTAGTTATTTTTTTTTTATTTTAGCCAAATACCAAAAATTATTTTCATTTTCTTAGGAAATGACTTTCTAGATAACATTATTTAGAAATGAACTATTTTTTCACGAAACAAAGAGAGCCTAAAGGAACGAATTCCATTTAGGACAGAACTCTTACTCAATATTAATTTTTTTTCCTCAAGTTTTCAGTCGAGATTGCGTAAAATGAATAATTTCAAGCCAGCTAATGTATGATGAGTTCGTAAGAGTGGTGAACGCGTTTTGATGGAACGGAAGTCGTCGGTATGTTTGAGGAAAAATAACTTTGAAAATAAGAGTGCCCAACCAGTGCATAAAGGAGCATTTCACCAGTCAAGGACAAAGAACTTTAAAGTTTGCCTCCGAAGAATCAGAGAAAGACACTGCTGACTTGAGTGGAATTCTCTTATTTTGTCATATCAAAATCTGCATGCCTACAATGGAAAATGCACGTCCAGTACGTTGACGGACTAAGACAATGGCAACATTAAATTGGAAGACTACTCAAACTTAGAAATCTCTAGATATTGATCTTGGAGGCTTCCTCGTCATGAGATTCATTAGATCATGTTACGGCCGAAATCTCCCTATTTTCATAAAAAGATCTAATGTGCTTGGTTGATTGATGATGGTTGAGGTGGGCTTGTGAGTTGGCTATTATCGATGGAATTTGATGCTTCCGCGTCTCTACCATATTACTAAACAGCAAAACTCAATGTGAGAACAATAGGCAAGAATCATCTAAAACGACGACTGAATCTCTTCCAGAGTTCTCCCCTTTGTTTCTGGGACAAAGAGTATCACAAAGACAGCACTACAAGCTGCCACAGCTGCATAGATCGTGAAGGTACCTGTCCAAAATCGCAAAGGCCATGTCAGTCAGCAGTTTAAGTGTCAAAGCATGAGAGAGCGGGTTGCAGGGAGGAGAGGGAGTGAGGGAGAGAACCTCCGGCGCTCCAATCCAACAGTAAGTTTGCTGTCAACGTGACCACCCAAGTTGTTATCCAGTTTGCCAAGATCGCCATGCTGCCGGCATGGCCCTTAATAGTTGCTGGAAGAATCTGGCATGCAAAAAGAACAGAAAGTTTCAAGTTGGTCTCCATGAATCACGGGATGCTAGGACATATTCATTAATTTATTCAAATGACTGTGGATCTGTGCTTACCTCAGACATGATAAGCCACGGAATAGAACCCATTCCCAGGGAGAAGGCGATAACAAAAGCCTGGATATGATAACGCTCAGAACATACCCTTAGACTTATATGCACAACGAATAAGTACAGACAGTGAGCATAAATGATCATACCACAAGCCCGACAACCGACAATATTCCCATTATG
This sequence comes from Eucalyptus erythrocorys, assembly GCA_014182555.1. NCBI lineage: Eukaryota > Viridiplantae > Streptophyta > Magnoliopsida > Myrtales > Myrtaceae > Eucalyptus > Eucalyptus erythrocorys. The sequence continues at coordinate 36,678,523 of CM024605.1, read as the reverse complement.
CTGTATAATTGAGAGTCTTCTGAAGCAGAACTCTAGAATATGGAAGAACAATACCTCAGAAAAGCAGATAATCAGAAAAAGAAGGGGTTGTACTAACAGGATTACCGACCTCTATATAGAACGCCACGGCCACAAAAAGAAGGCTCAAAGTCATTGCGGATGAGGATACCTGCAAAGACAGATTTTGTTCCCGATTTGAGTGTGTTTTAGAGAATCTTAACTTAGCGAGAATCTTGTCATACGCACTATGAGAAGCAGCCTTCGGCCTGCTTTATCTGGGAGACAAGTCGCTACCCCAGTGCAAAGAACCTACAGCATGAAGGGTCCTCACACCTCAGATTAGGTCAAAACTTAATTGCACTGTTTAACTGCCGCTACCAAGAGAATCGCCACTTTACCTGGATAGCACCGAGTCCAACAGTTGCGACATCACTTGAAGAAATCCCTGTTCAAAATCAATGCACATCAATGGAAGCCTAATCAACCAAGAGAAGCTTTATTGGGTTGCATCTGTCAGACAGATGCTACTCAGAACAGCAGCAAGGATCAATATGCCTTTGGTCATCCTGACTAAAGCAGAATCAAAAACAGAAATTTCTTGTTTTTTTTGCAGGCTTGTAGAATCTGCTAGTAATATCCTCTAGGGAATGAAATATGCTAATTTTCTGGACTATTGATAATTTATATCAATCAATTCTTTCAACAACTCTTGCATAGATCAAGTTCAGGGCTTTTCTCCAGCTTCAATTGATAGTCCTCTATTCAAATCTTTTTAAATAGCAAAAGAAAACATTCGATTACTAATCTGTTTTATTAAACCTAACATAATGTGATATCTGCATCCTCAATTAGAAAAAGAGTACAGACAAATGCAATCTTTCTGGGAGAAGAGCATAATGAATAGCTTTCAGCCTAGTCCCTGACGGTAACATTGAAAAAGAGAGAGATTTAAAGTTGCAGGTCCTAATAAATTCACTTCTTCGCTCTAGTTAAATTGACATAAGGCTGCAATGCAACAGAATCAGTCGCCACCTGCACTTTCAAATATTGTGGTGGAATAGAAGAAGACACCATTGATGCCACTGAGTTGCCGGAGCATGAGTAGTCCAATACCTACCTGCAACACGTATATTTGACACAAGAAGGGACAAGATGTCAAGGTATGAGATCATAAAGCTCAAGATAGATGAAAGTCAAACATTTACCATCAAAGGAAACCAATATCTTTTCTTCTTGAGCTCTGCAAACCCGATTGTTGTTGTTTTGTCTGTTGATGCAACACAGCTCTGTGTAAAGTATATAATTCATTACAATCGATACTACTTTACAAAGAGAGAAGTTCAAACATAAGTACATCCATTATCTTATATCGAGTTCTTTTGCGGCAGAGAAGGCCCAAAGAACTGCACCGATGGCGATTTTTTAACATTACAACCTTCAAGTTGGAAAAGCTTTTCAATACCTTGATTTCATCAACTTCAAGGGAAATATCAGTATCAGATCCCCGTAGGACCTGCAAAGAGGCTTCAAATTCCTGCGTCAAACCCATCTGGGCCTGTGGCATTTTCCATTCCAATGAATATAAAGCAGAAGAAAAGCATGAGAAAACAGTGGATGGAGAAATGAGAGCAGGAAGTTAATAAACGGGTGGGTTCAAACATAGAATTAAGTACGGAGAAGACCAAGTAAGATTTCATACCAACCATCGAGGAGACTCAGGGATGAAAAATAAGCCAGGAATCAATATTAGACATGGCAGAGACCCTGAAATTAATCTTTAAATCAATATCAAGGAATATAGCAAGAAATAAGTGAGTTAAGTGTCACCAAATAGCCCCAGAAAACTGATGAGTGTACTCGGCCAATGACCTTATAAAAGAAACACCATCGTTTGTAGAACAAATGAACTGTTGTTCGTTGTATATTATAGAGTTATGTTCAAAATTAATAAGTAAAATTTATGTGGGCAGTAGAGATGTCGAAAGCATCGCATATTTTTAGCCAAAAAAAAAAAAAAAAAAATAGAAACAACAGAGGGCTTTTTTTGTGTTGGAAGTATTGTGTCCAAAGTAAAGTACATCCAGCATCATATACTTCTCTTACGAAAGATGACTCTCTTCGTGGACTTACCCAAGATAGCAAGGATCCTCCAGTTGACATATAGTCCGAAAAGGTAAGCCAACAATGTTCCGAATGTGATTGACAGCTACTAAAAGAAAGGAAAATCAAGCGTTTTCCACGATTTGTTGAAACAACTTTAAAACTATTAAACGAAAGGGTATCAATCAAGCAGAAGATGAAGAGCGGTAGGCGTGTTGACCTGATTCACAGATCCCAGGGTTCCTCTCATGTTCTCCGGCGATATCTCAGCTATGTAAATTGGCACCTACAGATACCAAGGGCCAGAATTGAGATTTGTCACACTGCTGCCAAAGTGCACGAGTGCAAAGGGCTTAACAAGAAAAGAGCTTTCCAGAGATTACCACATAAGAAATTACACCCACTCCATATCCCCCCAACAACCTTCCTATGTATAAGAATGCAGAACCCTACAGAAGCAGCCAAGGAGTACATAAGGATGTGGTTGATCGAATTTCATGAATTATCTGACCATAGTGATCACTCACCTTGGCAAACGATATTGCCAACCACCCTAAGACATTGGGGACTGCAGCGATCATCAGAGACTGCAGTTGAACATTGTAAGAAACTAACAGTGTCCACACAAAAATTATAGAATTCTCAACAGAAGCAATCCTAAGGACATTGTTGTGGACATTTAGAAGAAACAGATCAGTCCAACAACGCAGGAAATCAGTGACGAAGTTCCATCATTGTAATATCTGGTTAGATTGTACAGTTATTCATTCATCTTATGTGGAAATTTGTTTTATGCAGCGAATCACATCAACAGCTTGACCCATAATAGGCGATAGAAACCCAGTGGGAGCTTTACAGCCTCATGCTGAAAAGCCAGAAGCCACGAAAGGTACTCGAATGATACTGAAAGCTCCATCAAATTAAAAATGTAAGTCACTCAAAACCGAGGATGCTGGCTGTTCAGTTGCTGAAATTTTCCAAAATTCTGCCGCATCATCCAAGGAATGATTTCAGCGGAATAGCAAAAAGCCAAGAGATCTAAAAGCTACCCTGAAATTGCTTAAGATTCGTCGAAGACAAATGATACAAGAAACTCCTATGAAAATGGCAGCTGATCAAAATGAGTGGCATACCCCTTTCCGGCCAATGTGCTCTGCCATCTGGCCGCTCATGACTGCCCCAATCATACCTCCCACATTCACCAAGGAGGCAAATATTGAATACTGTATCCACCATCGTACAGCGATCAAGAAGGCATTGCGTCAGTTTACAGTAAAAAAAGAGATCCAAACCAGAACAGAAAGAGTAGACTCTAGATCATGAAACAAGTCGAACCTGCGAGACCGAAAGGTCCAGGTCGCTCATTATGTCCTCCTCTGTAGGAGACGAATATCCACACTGAAATCCAAAACAGCACAAGAATTACACGACCACAGAATCCGCCGATAAATAGTTAGATAGGTGGGTTGATGGATAGGTAGAATCAAAACACGTTATGCTAGTCCGGGCTTACGGCGAATCCGAACTGAGCAGAGCCTAAGGCGACTGTCAACACACAGAGCAGGACGGGAACAGAGCCGCTGTGGAGGTTCTTTGCCGATCCGGAGAGGGTGGACTGCTCCGATGCCTTCCCCTGCATTGCGTACCACACCCCCGTGCGGAGGAGCGGCTTCCTCAGGTCCCTCCCGATCTCAGCGTCTTCATGGGCGCCCATGTCGAAGCTCGAGGCCGACAGCTCCTTCAGCAGATAATGCTGCTGCTGCTGCTGCTGCTTCTTCTTCTTCCTCCTCCTTTGCTCGAGTGAGGGAGGGAGCACGATGTGAAGTGGGTTTTGGATCTTGAAGGAGGAGATTGTGGAATTACTATGGGTGGCGTTCGAGAAGATGTGAGGAGATGATGAGTTGTTCCTCTGACTGTAGGTGTGGAAGCAGGGGGAGATGGGTAGAAGTAGAACTGAGGTGGCAGTGCTGACCCTCGGATGGCGCGTATCTTGAAATTAAAAGATTGCGGCGATACGAAGGCACGCGTCGGGACGTGTCTTTTTCCCTTTTTCCATGTATAAAAAATGGGTTAATAGTCGTGGGAGGTGGTCCCTATGGCGTCGCCCCGGCTTTATGTACGTTGTCAGCTGTTGGCTATACAGTGGTTCTCAGGTCACCAAAAAAAAAGGGATTATATTGACACTTAAATTTTGACGGTCCGATCATTTATTTATTATATAAAAAATTAATGATTAATTTTATCCCTAAAAAAATATCAATTGCATAGCATGTAGAAAGATATAATTTTCATGGAATATTCTCCGCGACTTTGGCCGAGATATCCCGCGTCCAAAAGCTCAACCCCACCAAGTCTCATGAATCATTTTTCGCATAATAAGAGGTGTTGATCTTGGCAAATCATCAGAAAAGCAATCTCACATTTTTGGCTACGGATCACGGAAAGATTGGGAACTCGGAGTGACGAGGACGGACTGAATTCTCATTCCTTCGTAGACACCTCCGGATTGCTTGGAAAAATTGAAACTACGAGGGGAATCAATGGATTTGTCCAGCAATATGAAAAAAATGGACACTCACTCAAATATTGGGCGTTCATGCGCGAGTGAATCTGGACATGTTCGCGGCAATGTAAGTGAATTAGAAAAGGAAAAGATTGCGAAAGAAGGATTTACGGTGACAAATCAAGGCTAAGATTTGGCAATCCCCACAATCAAAGGAGCACGGGTTTTGACTTTCCGATGTTAAATGGAAGTCTTATGCTATAAAAAGGGACGTGTGGAGTCATTGAAGAAGGAGAGGAGTAACACACACCCAGAGATCTCATGTCCATTATCTCGAGAATTCTTCGATTGGTCTATGGCGTTAGCATCCATCTCGCTTTGTGGATATTATGGATATTAACAACAAGCATAAAGCTAAGTCAAGCATTTTTTTAATTTGATAGTGTGAAATTGCATTTAGCTATTTAAATTATTTTATTTATTTGTTTTCTTGTTTTCGCTTGCCGTCCAGGTTCAGTTTCCCGGTCATCGTGGGCTTTCGCGTCTATTCCACATCAACATCCCACTACCATTTTTGCTCTCTGCGAGAATTCATGCATAAGTCCTTACTTGGGACACCACAAAGAGGAGGCCACACAGTTGATGAACACACGTTCATACAGAGGGAACTTCAGAAGAGAATAGTCAAAGGAGAGTCCCTTGGCAATCATCAAGGAGTTTAGGTGTCGAGTAATTCCATCGGCATATCTACGTGGTCTCCTGCGTCGTTAGATTAGAATTCATATTATCAATCATAAATATAATTTCTAATTAACAAGCAATTTCTTTTTAAAAATTTTCTCTTATTTAAATGAAGTCTAGAAATCAACGTGCAATGCAATGCAATGACGTACAAAAATTTCAACTACGATGACATGGAACAGTACGTTCATTTCGACCAAGAGCTTGATTGGCCATTGCTTGACTGCGAAACGTTGACCAGGAGACCAAGTAGAAAAATTGAAAACCATCAAGCAACCCACAATACCAAACTTCCACTGTAATTAAAAGATTAAATACGTTGTGATTATTAAGTCTTTTCGGTCCCGCTGCCACGAACGTGTGTATATTCTGAAAAACATGACTTCGGCGGGTTAATATTCTAATGAACACGACTTTCATGCGATGCAGGTTTTTCTTTTTAGGTCTGAAATTTTTGGGAAGGCCTTTTTCGTTATTTGTCTTTTGAAATTTGCACCCGAAGGACACGTTTGAACTTTCCATCGATTCCGTCCGCAGTTGTGTGCGAGACAGATCCACAGAAGAGAATTTTTATTTTTTATTTTTTCAAAAAAAGAGGAGGAACAAAGGAATCTTTGCTCAGTAATTTAATTTGTTCTTTGACTTTTTTTTCAAAAAGAAGGGTCGGGAGACATCATGGTACGAATGATAAGGAATGCCGGATGCAGAGGTAACGTGACTCCCAGCTGCCGGAAAATTAGTTTTTAATTGCAGTTGGCTAATGTATGAAGATCGACTCTTTTATGACTTGGTATCAATACAATTAATTTATGGCTTGTTTAATACTTTTTCTTTCCATAATCATAAGGTCACATGACTCAAAGTGCCATTACAAAATTCGACCCTAATAATTTATAAGTGTCAAAATCTCTATTTAAGTTCCAAAATAAAACAAGTCGACCTATTTAAAAGAGAAACAATTTGAAATGATGATGATGATTGCATGCTAATGTCTTATACATGATTGTGAATTCACTATATGCAAAGGAGACATCTAACCTTATCAAAACTTTTTTTTTAATTAATTGAGTCATCGAAACACTTAGCAGAATATGCAAAGGAGACATGTAACCTTATCACATTGTTTTTAGTACGACAAAACGTGAATGACCTTGAAAGTTATCATTTTAATAAGCCTTCCGACTCTAAAATTATACAAATATTTACATATAAAGGTAATTTTGGAGTTATTTTTCATTGGTTGATAGAAGAATTTTCAGATATCTAGAATATGTACATAAAACAGTCCAAACTTTAGTAAAAAAATATATTTAGCCAAATTGAGATTTGTAGAGAGTGCTCCAAATGTTAAAAAATTGAAAACCATCAAGCAACCTACAATACCCTTTTCCACTGTAATTAAAAGATTAAATACGTTGTGATTATGAAGTCTTTTCGGTCCCGCTGCAACGAACGTGTGAATATTCTAATAAACATGACTTCGGCGGGTTAATATTCTAATGAACATGACTTTCGTGCGACGCAGGTTTTTCTTTTCAGTTTTGAAGTATTTAAAAAACGTTTTCTCGTCATTTGCCTTTTGAAATTTGCGCCCCAAGGACACGCTGTCACTTTCCACCGATTCAATCCATAGTTTATTGCGAGACAGATCCACAGAATAGATAATTTTTTATTAAAAAAAGAGGAGGAATAAAGGAGTCTATGCTCGGTAGTTCGAGTCCTTTAATATGTGCTTTGACTATTTTCGGAAAGAAGGATCGGGAGACATCATGGTGCAATGATGAGGAATGCCAGATGCAGAAGTAACGTGACTACTTAGCTGTCGGAAAAATAGTTTTTAATTGCAGTTCGCTAATGTGTGGTCGACCCTTTTAACACCCCGCCCCCCAAAAATAAAAAATAAAAAGTTACATGATCATCCACTGGTCAGCGATGCAACGGCAATTCCCAAAATCACGCCTGAATGTAAATTACCTAACCTTCTTAAGTTTCCAGTCGAAATTGCAAGAAATGTCAAATGTCTCATCCCAAAGAAAAATCGGATTTAATTATGAAATATCAAATGTCTCGTCCGTAAGAGAAATCGATTCATGACAAAATTCTTACCCAATTCAAATGATGCCTTCTTCTCAAATTTTTAGTCAAGATTGCATGAAATGAATAATTTCGCGTTAGCTAATGCTTGAGGAGTTTGTGAGAATGGTGAATGCATTTGATGGAATGAAAGCGTTTGGTACGTGTGAAGAAAAATAACTTTGGATAGAAGAGTTTTGCTACTAAAACATAGAGGAATGTTCCACCAACGAAGGATATAGATGTTGAGATTCATCACCAAAGAATCGGTTAAAGAGTCCAAGAAACTACTCGGAGGAATGCTCATTTATTTATTATTTTGCTCAAAGAATCCTCATTTATTGTCAAATCAAAATTTGCATGTCTATAATAGAGAACTTTCCTCCTTTGTATGGACAGACTAAGACTAGGAAACCAGTCTGAATTAGGAAGCTTAATCAAATCAAAAAACCTATTTAAAACAGAAATAATCCTCCAGTCTTAGCCCAGCCCAAATGGCATTTATTTCTAGAAGTTCATCTCGGGGGCCTTCTCCTTATTGGATCCATCGGATCATGCTACGGCCGAAATCTCCCTTTATTTACATAAATATCAAAGGCGGTGGGCTCATTAGTGAGGTTTGAGGCAGGCCCGTTAGCTAGCTGGTTATTGTCAATGGAATTTGATGCTCCTGCACCTCTTACGATATTATTCAGCAGTAAAAATCAACGTCACACCTGGAGGCAAGAATCATTCATACGACGACTGAATATCCTCCAGAGTTCTCCCCTTCGTTTCCGGGACAAAGAGGATCACAAAGACAACAGTACAAGCAGCCACGACTGCGTAGATTGTGAAGGTACCTGTCGAAAATCGCAAAGGCCGTGTCGGTCAGCAGGAAGGTGTTAAAGCGGGAGAGAGCGTGCTGCAGGGGGACCAGGAGGGAGAGGGATAGAGAACCTGCAGCGCTCCAATCCAACAGCAAGTTTGCCGTAAGTGTGATCGCCCATGTTGTCGACCAGTTCGCCAATGTTGCCATGCTGCCGGCGAGGCCCTTAATATTTGCGGGAAAAATCTGACGTGCATAGAGAAGCAAATCTTAAGTTAGTATCTACATGACCATTGAGCAACCGCCACTTGAATGCGCAACCTGGAGGAGAATTCTCTACTCTAGGATTTAGTGAAAAATAAGCAGATTGTGCTTACCTCGGACATGATAACCCATGGAACAGATCCCATTCCCACAGAGAAGGCAACCACCAAAGCCTGGGTGTAATGACACTCAAAACATAGCCTTAGGAACTTATTAAGCACATGAATAAGTACAAACAGCGAGTGTAAATGATCATACCACAAGCCCAACCACCGACAATATTCCCATTATGCTGTATAGTTTAGAGTCTTCTGAAGCAGAGCTCTGTCAAATGCAAGAAGAATGCCTCAACAAGCAGCCATTGCCTCAGAAGCCAAAGGGTTGTACTAGCTTCATTACTGACCTCTATATAGAACGCTACGGCCACAAAAAGAAGGCTCAAAGTCATCGCGGACGAGGATATCTGCAGAAAAGGATTTAGATATCCAATTCAAGCATGCTTTGGAGAGTCTTAAATTTAGTGAGAATCTAGGCATACGCACTATTAGAAGCAGCTTTCGGCCTGCTTTGTCCGGAAGCCAAGTGGTAGCCCCAGTGGCAAGAACCTACAGCATGCAAGTTCCTTACACCTCAGATTAGGTCTAAAGTGTTTGGCATTGTTTAACTGCTGCAGAAGACCACTGAGAGAATCGCCAATTTACCTGGATAGCACCGACTCCAGCAGTTGCGATATCACTTGAAGAAAAACCTAGTAAAAATCAATGCACATTTTTGGAAGCCTAATCGACCAAAAGAAGCTTTATTGGGTTGCATCAGTCAACAGATGCTACTCAGAACAACAGTAAGGATCAATATGCCTTTGCTCATCCTGACTAAAGAAGAATCTAAGAGAAATTTCTTGTCTTTGGTGGCTTGTAGAATCTGCCAGTAGCATCCTCTAGGGAATGAGTTAGGCTAATTGATTGAACTATTGATAATTACTATCAATCAATTCTTTCAACAGAAAACATTTGATTACTCCAATTTCAATGGATTGCCATCTATTCAAGTCTATTTAAATAGCAAAAGAAAACATTCGATTACTAATCTGTTTAAATAAACCTAACATAATGTGATATCCGCATCCTCAGAAAAAAAGAACAGACAATATGCAATCTCTGGGGAGAAGAGCATAACAAATAGTTTTCAGCTTAGTCCTTAATAGTAACATTGAAATTAGTAATCCATTAAAATTCCTAACATAATGTGACATCTGCATTCTCAATTAGAAAAAAGTACAGACAAATGCAATCTTTCTGTAGGAAGAGCATAATGAATAGTTTCTGGCTTAGTCCTTAACAGTAACATTCTAGAGAAAGAGAGATTTGAAGTTGCAGGTTCTACTAAATTCCCTTCACTCTGATTAGATAAAAAATATAGGCTGCAATGCCACACAATCAATCACCACCTGCATTTTCAAATATTGTGGTGGAGTAGAATAAAACACCATTGATGCCACTGAGTTGCCGGAGAATAAGTAGGCCAACACCGACCTGCAATACATATATTTGACACATGAAAGGACAACATGTCAAGTTATGAGATAATAAGTCCAACATCGATCCAAGTGAAACAATTACCATCAAGGGAAACCAATATCTTTTCTGCTTGAGCTCTGCAAGCCCAATCGTTGTTCTTTCGCTTGTTGATGCAACAGATGTCTAATGGAAATATAATTGGTAACAGTTAATACTACTTTATAAAGAGAGGAGTTGAAACATAAGTAGATCCATTATCTTTAGCTAACTATCTCAAGTTCTGTTGCAGCAGAAACAGCTCAAAGAACTACACGGATGTATATTTAATATATTCATAACATTCAAATTGGAAAAGCTTTTCACTACCTTGATTTCATCGACTTCATGGGAAATATCAGTATCAAAACCCTGTAGGACCTTTAAAGAGGCTTCAAGTTCCCTTCTATAATCCATTTTGGCCTGCAGCATTTTCCATTCCAAAGAGCATAAAGCAGAAGAGAAAATAAGAAAACAGTGAAGGGAGGAATTAGAGCAGGAAGTCCCTCAAAAGGAAGAATTAAATACAGAAAAGACCATATCAAATTCCATACCAACCATCGAGGAGACTCTGGGATGAAAAATAAGCCAGGAATCAATACTAGACATGGTAAAGACCCTGCAAAAGATGCTCAAAATCAATATCAAAGAAAATAACTAGAAATAAGTGAGTGTCCTGAAACCCATGGCATCAGAAAACTGCTGAGTATCCTTGGCGAATGAACTTATAAAAGAAACGCCATCATTTGTAAAGAAAATGGGCCGGTCGTTCGACAAATATCATAGATAGAGTTATGTTCATTTGTGGGCATTACGGATGTCCAAAAGCTTTTTATGCAGTTAGCGGAAAAAAAAAGAAGCTTTTTCTATGTTGGAAGTTTGTGCAATAGTGTCAGAAGTCAAGTACATCCAGCATGATATACTTATCTTCCAAAAGATGATTTTCTCTGCATGGACTTACCCACGAGAGCAAGGATCCTCCAGCTGAGAAATATTCCAAAAAGGTAGGCCAACAATGTTCCGATTGTAACCGAGAGCTACTAAAAAGAAAGGCAAATGAAGCATTTTCCATGATTTGTTAAAACAACTTCGAAACTATAAAAAGAAAAGGGGTCACGTCAAGCAGATCATTAAAGTGGCAGGCGTACTGACCTGATTCACAGATCCCAGGGTTCCTCTCATGTTGTCAGGCGATATCTCAGTTATATATACCGGCACCTATTAATACCAAATAAAGGGGATTTGTCACACTGCTGCCACTTGCAAGTTTAAAGGGTTTAATAAGATAAAGCTTTCCAAAGATTACCACATAAGAAATCACACCCACACCGAATCCCGTCAACAATCTTCCTATGTATAAGAGTAAGGAATCCTGCACAAGCAGCCAAGGAGTACATGAGGGTGCAGCTACGAGCGATTGAATTCTGTTAAAATGTGATCCATTTTTGGAAAGTACTAGAACATACTAGACTATTCATGCTTAATGGAGAAGGAACAAGTCAATAAAAGCTGTGGAGTCGCAGAGAATAGAAAAATGGAGAATAAGGAAGAAGCAACCAGAAGATCCGGAAGAAAGAAGAACATAAATAGGAAAGGGGGAGCGTAGTAGACCAACAAAGGTAAGCAAGCTCCTCCCCTTCCTTTGTACTACAATAACTAAATAAATAAATAAATAAAAGATTTCTTTTGTTCCATTGTGCTCCTTTGCTACCACTCTCTATTATCACTTTGCCCAATTATTTTCTTAGCCACATTGTTCCTAGTTCTTTTGCTCTCTTGATAGTTCTCACACAAAACACACTTGCACACACATTAAACACACGTTTCCGCAAATGCCAACGAATTCCGCAAATACCAACAAATTCCATGTATTATCTGACCATAATATTCACTAACCTGGGCAAATGATATTAACAGCCACCCTATAACATTAGGGACTGCAGCGATCATCAGCGACTGCAGATGAACATGGTAAGAAATTTAATAGTGTCACACCATAATCATAGAATAACTAACAAAAGCAATCTTAGAGACATTCGTTTAGGACATTTCGAAGGAACAGGTCAACCCAGCAAAGCAAGAAATCAGCAGTAAAGTTCCAGCGTGACAATGTCTTGTGAGACTGTACTGATATTCATTCGCCATCTGCAGCTTCACCCATAATAAGCAATAGAAACCCGGTGGAAGCTTTAGAGTCGCATGCTGAAAAGCCAGAAGCCAAGGAAAAAGCTTGGGGGTTGCGGGATCCCAACTTTTCGACCTCTACTTGTGGCTTTCTATACGAAAGTTACTCGATGACTCCAAGAGCTCCATTGAATTAAGAACGTAAATTACTCAAAATCGAGAAGCTTACATTTTTTTTAGTCAAGGCGCTGGCTGTTTTGAGTGCTGAAATTTCTGAAAACCGGTCACATTATCCAAACAATAATTTCAGCAGAAAAGCAAAAAGCCAAAAGAACTAAAGGCTATTGTCAAGAATATGTTCTGAGCTTGAGCCCATGAAAGAAATCCGATCTAATTAGTAATTTCAAATCTCAATAGAACGTTATTTAAATTAGAAAAGTCTTCATTGGACTTTTGGTTGACCGAACAAATGAAGCAATCGGTTAATTTTGGCTTCCTATATTGGATCTATATATATAAGATTACGCTTCCAAATAAAGGAATCAAGCATTCTGTCGAAGTTGCTAGGCCGCCGGTCTTCCTTTGAATGAGTAGAAAAGCTTTTGATTGCAACAATCCATTAGTTGGCGTGCTCATGAATTACATCCAAAAAACGTTGCAAGTATTTGAAACCAATAAGTTCCGGATGAAATTTGTGGATTCTTTAATTAGATTGAGAGACTGATTAGCAAAGAATTATGAGGTCCACATACTGTGTATTAGATGTAATTGAGGACTCAAAACAATAATTGTTTGAGTGACTTGATGTGGTTGTAATTTCCATCATATTGCTTAATCTATAATAAAATCATGTGTTACTTCCCCCATGGAGTGAGTCCCACCAACTGAACCACATAAATCCGATATCCAATTTATTTCCTTGTTATGTTTACTTTTTGTCCTCTCACTTGTTTTCGCTACAATTGGCATCACAGTCAAGTTCAACTGACTTGAAATGAATCAATAGCGACAAAAGAAGGAAAGTGAAAACTAACAAATTTGATGGGAAGTATTTTGATGTCTAGAAGATGCAAATTACTTATGCCAAATGAATTCATGCCTACCCATGTCTAATGAGAAGCTAAAGTCGACGAAGCAAACTGATTGAGATTTGTTGGATAGACAGATGTTGAGTCTTATCCAGATGAAATTGGCTCATAATGTCGTGTTTAACATTTTCATACAGACGATTATTATGAGATTGATGAATGTCTTGTCAGACATGTATGAGAAACTCTTTAAGTCAACAAGGTCAATTTGATGTGCTATCTATTTTAGTTAAAATGGATGGAGATATGTTAGTTGTTGAGTATACCAGTGAATTCGTTATGGTTGCTAGTTAATTGAGTTCGATATGTTTTGATTTTTTAATCCTCAGTGTATGATAGTTGAAATATTACTGTTACTGTCGTCAGTAATTTCTCAAGTTAACGAGGTCGACATTGGTAACTAAATTTTCCTGTTGACTAAGACAAATAATGCAAGAAACTCCAGTGAAGAAGGCATCTAGTGGCATACCCCTTTTCGACCAACGTACTCTGCCATCTGACCGCTTATGATTGACCCGACCATGGCTCCCACATTCACCATGGAGCCAAATATCGAGTACTACATCCGGCATTGTACCACAATCAAGAACAAATTGCATCAGTTAAACAATCAAAAACAGATCCCAACCCAAAAGAGAGGGATTAAATTCCGGTTCCTGAAGCAAGTCGAACCTGGGAGAGCGAAAGGCCCAAGTCGCTTATTATGTCGTCCTCCGTGGGAGACGAATATCCACACTGATAAGCCGAAACAGCATGAGATTTACACAATCACCAAATTCAATGATAGACAGATGGATAGACAGACAGAGAGACGGAAGCAAAACGCATTAAGGGAATACTGGCTTACAGCGAATCCGAACTGAATAGGGCCTAAGGCGACCATCAGAACACAGAAGAGGACGGAGAAGGAGCACTCGCGGAGGATCTGCGCCGATCTGGAGAGGCTGGACCGACTCGATCCCTTCCCCTTCATCACGTACCAGATCCCTGGGTGGAGCAACGGCTTTCTCAGGGCCCTCTCAACCTCAGCATCTTCAATGCCGCTCATGTCGGAAGCTCGAAATTGAAACTTCTCTCGGAGATGCTGCTGCTTCTTCTCGTTCTTCCCTTATCTCAAGTGATCGAGAGGGCCATGTGACGTGGGATTCGAGCCTTCGAGAGTTCGCAAACGGTCATGTTACGACGATAGAGAAGATAATATGAGGAAACGCATCGACTCTCTGACTGTTGGTTGATGAAGAAGAAGATGGACCCCTCCGGGGGGCCTCCATGGCTGTCTGCACGTACAAGTTTTTACCATTGCAGTTGGCCGATGTGTCTTCTCTCCAAAGGGTCTTTGCCAGAGAGTGACTGACAGCGACTACGAGACGATGATGGCCCGACCACGTATTTTGGCATCACATGTGGAAACGGTGAGCGATGGTCCCGCACCGTGCAGGCGGCGGGGCCTTCCTGGACCACAAGATTTCAAGATAAAGATCGAAGCACTCAGGCAACCGGTTCGAGCATCATTCCCTTTTCTACTTTAGTTTTTAACGTGCGAAGCAAATCTACCGCATCGCCAAAAGGCGCATTCCTCCTGTGTACTGTTCTTTCTTTTCTTGGTAGGGTCGTGTTTCTTTTCTTTCTTTTTCTTTTGTCAAAGTAGGATTTTTGTCCTTTGTCATGTCGGGTGCGATCAATGAAAGTATTGAAATGTTGGTTAAAACTAGTGCTGTTTTGTTTTAACTCTAGCTTCAAAAGATTGTTTAATGTTCTAAAATGACTTCACATATTCACATTTGTATTTACTAGACGGGTTATATGTTAGGCAATACATTAAGCCCAAAATACAAATGATAAAAGAAAATGATTTAGCAAAAGAAGGGCAAATACAAGTCGCTTTCAGACACGCCGTTGATTTGCTTGAAAATAAATAAATCTAGTCATCAAATGTTTCTATGAAATCGGCTCCGTTGGTGCTTAAGCGCATTTTTTTATTTGAACATTATAACATATATCGTTTGTTGCCAAATTAGTTAGCCAAATCAGTTTTTGGCAACAAACATTAAAGAATGATTTTGGCGTTACAATAAATTGCAACTATTTTGAATCCAATTCCCTAGGTATTTTTTTTTAATCGGATTGGAATATAAATATACTTTTTATTTGAATCTGGTTTATAAGTATCCTCAAAAACTTTTGAAGAACCAAGCGAAAGATATTCTACATTTTGATCGTATTATTTTCCTTGTCGGCATGTAATCAATGTTTTGACAATCAAAGCTGTTGAGATAAAGTGAGCGATCGAACAATAATATAGACAGAATAATAAAATAACTCGGACATCGGATTTACGTGGTTCAGTCATAAAGATCTACGTCCACGGCAGCGACAAATTTCACTATAAATCAAGCAATACAAGGGGATTACACACTCAAGTCACTCAAACACTCTTTCGGTGTTTCCCAAAGTCCCAATTACACCCAATAACGCATGCAATATTTAGCCCCAAAATTCCTTAAGAAATAATCTCTCAATCTCACGAAGGAATTACACGTAAATCTTACCACAAAATTTGATCGGCTTCAACACTAAACTTCTTGGATGTAATTCACAAGTAAGCTTCGCAGCGCGAACAACATGAAGATCTAATGCCGAGCACCAAGCACCTATAAACTTCTTTTCACAAACAGAACACCCACGGCACTCCGAGTAAATGGCACTTCAATATGTGGCTTCGCTGAAGAGAGTCCCACGAGCAGAAAGTTATATATATATATTGCAGCAAAAGAAGACAAACCGATTTTTACTCTAAAGAAATCTGCATGATTCGGTCAAACCCTAAAAACTTGACTCTTTCCTCTCTTTTTTCTCGCTGACTTCGGCCTAAAATACATTTCCGTATAAATCCAAGTCCAAGTCAACATTTGGACTTTCCTATTTGAGGCCAAACTCCCGATACAGATTCGAAATTTTGGGGAGATGATTTTGGATCTTTTTTACTCAATTTTGAACATCTGCAAAAATTTCCAATTCGAAATATTCGTAATTTCGTATTGGTCTCAAATTCGAGATATATTTTAACAAAAACATTAAGACAAGACGCCTACTTGAATGCAAGTTCAAATGAAAAAAAAAAAAATTATTCAGCTTTTTTATAGTCAATGAAAATTGTAATATGGATGGTTAAAAAACTGAACAATGAATTGAGACTGCAATTTATGATTATCACGCAACTTCCTTTCGTCGTTTACTTTCATGAAATTACAAAGGGAGTAACTTTGATGAATTAATTGATGATGGGTTCATTCTTAATTCCACTTTATCTATAAGGAATAATATAATTCTTTACACAAATTCTAAATTAAAGAATTTTAGAATTTCATGATTTATTCACGACAAGATGGATGGAGGCATATCTTTATCCACGATAGTAACTTTGAGAAAATGATTGATGCAGTAATAGGATAAATGAAGAAATCCAATTTCTCTCCCTTAATCAATTTTTTTTCTTAAATTATTTTATTTTATGGAGGATAAAATACAGCATTTTATTATCTTGGATAGAGAGGACCAAACTCTTTATACAAGCTATCAATCATTGTCTTCAACAGGTGTCTTCCATCAAAACATATACTATTTTCATTAAAGTCGCATCTTTTTATAAGAATTGCACATTCTCATAAGAATTGCATCTCTTCATAGCCAATACGAGTTTTTTTTATAGCATTCAAATAATTATTGGACTATCAATTGATAACATCATGTGAGTCAAATTCTTACATTCTCTCACTAGGCCCATGTGACCTTTTCTTCATGGTTTAATAAAGATCATAATGCACACAATAATATAATGCTAGAACACTTTTTAAATCAGCTATCATGTAATAATTATAATCAAACAAAGAAAACTAATGCAAGTCATAGCGGTTGTATGTCATCAATCAACACAATCTTTCCATGTACAACAATGATAGCTCTCTACTTAACATGATACATAAAAGAAAAGCATAGTAATGACCCAACTATAATGTCTTTGTTAGAGACTATCATGTTGAACATTCTTCTATTTCCATCATGTATGCTTAATAAAAAAAAAGGAAATATCATAAACACATAAATGAGCTCGGAGTATCAAATAAATAAACTTATTGAAATTATAGTACAATATCATTTAATGACATCCAATAATAGCCATCTTTTTACATGTTCATTAAATATTTGGAGCGGCAGTCATTTTGTTAAGGGATATGTAATCGTTATGTTAGTGCTAATGTGTTCAATTGGTGCTCTCTTCTAAACTTCATCTTTAACATATAAGTATTTAATTTCCACGTATTTAGCATCCTCAAAATACTTGTCATTCTTATAAAATAAATTTGTTGTAGAGTTAACACAATAATTTTCTAGCGACCATAAACTCTAAAATAAAGTTTCGCAGTCATAATCCATAAATCGTGACCTCAAAGTATGTAACAAACTTGGCCTCCATAGTAGATGCAGTAATGACTAATTGCTTCATAATTTCATATGAAATTGCCCTCCGGCAAAAAGGAACAATTAACGAAATGTTAGTTTTCTTATATTGGTATATCCGGCTAAGTTTGAATCTAATTATCCAATCACCTCAAGATGACTGATCTTTTATAAGTGAATATATGATTTTTAATTCCTTGCAAGCAAAAGAGAACTTTTTTTGCAACTTTCTAGTGATCTTGGGATATTTTAATACTACCCAGCATTTCGATAGCAAAAATGGTGTTTGGTATGGTGCAAGTTTGGGCATTCATTAAACTCCTAACAACATATCATAATTCATTTGTTGTTGTCCCAATTTATCTTTCAGACGTTACATAAGGCTAAATTTGTCCTAATTCTAAATTGAAACTCCTTTTGTTGAACATTTGTCCACATTGTATCTTTCTAAAAATTTATTAATGTAAGCTTTTGGAGATAACCTTAACAATTATTGTGATTTATTACAAAATATTTCTATTCCCATCACATATGTTGCCTCTTCCATAATTTCAAAATTCTCGAGAAATTTATTGGTTTCATGTAACAAATCAAGATCATTAATCATAAGCAAAATGTCATTAACATAAAAAAAATTGAAAAAATAAACTTACTTCCATTAACCTTCATATATATACACCAATCAACAACGTCTTCTTAAATCTAAAAGAAGTTATTGTATCATTAAAGTAAATATACCATTGTCAAAAAGCTTGTTTAAGTTCATATACGAACTTCCTTAACTTACACATCATGTTTTTCTTTCACTTAACCGAAAGGTCACTTAGATTGGTCCATATAAATCTCTTTCTCTAAACTCCCATTAAGATAGTTTTGATATTCATTTGATATAACTCTAACTCGTGTAAGTCACTAAGGAGGTGCATGACAACCCCATGTTTCTGTTCCAAAAATAATTTTTCTATTCCAGACTTGTTTCCTAATGTAAACCGTTTGATAAAATTATTCTATTTGTCATTTCGAAATAGATTTTTGTTCCGAACTAGGTTTAGAATAGAAATCGAAGTAAAAATTTTCTAATTTTCTATTTTTGGAACAGAAATGAGAAATAAAAATTTTTCTCATCGTTCGTTAACTGATCCTCCATTTGTCGCCGTTGACCACCGTTTGTCGGTCACCGGTCACCGCCAGTTGCTAGTCGCCGGCTGTCACTACTGGTCGTTGGACGCCACCAACCAGTCGCCCGCCGCCACCGGTTGACTTGGGGTTGACTTTTGGTCAAAAGGTTGACCAAAGTGATAGTAAGGCTAAAAGGAACCTTTTTATACAAAAAGTCAATTTTTGACCTGATGTTGACTTTTGGTCAAAAGGTTAACTAAAAAATCAATTCAAAAATCAACCATTTGACTTTTTGGTTTTTCTTTTTTTTTGAAAATGAGTACAAAATTTCTTCAAAAATGATAGGCCAAGAGAAAAAAAAAATGAAAAACAATATTTTTTGTTTGAGAGACGAGCTCCGTCATAATTGGAAACCCAAACTCGAGTTTCTTGTCTTTATTGACACGTCAACTAAAAATTAGGTGTCAACAGTCATTAGAAATAATCGATCTCATTTCTTTTTGAGTTCTTTTTAATGCTATTCTTCTGGGTATTATAGGTTCATTATTGACATTTTTCATTGTGAAAGTGTTTGGTTATTTATTTATTGTTCTTGACTATTGCTGGGTTGAGCCATAATATTAGGAATTACAATCTTGGAAGTTTTGGGTATAGAAATTTATGCCTAGACTTCTTGAATGCAAACATCATGCATTCTTTCACTTCCACTGATGTCACTATTTTCAATGAACTTAGCGTTTCAAGCTTAACAATTATCATACTGTAATTAGCACAGTAAAGTCCACATCCTTTGGATTTATTTGCCTAACCAATAAAATAACTATTGATCATTCTAAAATCTATTTTCTTTTCATGTGCACTGTAAAATCTTTTGCTGGACAACTTCAAACATGTAAGTTTTGTAACCCATCCACAGTTCAAAGGTAGTTTTTGGAATTGCCTTACTAGGAACTTTGTTTTATTAATACATAGATGCATTTAATGCATCACATGCTAGATCCCTAAAATGGAGCAACGGCTTTATCAGGTTCCTCTCGTCCTCAGCATCTTCGATGGCACTCATGTGGAAGCTCAAAGCTGAAGTTTCTTCCGGAGATGCTGCTGCTGCTGCTTTTCGTTCTTCCTCGGCACAAGTGAGCGAGAGGGCCATGCGACGTGGGATTTGAGCCTCCAAGAATTAGTGAATGGTTATGGATGATGATGATGATGATGATGATGATGATGATGGAGAAGATATTATGAGGAAATGAGTCGTCTCTCTCTGACTGTTGGTTGTTGAAGACGAAGATGGACCCGTCCGGGGGCTCCACTGCCATCTGCACAGACCAGTTTTCACCCAATGCAGTTAAGTGTCTTTTCTCTGGTGTCTCTGTCCGAGACTGACTGGGACACTGGACAGCTACCACAAAACGATACTTGCGCAACCACGTATTATGGATTGCACGTGGCGGAGGTGAGCGAGGGTGCTGTACTGTGCAAGCGGCGGGAAATGAGTCGTCTCTCTCTGACCGTTGGTTGTTGAAGACGAAGATGGACCCGTCCGGGGGCTCCACTGCCATCTGCACAGACCAGTTTTCACCCAATGCAGTTAAGTGTCTTTTCTCTGGTGTCTCTGTCCGAGACTGACTGGGACACTGGACAGCTACGTCAAGACGATACTTGTGCAACCACGTATTATGGATTGCACGTGGGGGAGGTGAGCAATGGTGCTGTACTGTGCAAGCGGCGGGGCCTTCCTCGACAACGAGATTTCAATATTGATCGGCGTACTTAGACCATCGGTTCGACCGTCGTTCCTTTTCTATTTTATTATTATTTTTTTTTATGACTCCGAACCCCGCACAAATATGCCATCGGCGGTGGAGAGTAAATCATCGGAGAAATGACATACTTTACCACCACACACTTGCCACCGAACATTTCTATTTTAGTTTTTACCCGGCGAAGCATCGCCAAAAGGTAGCATTTGTCCTTGGTACTGTTTTTTATTTTTTATTTTTTTCCTTTCCTTGGTAGAGTAGTGTTTTTTCTTTTCTTCTTGCTTCTTTAGTCAGAGTAGGATTTTTATTTTACTTTCAATATTATCTTTTGTCGTATCAGGTGCAATCAATGAGTGTCTTAAAATGCTGGTTAAAACTAGTGTAGTTTTGTTTTAACACTAGCTTTAGAAGATTGTGTACTGTTCTAAAGTGACTTTGCAATGTTCACGATTGTATTTGCTGGACGGTTCATATGAGAGGCGATACGTTAAGCTCAAAAAACAAATGATATATATTGAGGTAAATTTAACATTTAACATACCATCTAGAAAATACAAACGTGAATATATAAAGCCACTTTAGAACATTGAACAGTGTTTCGAAACTCAATCGATATATATATATAAATATATATTTTGTGTCAAATACTTTTTCTAGCTAAAACAAATCGACGTTAGTTAAATCAGTATTATTAAAAAAATAGTTATTACGCCCAATATAATATAAATAGCATTGAATTCGACAAAAATGGAAATAAAAAGAAACATTGCCCTACAGAAAAATAAGTAGTAACGACAATCCTACCTTTTGGGCTCAATTTCCTAAAAAAAGCACAAAGTTTAGATCAAGCTCCTTGCTGTTAAAGTGTATGTACAATCTTGATACATACTCTAAATATAGTGCATTTCATGGGAGGCTCACTTGGTTTAAAATCCCGCGTTCATCTTCTAAACTACATCTAATGTAACTAATGACATGTACCGAATGATACCTTGACTCGAAATACATTATGGAATAATAAGTACATTATTGTGATAGGGTTGGGTGAGAAAATTATCTAGACAAGAGAATAATAAAGTTATTAAATATCTAGAGGATAATGAGAGTGCCGGTTTTTAGATTTTGTCAATATATGATATCATCTCCAAACTTTCAATTTTTTCAATTAAGTTCTTAAACTTTTTACGAACGTGTCATGCATATTTTTAAATTTTTAAAACTTCCAATTAATTTGTATAAAATGTTCTAACGTCATCTTTACGTCAAAGCTCTTTTTCCACACTAATAATGACTTATTCTCAAGTTTTCAGCCGAGGTTGTGAAATGAATAATTCCAAGCCAAATCTCTCTCTCTCTCTCTCTCTCTCCTTGCGCACATGTTCATAAACAGCAAAAATCAATGGGACGACAGGAGGCAAGATTCATCTAAACGCCGACTGAATCTCTTCCAGAGTTCTTCCCTTGGTTTCAGGAACAAAGAGTACCACAAAGACAAGGGTACAAGCTGCCACGACTGTGTAGATTGTGAAGGTGCCTGTCAAAAATTGCAAACGCCATGTCAGTCAGCAATAAGTATCAGGCGTAAGAGAGCGCGTTGCAGGGGAGAGGCAGAGAGGGAGAGAGAGAACCTCCGCTGCTCCAATCCAACATTAAGTTTGCCGTCACCGTGATTAACCACGTTGTCGTCCAGTTTGCCAACGTTGCCATGCTGCCGGAGAGGCCCTTAATGTTTGCCGGAAGGATCTGATGTGCAAAAAGAAGACGAAGACACATGACCATTGAGCAACCTAACACTTAAGCGTGCAACCTGGAGTAGAAGTCTATACTCTTGGATTTGGTGTAAAATAAGTAAATTGTGCTCACCTCAGACATGATAACCCATGGAACCGAGCCCATTCCCAGAGCGAAGGCAACCACAAAAGCCTGGATATAATGACGCTCAGAACATTCTCTTAACTTTTTAAGCACAATGAAATATGAATAAGTACAAACAGAGAGTATAAGTGATCATACCACAAGCCCAACCGCCGACAATATCCCCATTATGCTGTATAATTTAGAGTCTTCTGAAGTAGAACTCTGGAATATGCAAGAACAATGCCTCAACAAGCAGCCATTGCCTTGGAACTAAAAGTGTTTCTGGTAACAGCATGACTCACCTCCACATAGAACGCCACAGCCACGACAAGTAGGCTCAGAGTCATTGTGGACGAGGATACCTGCAAAAACGATTTAAATACCCAATTTGAGCGTGTTTTAGAAAATCTTAACTTTAGTGAGGATGTAGTAATACGTACTATTAGCAGCAGTCGTCGGCCTGCTTTATCCGGGAGCCAAGTCGTACCAGCAGTGGCAAGAACCTACAGCGTGAAAGGTCCTTACAACTGAGATTAGTTCAAGTTTTTTTGCATTGTGTAACTGCTGCAGAAGGCCACCGAGAATCACCAATTTACCTGGATAGCACCGACTCCAACAGTTGCGACATCACTTGAAGAAATCCCTAGTGAAAATCGATGCACATAAATCAGAGACATAATCAAGCAAGAGAAGCTCTGTTGGGTTGGATCAGTCAGCAGATGCTTTCAGAGTAATAGCAAGTATTAGTGTGCCTTTGCTCATCCTGACCAAAGGAGAATCTAGCAGAGAAATTTCTTGTATTTGGCACGCTTAATCTGCCATTACTATCCTCTGGGAATGAAACAGGGTGATCTGCTGAACTATTGGTAATTAATATCAATCAATTCGAGTATAGCTCATGTCTATTTAAATGACAACAGAGAACATCCAATCACTCATCTGTTTAATAAACCTAATGTAATGCGATCTACGTCCTCAATTAGAAAAGGTACAGACAACTGAAATCTTTCTGAGGGAAAAGGCTTAGTCCTTAGCTATAACATTGAAGAAAGAGAGAGGTTTAAATTCACAGGTTCTAATAAATTCACTTCTTCACTCTAATCAAATGAAATATAAATGCAACACAATCGGTAGTCACCTGCACTTTCAAATATTGTGGTGGCATAGAATAAAACACCATTGATGCCACTGAGTTGCCGGAGCATAAGTAGCCCAATACCTACCTGATATATATTTGACACAAGAAAGGACAATATGTCAAGGTATGAGATAATAAATTTCTAGATATATTCAAGTGAAACATTTACCATTAAAGGAAACCAATATCTTTTTTGCCTGAGCTCTCCAATCCTGATCGTTGTTTTGTTTGTTGATGCCACAGAACTCTACGTGAAGCATACAATGTGTTGCAATTGATTCTATTTTATAAAGAGAGGAGTTGAAACACAAATGGATCCATTATAATTAGTTAACTATCTCAAGTTCTTTTGCAGTAGAAAAGGCTCAAAGAACTTCATGGATGGCACATGCTAGTTATATCACTGCATTCAAGTTGGAAAAGCTTTTCAATACCTTGATCTCATCGACTTCAAGGGAAATATCAGTATCAAATCCCCGTAGGACCTGCAAAGAGGCTTCAAATTCCTTGTCCAAACCAATTTTGGCCTGCGGCATTTTCCATTTTAATAAACGTAAAGCAGAGGAGAAACGTGAGAAAACAAGTGAATGGAGAAATGAGAGCAGGTTAATAAGGTGGGTTTAAACAACGAATTAAGTACGGAAAAGACCATGTAAGATTTCATACCAACCATCGAGGAGACTCTGGGATGAAAAATAAGCCAGGAATCAATATTAGACATGGCAGAGAACCTGCAATAGATGTTCAAAATCAATATCAAAACCAGAATTTCGAGAATTGAGTCACCAAATTAATGGCATAAGAGAACTGATGAGTACACTTGGCCAATGACCCTATAAGAGCAACGCCATCATTTGTCAGGCAAGTGGGGCCAGTTGTTCAATATAATTCGCATATGAGGGGCGTCACAGATGTCCAAAAGCATTTTATGTTGTCACCAAAAAGGAACCAAAAAAAAAAAAATCTGTTAGAAAGTGAGGAAAATTCAAAATAAGGGTACGAGGTACCTTCATTTTTTTAAATAACAGTTCGAAATTGATCTTATTTTAAATAAAAGTTTGAAGTGGTCAAATCATCTCAAATAAGTACCTGAAGTAGAATTTATTTCAAATAAGGATTGAGTGGCCATATCAATTCCAAAAAATGGCCTAACCTTTCAGATCGTAGGGCATTTTTGTCTTTCAACTAAATTTTTTTCTGTTTAATTCTTTTTCCTTTTTTCCTTTTCCCTATTCCCTTCGCTGGCCATGATGGAGGTCGCCGGACTTAGGGGAGGGCAACCCCTATTAGCATTGGGTGAAAACGTTCTCGCCAAATTTGGCAAGGGCAGCCCTTGCCCTCACCCACACATGGCCTCACTAGCTAAGGCGACGGCAACTGCCGCCAGCATCGAGCGAGGGCATTCCTTGACAGATCTGGCAAGGCCGGCCCTCACCCTCACATGGCCTTGCAAGTTTAGGCGGGGGTGAGGGTTGCCCTCGCCAATGTCGAGTGAGGCCGCCCTTACCTAATCTATTGAGGGCAACCCTTGTTGGCATCGAGTGAGGGTCGCCTTGCCTGGGCTACCTTGATATCAACGAGGGTGACACTCACCAGATCCGACAAGGGCAACCCTCGCCCTTGCTTGAGGTGGGCGACCTTTGTTGGCCATCGATGGCAATGGTGAGGGAAGATGATAAAAGAAAAAAGGAAACGAAAGAAAAGGGAAAGGAAAGGGAAAAACTTAAAAAAATTAAAAATATATTTATAATTTTTTTGACCAAAAAACTCTTTCTTCGATGTCGAAATAGTCACCACCCCAATCAAAGGCCATTATTGGAGATGATTTGGTTACTTCATGTCCTTATTTAAGATGATTTGATTATTTTGTGTTCTCATTTGAAATAATATCCGCTTTGAGCCATTATTTGAGAAAACAAGAGCATTTCGGGCATTTATTTGGAATTTTTCCTTACCAGTGTGTAGAGAAGTGGATCCAACATCATATACTTCTCTTTCGTTAGATGATTTTTCTAATCGGGGACTTACCCAAGATAGCTAGGATCCTCCAGCTGACAAATAGCCCAAATAGGTAAGCCAACAAAACTCCCACTGTAACTGACAGCTGGTAAGAGGAAAAAAGACAACCTCAAAATTATAGGGGAAAAAAAAGGTTATCTTATCAAGCAGACGACTGAAAGTGGTAGGCATATATGGACCTGATTCACAGATCCCAGGGTCCCTCTCATGTTCTGAGGCGATACCTCAGCTATATATACTGGCACCTATTGAGACAAAGGAAAAGCCAAAATTGAGATCCGTCACACTGCGGCCTAGTGCAAGTGCAAAGAATTTAAGAGCTTTCCAAAGGTTACCACATAAGAAATGACACCCACACCAAATCCCCCCAACAACCTTCCAATGTATAAGACGAGGGAATCCTGCAGAAGCAGCCAAGGGATGCATAAGGATGCAGCTTTGCTAAATTTTGATGAATTATCTTGACTATAATGATCACCCACCTTGGCAATTGATATTGCCAGCCACCCTATAACATTAGGGACTGCAGCAATCATCAGAGACTGCAGTTGAACATGGCAAGAATTCAACAGTGTCCGCACAATAAATCATAGAATACCTAACAAAAGCAATCACGGCGACGCTCGTTTTGGACACTGAAGAAGGAACGGGTCCACCCAGCAGAGCAAGAAATCAGCCATGAAGTTCTAGCATGATGAGATCTTTTTATATTGTACTGTTATTCCTTCACCATATGCAGCTAGTGGTTTTTAAGCAGCGAATGACATCAGCAGCTTGACTCATAATAATCAATAATAAAAAAACCCAGTAGAGGCCTTAAGAGTCTTATGCCGAAAAGCAAGTGGAAACAGCTTGTTGGGGTGCCGCTGCTTTCTTGACCTCTATCTATGCATGGCTTTCTACACGAAAGTACTGAGATTGACTACCCTCGAAAGCTCCACCGAGTTAAAAAAAAAGGGGCACATGTACCAGAAGTCTTAATATTAAGGCGAAAGTACAGTCAAGTCACTGCAATCGAGTCCCACGGTCTATTTGGTCCCAATTGAATAACGTTAAAGATATGGTGACATTTTTTTTATCATAGTTTAACAGAGATTCGCTAACGTGGCATTTGAAAGTCAAGCATGCTCTTCCTTAGTTTGTGGTCCAAGTCCACCCTCCTCCGTCCTTGCTGGACTCCACTCGTCAGAAAATATCGTCAGAAAATGTTAAGTACAACTCGGATGCCAATAAATAAAAATAAAAATAAAAATCTTTTTACCTTGCAACATATGGCATATAGTCTCGCAGCTGCCATGGCAGTGGAGTTCAAGCCAGAGCCTAGAGCTCAAGATCGAAGTAGCCATGGTCGCTTGAGCACGAGCTCGCGACCACAGTTACTCGAGTTCAAGCTCTGTCGCCATGGTGGCCGCAAGGCTTGGGCTCGAGCTATATGGCCATGGCCACGAGCTATATGGCGAACGCGTCGCTCTCTGAGCGGCTCATGTAAAAATGAGACAGCGTCCAAGTTGTTTGTAATATTTTCTCGTTCTCGTCCCTGTCCTCAAGGTCGATTTCCACGAAGCTCAAGTGCCACGGCCACAAGCTCGAAGCAGCCCGAAAGCTAGAGCAGCCATGTCCGAGCTCGAAGAAACTTGGCGCCGTTGTGGAAGGGAGGTGGCGACTGGGCGCCGAGCCTCCTGACGGTAGTTTTAGATTTTTTAGCTTTCCTTACTTTTTTATTTTTTATTTTTTATTTTTCAATTTTCAATTCCATTTCAGTACGGCCATTTGGTGGGGGCGGCATCAGCGCGACAGAAACTAATTAAAATGACACCTCCCTCACCTGAACGAACGAACTAAAAGCTAGAAATTGGCTGATACAAATCATGCAAGAAACTCCTACAAGAACCTCAGCTGATCGAAATGAGTGGCGTACCCCTTTCCGACCGGCATACTCTGTCAAATGGCCGCTCACGATTGCCCCCACCATGGCTCCCACGTTCACCAAGGAGCCAAATATCGAATACTTTATCCGCCATTGTTTCAACAATCAAGAAGAAATTGCATCAGTTAACAATAGAAAACAGACAGATTAAACTCTGGTTCCCGAAGCGAGTCGAACCTGCGAGAGTGACAGGCCTAGGTCGCTTATTATGTCGTCCTCCGTGGGAGACGTATATCCGCACTGATGGCCGAAACAGCACAGGATTTACACAGTCGCAAAATCCAATGATAGACAAATTTAAGGATAATGCACTATGCGGGTTCAGGCTTACGATGAATCCGTACTGAATTGGGCCTAAGGCGACGACCAGGACGCTGAGGAGGACGGTGACGGAGCTGTTGCGGAGGATTCGCGAGGATCCAGGGAGGTCGGGCTGCCCGGGCCCCTTCTCCTGCATTGCATACCAGACCCCTTTGCGGAGGAGCGGTTTCCTCAGGTCCATCCCGTCCTCCTCGACATCCTCGATGGCTCTCATGTTGAAGCTCAAACCTGGGCCTTCTTCAGAAGATGCTGCTGCTCCCGCCGCTGCCGCCGCTACAGGTGAGCGAGAGAGCCATGCGGAGCGTGATGAATTGTGATTTGTTATAAGTGATGATTGAGAATCCATGACGAGAAAATGAGACTTCTCGCTGACTGTTGGGTGTTGAAGGAGAGGATGCTGATGGGAGAAGTCCTCTAACCCGCTGCAAGTAAGGAGTTTCAGGCATTGCATGCTCCAATGCGTTCACCTCCTGACGAGTCTTCTTCTGGGGTTGACCGATAGCTTTGACAAGAAGATGGCGGAACCAGGAGATATTATGCATTGCCATGTGCTCGGACGTGGTGTCCTCTGCTGGTGTAGGGACCATGAAGGCGACTGTCGTCCCGTACCGCGTAAGCGACGCCCTTTTACGCAAACGACATTTCAATTCACGTGCTCCTTATAGTACAACGAAGAAAGATAAATGGATAAGTGTATTAGAAGTCCTAAAATTTATCATGAAAATACAATTAAGTCTTAAAACTTTTAAAAAGTGCAATTACGTCCTAAAATTTATTACAAAAGTTCAATAAAGTACTAAAACTTTCAAAATGTTCAATAAAGTCCTAAAACTTGTCTCGAAGTGCAATCAAATCCTAAAACTGTTCCGAAAGTCTGAAGTCAGTTCTAAAACTTTCTAAAAGTGCAATCAATGGAAGGACTTAGATTGAACCATTTTGACAAGTTTTAGGACTTGATTGCACTTTTGAAAGTTTTATGATTTAATTGCACTTTGTGACAAATTTTAGGACTTAATTGCACTTTTTTTGAAAGTTTTAGGACTTAATTGCATTTTCATAACAAATTTTAGGACTTCCAATGCACTTATCTCAAAGATAAAATTAGAAAAAGAAATATAAAAGATCTAAATTTCCTATTATTCAAAATCAATTATGAATTAACCACTGGGATTCGCCCCAGTGGCCACCCTTCCAACATGGACAGGGGAGGTGAGGGGTTCAAATCCCCACCTTCTCAAGGAGGGATGGGGTGGGGACGAGTAAGTTTCAGGAGTGGGTTTCGATTCCCACGCCCTACAAGAGGCAGGGTAAAAAGTCTGAGAGTGAGTGTTAGAGTAAGAATAGAGTAAGACTAACCCAAAAAAAAAAAAAAGTCAATTATGAATTGACTAAATCAATCGGTCCACAATCTAATCACAATAAATATCCTCCAAATCTTCAATCATATCTCCTACACTCGCTCTCAAGCGGATGGTTTACGTATATCTAAGACTCCTAACTTGCTTTGAAGATATGAATGTTATCTCTAATAGAGTGGTTTGGTGAGAATATCCATAAGTTGCCCTACAGTTCCAATTTCTTTAGTGACAGATATTTTTTATTGGGTTTTATCTCAAGTGAAATGACAGTCGACTTCTATATACTTTGTTCTTTTATGAAAGACAGGATTTGCCGCAAGCTTAAGTGCAGTATCGTTATCGCAAAATAACTCGCTCGGTCCATGAACTTTTACTTTGAGGTTCAAGAGTAAACCTTGTATCCAAACTATTTTGCAAATAGTTTTCACCGTAACTCAATACTCTGACTTGATTGAAGATAAAGAGATGGCTGACTATTTTTTTGTCCTCCATGAAATTAATGAATTTTCTATTTTGATATGAAAACCAGTGATAGATCTTTTGGTCATTGGACAAGTGGTGTAATTTGTGTCGCAATGGGCTGTCTTTTTCATACTTTAATCTCAGGATAAAAATATACCAAGTCCCGGATATCCCTTCAAGTATTTTACGACATTTAGTGCCGCATTCATTGAGACTTATTTGGATTATGCATGAATTCGCCGAGAATTTATACTGCATAGCATGTGTCAGATCTTGTCATGGTGAGATATATCAATTTTCCAAAGAGCCACTGATATCTTGACAAATCTTTGAGTAGTGGGTCTTCTTTAGATGACCAACCATTGGCATTATAAACTTGATATTCTACTCAATTGGTAAAATAACGAGTTTATACCTTGACAATCTTCCTTCCAAGATAATCTCCAAGACAAATTTCCATTGATTGAGATAGATTCCCCTGTCGAATCGAGCTATCTCAATCCCTAGAAAGTACTTAGGAGGTCCCAAATCCTTGATGTGAAAAGTAAAATGCAAATATTTTTCTTTTTAATTTATCTATGGCAGATTCATCATTTCCCATAATAAGTATATCATCAATATATATCAATAAGTAAATTGATGAGGTACCTTTGGTCCAAGTGAATAGACCATAGTCACATTTGGAGTGCTAGAAGTCTACGTCTATAAACACACTAGTAAATTTGGTATATTGTTGCCAAGAGGCCTATTTAAGCCCATACAATGACTTATGGAGATTCCCTTGTCTTCATAGTCCCTCTGGAAGCTCCACATATATTTCTTCATCCATATCCCCATGTATGAAGGCATTATCAACATCCATTTGATACAGTTGCCAATTGCAAAAAGCGGTAATGGATATAAAAGAACAAAAAGTTACCTCCTTGGTGATTGGAGAAAATGTCTTATGATAATCAAAGCCTTCTTGTTGTGTAAAATCCTTAGCAACCAATCAAGCCTTGTAGTATTCAACAATATCATCTCCTATATATTTGATCATGTATACCCATTTGAAGCCAATGAATTTATGATGTGGAGGCAATGGAATAATATCCCAAGTATGATTTTCCACAAGTGCAAGTAATTTAGTCTTCATAGCATGCTGCTAATGTGGATCATGCGATGTTTCTATATAAGAGGATGGCTCTTGTTCCTTGGAAATGCAACAGATAAAGCACGTGTTCTGGGGATAGTCAACTAAATGAGCCATATGAGGATATTGGATAGCATGTACTTGAAGAGTCCAACGTAGGATATACATAATCCTTGGTCCATGTGGGAGAGCGAATTGGACATCTAGAGTGTCAAGGATGTTCAATACTCATTTGTTCAGAAGCTCCTAGAGGAAATCCATCAATAGGAGGTGATGGTGAAACCACTAGTGAAATAGTCGGATGATCCTCCTTAGATAAATGATTTTCCTCATATGATATTGCTGGGGATCAAATAGTTACCTCCAAAGAATCGGGAGCAATAGGTACATGTGGCTTTGGCATAATAAAAAAAAAAAAATATATATATATATATATATATATATATATATATATATATATATATATATATTAGCTGATGGATCCATTCCTTTAGCTCTTGTCTATAGAATTCATTACAAAGCCATGGCCTCTGCTTTCGGAGAAAATGCTTTCAAACATAGTCCAAAAGGAGAAACTCTTCTTCTCCAAACTGACATTTCTAGAGCAAACACAACAATTCCTAGGTCTATTAGCTGGAACCAAGTCACTTTACCTGAACAATGGGAACTAGAAAACCAAGTTCCCCAACAAGTTGTTCAAAATACAACTCCTACTAATGTCATACAACATCCGAAGGAAGAGTTACTATTAGGTTTCCTAGAAGATCTTTTGGTTCAAGAGCTAGCCCTTCATTTCATTCTTCCTATTCAAGGTCAGTAGATCTAAATCCCAATCTACCTCCTATAATCACCATTCCTCCTAGTACGCATAGAAATACTCCCACACGTGATACAACACCTTTACCTTCTACTAATAGGAATAATCGGAGACACCTCCCGAACCTGAAATTAGTGGTTTAGACAATAGATCGTGGGATTTCCGGGCCTATTTACCAACAAAATCAACTCCGAACCAATTATAGAACATACTGATTCCCCACACCATTCTCCTACTTATTCACAAATGGTTGATGCCGAGCTTAATGTTTTAGAAAAACAATTTGAACCAAATAGAGCATTTCTTAATAAAGAATTTAATTCTGAAGACAACAAACATTAGAGAATGGTTCTTCAAAACCTTTGCTAATAAAGCAAAAGCTGCTATCAAGCAAAAATATTACGACTACATATACGAATATGAAGTCCATATATTTTTCTTTGATTGGTTAGAAGAACAATTCCTTGAACCTAAAGAAATAGTTGTCCTAGATCATCATTATAAGTGGAAACTAGATAATGGTGAAACCGTAGAATCTAATCATCCACCTCTTAGGAGAATAAAAATACAACATGGAGAAAGCGAGGTTACGGCTACTCCTTTTAGGCTTCCGACAAAAGAGACTCTCTTTATACTCACAAGGTTATTGAACAAAATAATTATACTAATCAACATTTAGTGACCATAGGAAAACAGTTGAATAGGATAGAATCGACCATTCAGAATCCTACTCAAATCATCACACCACAACTTGACACACTCAAAAACCTATTTTTAAGGCCTTTGAATTCCCAAAAAATCTTAGCCCCGAGTTCGCTAGAGCTATAGAACAAAAGAAAAAAACTTTTAGGGAAATCAAAGATAGATCCTACACCTATATTAGACACCCCTAAATTAAAAGGACTAGTTATTAATGACACCCCAGACCAACCTACTATTAATACATTGACCAAACCCTCCAAATCCTCTAGTGACTCCGATAATGAATCAGTAGCTGAGGTCAATAGACTTAATTGGAGACAACCCCGAAACTTTATTATAGTAGAGCCACCCCACCAGACATCGCCCAAGAAGAATCATCTCAAAAATACATAATAAATACTCTCCAGATGCCATTTATGAATGGAATATTGATGGTGTTGCCGAAAGCAATATCATGAATATCCTAAATAACATGGTTATGCTGGCCAATGCTTACAAAACACAACAAGATGTTTCTGATCATGCTGTTGCTAATCTTTTAGTAGCCGGTTTTACTGGACAACTAAAAGGTTGGTGGGATAATTATTTAACAGAAGAACAGAAAACAAAAATTTTAACTGCATATAAAATAGACGACTTTGGCCAACGCATGGATGATGATCACGGACATCTCATTCAAGATGCGGTTAACACTCTTATTTACTCCATATCACAACATTTCATAGGAGATCCTTCACATATTAGAGATAGGAACCAAGATCTCTTGTCCAATATGCGTTGTAAATCTCTAGGAAGATTTAGAGAATACAAAGAGCTTTTCCTCCAAAGGGTTCTTGTTAGACCAGACTGCAACCAACCTTTTTGGAAAGAAAAATTCTTAGCCGGTCTACCCCAAATAATAGGTGACCAAGTTAGAGATAGAATTAGAGAAGAATACAGCGGTCAAATACCTTATGATTTACTTTCTTACGGAGAAATAGTCTCTTACGTTTATAGACAAGGAACACAAATGTGTAATACTATCAAACTACAAAGACAACTCAAGGAAGAACAATCTCTCACCAATAGAAGCCTAGGAGATTTCTGTGCTCAATACGATCCTTCTTATAATGAAAAAACAAGGTCCAAATGCAAAGGAACTTGTCCTTCTGAAAAAGAAACAAAGAAACACCGCAACAAACCTCAACCTTATAGGAATAAACGCAAATACCATAATAATCAGAATAAATCTCACACTGATAAGAAAAATTTTAAAGACATCAAATGTTATTCTTGTGGTAGAAAAGGTCATATTTCAAAATACTGTAGGATTAACAAAAAATTGAATGAACTTTCTTTAGATGACAATACTCTATACCAACTTAACAACATCCTCATAGAAAATAGTGATACTTCCTCTGATGAACTTCTTGAGGAAGAAGGTCTTCAGGTTAATGAAATAGAAACCTCCTCAGATTCTGATTATGAAGACGCCTCTCCTGAAAAACCCATTCCTGAAATAAACATGTTAACAAAGAAGAAGAATTCCTTCTTAGCACCGCTATAAAATCACCGATCCGAAGCTAAGAAAGAATACTTAGATAGACTCCATTCTTCCATGAATATTACATCTAGAACCAATACTTCTTACAATTTAAAAGACATTTTAAATAGAAACAAAAAACCTCAATCTAGGCCAATAAATCTTAATGATCTTCAAAATGAAATAAAACAACAAAAATTAGAAATATAGGCTTTAAAAGCAACCCAATCGAAATGAAACAAGAAATCTCGACATTAAATCTCTTGTCATAAAAGGAAAAACAAAAGTAGAAGATCAAAATGAAAGCACTAATACTTCCGATACATCTGATCCAGCCTTTCTTATGTTAATAACCGAAATAACCTCAAGAAAATGGATAATAAATATAATGATAAAAATTAATAATGAGTTTATCATAGAAACAACAGCACTCTTTGATACTGGGGGCCGACCTCAATTGTATCAAAGAAGGCCTTGTTCATACTAGATATTTTGATAAAACTTCCGAATCTCTAAAATCAGCCTCGGGAGACAAATTAAATATCCAATACAAACTACCGAAGCTTTAATAATAAAAGACCAAATGTCTTACAAAACATCCTTTCTTTTAGTCAAAAACATGAGACAACAAGTAATTCTTGGAACACCTTTCATACAACTAATCCAACCTTTTACAGTCACTAATGAAGGTATTGAAACTCATGCTTTAAATAGAAAAATCACTTTTAGTTTCATAACAAAACCTCAAAAGAGGAGTTTGAATATTTTACAAGAACACTCTATTTCTGAAATAAATTGCCTTATAAAAGACAAAGAAAACCAACTTGAATTTTTGAAAGAAGATTTAGATTTTAAACGAGTAGAAGAAAATCTTACAAAACCTAACATTATAGAAAAAATAGCCTCTCTACAAAAACACATAGAGAAAACTATATGCTCCACTTTACCTAATGCCTTTTGGGAAAGAAAAAAGCATATTGTAGACCTTCCTTATGAACATGATTTTTCTGAAAACAAAATACCTACAAAAGCTCGCCCTACACAAATGAATCATGAAGTTTTAAAATTTTGCCAAACAGAAATACAAGATCTTTTGAATAAAAACTCATAAGAAAAAGCAAATCACCTTGGAGTTGTTCTGCTTTTTATGTCAATAAAAATGCTGAACTTGAAAGAGGAGTTCCTAGATTAGTTATTAATTATAAACCTCTAAACACAGCCCTTAGATGGATAAGATACCCGATTCCTAAAAAAAAGACTTGCTAAATAGATTATGCGGATCAAAAATATTTTCAAAATTTAACATGAAGTCGGGTTTTTGGCAAATACAAATCAGTGAAAAAAATAAGTATAAGACAATTTTTATTGTCCCTTTCGGCCAATATGAGTGAAATGTTATGCCATTCGGTCTCAAAAATGCCCCTTCGTAATTCCGAGAGAATCATGAATGATATTCTCAATCCTTATTCGGAATACATTATTGTTTATATAGATGATGTTCTAATATTCTCTTCTAACATAGAACAACATTTCAAACATCTTTCCACTTTTATAAAAATAATCATACAAAATGGTTTAGTAGTCTCTCCTACTAAATTGGCACTCTTTCAGACCGTGATTAGATTTCTAGGACATTACATCCATTTAGGCACCATAACTCCCATCGAAAGATCAATTTCTTTTACCGATAAATTTCCCGATGAAATCAAAGACAAAACTCAATTACAGAGATTTTTAGGTAGCCTCAATTATATTTTAGATTTCTTTCCCAATATAAACATCCTTTGCAAACCTTTACATCAAAGATTACGTAAGGATCCTCCGCCATGGACTTCAGTCCATACCAACATAGTCAAACAAATAAAGATTCATGTGAAAGATATACCATGCTTACATCTTGCTGACCCTTCGCTTTTAAAATAGTAGAAATAGATGCCTCGGGAATTAGGATATGGAGGCATTCTCAAACAGGTTAATAACAACAAAGAACAAGTTGTTCAATTTATATCAAAACATTGGAATTCCACTCAACAAAATTATTCGACAATCAAAAAAGAAATACTTGCTATCGTTTTATCTATATCAAAATTCCAAGGAGACTTGTTAAATCAAAAATTTCTCTTAAGAATTGATTGCAAATCTGCTAAAGACATTTTACAAAAGGATGTATTAAACATTGCATCAAAACAGATTTTTGCCAGTGGCAAGCCATACTTTCAAAAGTATTTGATTTTGACATTGAATTTATAAATGGTTCTTCAAATTCATTACCAGATTTTCTCATAAAAGAATTTTTACAGGGGATACCATCATGCCAAGACCCAAAAAAGACAAAAAAGACAAAGGCAAATCCATTGCCGAAACCTCCAATACACCACCAAAGCCAACATGCTTAACACCTATCAAGACATGGCTTCAAATGGTAGAAAATAACCAATCCTACTTACAACAACACCAAACACCAAATACATCCTTGAGAATTGAACCCATAACATCTGAACCCATGTTAGCCTTTAACCAGCTAGCCGACATGCTACCAAAAGAGACGATATTGTTACTTGCCCAGTCTTTACAAAAAACAGTAAAGAAAGAGCCCTCTAAAGACATCGAGGTAAGCAACAATCCTTCCCCTCTTGATACACAAAAACAACAAGAATACAAAAGGATTTCGAATGAGGTGGTTATTAGGCCACAGGCAACCCCTCATCTCCAAAAATCAATTTATATATATATATATATATATATATATATATATATATATATATATATATATATATATTGGGGAGACGTGGATAAATCTCTGATAAAAATGGACTATTGCTCAAAGATGGAATAATGCCATCTCCTAAGATGGGAATATGTCTTCGTGAGGCTAACAACTCGACTTACAAAGAAGCACCCTCAAGATATCTCAATAACTTGATAACATTATGTAGAGAGGAGTATCCCATGAAAATGCATTTGAAAGCATAAGGATCAATTTTCTTTTGAGGACCCACAATTTTGGCATAACATGGACATCTAAAAACTAATTTTAGGTTGTTGCCCAAAAAGCATCTCAAAAGGAGTTCGATCTTCAACTATATGAGTTGGCATGCAATTAATAAAATAGGTTGCCATGAACACACAATCTCTCCATAAAATTTCAAGAATGGAAGCTTGACATTTGAGAGCTCGAGCTTCTTCTAAGGGATGTCGATGTTTGTGCTCAACAACCCCATTTTATTGGAGAGTATAAATGCATGAGCTTTCATGGATTTTTACTTGAGAGGATAGAAAAAAATTGCATTCCTTAGTGAAAAACTCCCATCCATTATCAATACAAATTCTTTGGCCAATTTTGTCGAACTGATTTTTAACTAAGGAGAGGAATTTCGACAGGCGAGAAGATGTTTACCCTTTGGATTGCATAAGGAAGACCCAGGTAACACTAGAATAACCATTAATCATAGTGAGAAAAAGAGAGGATCCATTGCGATATGGAGTATGATATGTCCCCAAATATCCATGTGAATCAATGAAAAAGCACTAGGAGCTCGAGATGCATTAATTGGAAACGGTGCTTGTGACTACTTAGCTAAAGGGTAGATGGGACTTTTTGGATGGGGAAAATGAATACCATGACCTAGATGTTGATGAGAAAGAAGGTTCTTATTGTTAACAATGGCATTATCAGAAATGATGGCTGTTGGATCCTATCTTCGGATCCTGGCCATCCATCCGAGGGAACCCCTTAAGGTTTGTGATCTCCTTCTCTTGGACAAATGCTGCACACTGCTACCTTGGTGTAGTGATACCCCAAATCTCTCATAAGTCCCAAAGCTTCTCTACAGTTGCTCCATCGGAACTACAAGGGTGCTCCCTCATTTCGCCTATGCTCGGCTGCAACCAGTCACTAGCTCTCCTCTTAGACAGCTAGTTGATAAATTCAACCAAACAGTGGCATTGGGTCTATCATCAGAATCTATGACCTAAAAAGTGCGTACGTTTCATTCAAAATTAGCAATAATCGAGTCACATTTTCTCTTTCCTTGATCATTCATTATTGTTGAAGGATGGCTTCAACTCCCTCTAGCTTTTCCTTGGTTTCCTCGAGCTCATTTCACAATGCCAAGAGTTGGTTAAGCAAGTGGTGACCGATCGATTCCCTTACTTCAATTCCAATAGGGACTGGGTGAGTGTGAAGAGCTATACATGATTGAATCTCCCATACATCTTGCATATGTCCTTTCACGTCATCTTCCAGTCCTCTATTGGTGGGGTTCCAATTGCGATGTGGGGAGTTAGTTAATTCTCGATCTAGGCACGAACTAGTTAATTACACTTCTATTGGTGACATTGAATTCGTTCATTTATTAGAATAGGGATAGCTCTGTCGAGGAAGCCGTCCTTCTCTTTTGTGACCAAAGTTTGCCCAAAAGTCCTGAGCCTAAGCAGCGTAATTCTTTGGCCTAATGACCTATAGATTGATTAGCCAGAGCTCTAGAATGTCAGCTGGTGAGACGTAAAAGGGATCTCTGAGCTTTGGGTGGTCAATACTAATTGCGACATTGAATGGGAGGAATCTGGGTTGGTAAATCGAGTAGGAATTTGTCCCTTGACCCAATTGAGTGAATTCAGGTCTATGACCCATTTTTGTCCATCCTAACCCATCATTCGGGTATACTCCAAGGACAAAGGATGGCAACCCTCCTTCATTGTGCTGATTTCCAAAGTCTGGTCTCTTTCCTCTCTATGTGGGCCATATTGGGCCCATGCTTGACTTGGTCCATTGGCCCATTAGCCTTGAAATGGAAACTAGTGGACTGTTAGCTATTAGGCCGAGCCGAAAACCAGTGGATCAGTGGCTACTAGATCGGAAGCAGATATGGAACCATTAGGATGCTGGGAAGGATATTGCTTTTCTTGGATCAATTCATCTTAATCCAAGGTTTTGTTACGTGGTGAGTTTTCACCTGAGTTCATGTTTTGATCTTTCTATATGGTATCATAGAATGTGAATTCCCACCGAGGTGCAAATGTAGGTTTGCAACAACTAAGAAGACCAAAACAAAGGCAATTCCAGAAGATTTTTGCAGAAGTTATGCCAAGAAAGAATGATCTGATACCATGATAGAAAATAAAGAAATTGGAGGAACTTTGTTTGTATTGTTTTATGCACTTAATGCACATGCATATGTACCAATTTATAGTATACAGAAGAAAGATTAAATTAGGAAAAGAAATATAAAAGATCCCAATTTCCTATTCTACAAAATCAAGTATGGATTGACTAAATCAATTAATCCATAATCTAATCACAATAAATATCCTACAAATCTTCAATCATGTCTTACAGCATGCTCTTCAAATACTCGAGGAGTGACCAGCTTGTAAGCTTCACGAGTCTGTTGGCGGATTCATGCAATATCTATACTAATACTTGGATGATAATAACTTTTTGACAAGCCCGATTTAGATTGGGTATGATGCTAGAGCATTCCTAGAAGTCATCGATTCTACAAAGGAGTTGTGGATTTAGTGGGCAAATCGCTGATCGCATTGTTATTGATTGACAACCTAGTCGTTGATCAAACCGGGCAATTATTGTCCAATAAGACTAGTTTGTCTTCCCTATGAGTCTTTTTGTCTTTCCAAAGAGTCTTAGTTATTACTCATGCTGCTAGGAAGGTTGTTCGAAGTTCATCTATATAAACATGCTAAAGATAGACTTGTTTTGATTCATAACTTATTTAGCCTTTGGCTTGAAAACAAGAAGGATTTCCTGTTTTGCTCTTATCTCTTAGGTGGATTCTCACTAGTGGTGAAGGACCAATCCCTTTAAATTCTCACTTTTGTTACCTCCCATTTCTCTACACTTTCTCCAATGTCCAATCGATATCGGAGCATTGTTCAATGGCCGGTTATCATTAACATGGACCAACCGATGAGTCTTCTATTGCTCAAGAAAGAGACCTACGAGACGTAGAGGTGGATGATTTAATGAGACAAGTGCAGCAATTACAGGAGCATTTGCAACAGTTCAAACTTTTGAAAGGTGATAATTCGCATCATGATTCAAAATATGCTCCCTCTCATGAGGAGGACATAAACCCATTTACTTGCTCTCGAAGTGATGCTTCAAGTAAGGAAGAACTTCCTCAACGTTAGTGTCGAAGGTTCTTTGGAATTGAACAAGATTCTTATGTAAATATTGATATTCCTGAATTCGAAGGAAAGATGCAAGAGGAAGAATTTATGATTTGGCTACATGATGTAGAAAGAGTCTTTGACTAAAAAAAAAAAAATTCCCAAATTATCAGAAGGTGAAACTAGTTGCCATCAAACTCAAAAGCATGTGTCTTTCTGATGGGCGCACTTGAAGAAACAAAAAGCCCGTGAAGGAAGAAGCTGCCTTGTAACTTGGCAAAAGATGAGGAAAGAATTGAAGAAGTTCTTTCCGCCGAGTTATTGTCAAAATGCCTTCCTTAATTTGACAATTTTAAACTAAAGGAGCTGTCCATGGAAGAATAAACAACAAAATTTAATCACCACATGATATTTTGTGATTTTTTGAATTAGAGGAACAAATTATTATCTTCTATCTAGGTGAACTTCGACTTGAAATCAATAATGCTGTCCAACTTTAACCCTACTGGACTTATAATGATGTTTGTCAACTTGCATTTAAGGTAAAACGGCAAGTTAAAAAGGTGTGTGGTCGTAGCTCTTGGTATCCAAATAATAAGACTATTCGAAAGGTGAGAGGATATCTACTTCTAAAGGGCAGCCACTTTAAAGTCATCTCCTAAGAATGATAAAGCATTAAGTTCCAAGTGCCCTATCTTTGTCTAGTATTTCAAATGTCAAGGGTTTAGACATATTGCATCCGGATGTCCAAATCACAAGATCATCTCTCTAATAGAAGAGCTTGAGAAAGAATACATGAAGGCTCCTTTAGTTCCGATGAAACATCCAAGGAGAAAGATGAAGTTACATATGGAGATCAATGAGAGTCTCTAATTCTTCATCGATTCTTGAATGTTACTCCTTGTGAGGATAGTACGTGGCTTTGCAATAATATTTTTTTATACTAGATGCACTTCTCATGAAAAGATATGTGATGTTATCGTCAATGGAGGAAGCTACAAGAATTTAGTGGCCACAACGATAATGGACATGTTACACCTCATAATGGAGAAACGCCCAGAACCTCATAAGCTCTCTTGCTTCACAAAGGGAATGAGGTAAGAGTTTATAAGCGATGTCTTATTTAATTCTCCATTGGAAAAATATATAATGATGAGGACTGATATGATATTGTTCTTATGGATACTTGTCATTTGCTTCTTGGGAGGCCATGTCAATTTGATAGAAAAACTAAGCATGATGCGTTTAAGAATACTTACTGTGACATCCCAAATTTCACTGACCTTTATTAGTGTAGCCAAATTGTTCAGAGCTCGAATTACTTTAAAACGGGCCAGAACGCAAACCCGATGGACCGTGAATAATGTGTGGGCTTGAGAAGTAAGCGGGCCACAATTGGGCTTGATAAGCCGAATGAGAAATTATGGGCTTGGGCTTGGGCTTGGGCTTGGGCTTGGCTTGGAGCGAGCCAAGGCTCAGATCCGTTAGAATAGTTTAGTGGGCCGAATTGTTGTAGATTGAGCCTGTTGGGCCAGAAATGGGTATTTAGGCCCGAGTAATCTTATTTTCGATTAAGACTATAGATTATAGTTATGATTCGATTAGTGATTTTAATGCTAATATCAATTTCTAACTTTAGCATTTATTGTGATAAATTTTTCATAGATTAATGTCAAATTGTTAATATGTCATATGAATTTCATAAGCTTGCATAATTACAAGAGAAATGGAATTAAGCGAGAAACATTAGAAACTAATAAACCGATTAATGACGCGAATTAGAGATTAATCAATATCGATCGACAGATGGCGGAGGAAGCTGTGCATGAAGGCCACGACACCTCTCTCTCTTTGCTCTCTTCTTTCTCTCTCTTCTCCCACAGTTTTTCCCTCCTTCAAAACCAAACCACCGAAGGAAAATGCAATCATTAGATTTGCTAATGATGATGCTACTCTAGGGAATAGACTTGTAGCCCTATTTCCTATAACTTGTGCCTTTCTCTCTTTTTCCAAAGCCACCGATATCTTCTTCTTCTTCTTATTCCTTTCTATTTCTCTCGGTCGAGCAGCAAGAGAAACCAGCAACACTCCAAAGATTTTTCTTCTTCTTGCGTGCGAGAATAGATGCTGATCTTCGAAGCTTTTTGAGTCATCTAGTAGCTGAACAAAGGTAGGA
This sequence comes from Eucalyptus erythrocorys, assembly GCA_014182555.1. Lineage (NCBI taxonomy): Eukaryota > Viridiplantae > Streptophyta > Magnoliopsida > Myrtales > Myrtaceae > Eucalyptus > Eucalyptus erythrocorys. The sequence goes on along the minus strand of CM024605.1, from coordinate 36,636,372 downwards.
AAGATAAAGCCTCTAAACTAGAAGTTATCCATCGATTTTTGCCTAGGGAACTTGAGGAAATAGCCGAATGGTGGAGGATTAAATGTGATGTTGCTGTTTTGTGTTGGATTGAGCTAGATAAGCTCTAGCTTGAAGTTATAAGTCATTGCATGTTGCATTAGAGTCTTGCATGTTTCAGAACTTGAGAGTGAGTGAGCTGTGATTGTCGAGTAAGGTGGAGAGGTGACTATCGAGTGAGGAAAATGTGATGCATGTTGTTGTAGATGAGCCGAGGTACAGGTATTAGGTTTGATCCGAGTTGTGAAGGGTTCTAGGTGAATGAAAACATGCTATGGTTACCCTAGATGCTGTGGGAGAGTGTCGAGATATTACAAGAAGGATTGGTAGATAAACTAATGGTTTAATCTAGCTAGAGATGAAGAAAATAGTGTAAAACGTTTTTGTTCTAAGAGAAATGTAGATGGAAAGCTTTTTATTTTGTGTCGCCTTGATTTCTAATGATGAAGATAAGAAAAAAAAAAAAACAAGTTTACATGAGAGAATATTCATTAAATCAAGTTCGACATCTAGTTATAGAAAGGTTAATGAGAAAATATGTTGGTAATAGTATTTGCCTTGAACTAGTAAGCTGTATTTTAGGAAAACAGTAATACCTTCGATGACTCTATGAATTTTCTGTAATTTTCTAGATAGAATTGGACTTCGAACCCTTGATGAAAGTTGTAGGAAACATCTTTAGGAATAACATATTAAAATTTGAGAACAAATGGACAAGGTTTGGCTAGTAAAACGATTTTTCTTCTATAAGTACTAAATCTGGAAATTTATTACAGAATTTTAGGAAAGAAGATAGAAATTATTGTTCTTAATACAGTGAGTTATAGACTTAGGTTTTTTCATGGAAAATGTCAATCTATGTCTCTTCTATAACATACTAAAATTTCATATCAATTCAATAAGATTTGATATACTTTCTGTGTCTGTGATCAAAACTGCTCATTTTAATCCATAAACTGTTTTGACCCGAGAATGAGAAATAGTTGTTTCACCTCTTGTAATTGACTTGCATAACACACATGGAGTCTAGTGACCTTATGATAGTTGTTAGTCTGTATATGAGCAAGTCTCATCCATCATTTGAAGTATGGTTATAATATGGATACCAATAGTGACATATGTATGCAGTGAATGTGATGCATAGTGCTTGATTATGGGGTAAAAATCTGTTAGGTATAGTATGGGACGTGCCGAAATGGATTTTATCTTATAATTTGAACATGCGCGTATGAGAGTTAAGTGTATAAATTATACTTGAGATAGTTGTGTATTTTTTAGGCCTTTTTGCATACGATGATTATATTAATCAAAGGCGTGATGTGTGAAATGTGTGCTTGAATGAGTAAGAGATTTCCATCAGTACTAAGATACAGGTGATGCCCCTCGGAAGTGGGATGCCCATGCTGTGTGATCTTGAATGCCTCGGTCTCGTGTTATTGAGATGTCTCGGAGTGAAATGCCCTTGTGTGTGATCAAGGATGCTTCGGTTGTGTGATACCGGGATGCCTCGAAGTGAGATGCCCCATGTTGTGTGATCTTGGGAGGACCTCGGTTGTGGGATACTGGGATGTCTCGGAGTGAGATGTCCATAATTGAATATTGTGGAAGTCCGGATGTGGGATTCCAAAAGTGACTCGATCGAGTCGGCAGAGTTTCGGTGAGTAAACTGATCGAGAGTGGACTTGATATTCACACTAAATTATAATTATGTTTGGCGTGTGAGTTGTGCATATTAGTGTTTCATTTCATTTTGATGTAGATTGAGAATGTGATAGATCTATATATGAATGCATTTAGTATGTCTCATATATAATGGTTATACATGTGATGCATTAATATTCATTTAATTATACCCGTGACAATCCTGTCTTAGTATCTTAAGCTATTTGGTCATGTCTCTCTTGTATACTTTGGTAATCGTGGATTGTTTAGGTTAGAGCCTCATTATTTCTTTACTGGGCATAGTTTTTGCTCATTTTCATATTGATAGTATGGACGTGCTGCCGATAGCTCATTATGGTGTGATAGCACGTATTGAGGCTACTTTTAGTGATGTGTTTGACCCTGATGTGGAGATGACTTTTACAAAGTATGAGGCTACATTGTAGATGGACGACAGCATATCTGATTTGATCCCAATGAGGTTTGTTGCGTGGTTTGTCAACCAAGAAGGAGAGATGTTTAGCCCTCTTCCTTTTTGTGCTAGAGGACCTAGAGCTAGGACGAACGGCGTCTAGACGCCTATGATCATATAGAAGCTGGAGGAGTGTCTTTTGTTTTTTGTTAGACGTGGGCTTGTGTGGGAATAGTAGAGTTAGATACCCCCTCACCCTTTTCTCCCTAGCTATTTACTTGCGCTTTTACTTTTGAACTTGTAAATATGATGTAAATAGGCGAGGTACTTGTAAGAAGTCTAGGTCGATTTTTGTAAGCCTGGATGTTGGTAAGGAAAGTAACGAAGCTTCTCATGATCTTTATCTATAATCATAAATGGATTGTCTAATATTATGAACTGGTAAGACTATTGCAGGATAACCTTACAATATAAATTTTAGATTTTAAATAATCCATGTTATACATGCTAACCTTCAAAGGTGAACACTATAGACTAACAAATGGAATTTATAAGTCCTGTAAAATAATAATATTTGTAATTTCCGCTTGTGCTTAGTACGTGACGCTATTGGGACGTCTCCCTAGGCTATGTTGTTTCTGAAGAAGGCATCAAGATGGATCCTAACAAGTTATAAGCGATCATAAGTTGGCCCGTTCCAACATCTATACATGATATACAAAGTTTGTATGGTTTGACATCATTTTATCGCTGCTTTATCAAGCATTTCGACACTATTATTTCTCCTATCGCCAAATGCTTAAAGGGGGGAATTTCAAGTGGATTGAAGAGGCATAACAAGGCTTCAAACTTCTTAAAAAGAAGGTAGCCAAGATTCCTATTCTTGTACTTCCATATTCTAATAAAGTTTTTGAAGTTAATTGCGATGCGTGTAATATGGGAATTGGTGCAGTTCTTAACCAAAAAGGAAAGACTATTACATTCTTTAGTGAGAAGTTGATTGAACAATACAATAATTACTTCGCTTATGATAGGGAATTTTATGCCATTGTTAGAGCTTTAGATCATTGGCAACATTATCTATTGTTCAAGTAGTTTGTTCTCTATTCAGTTCATGAAGCCTTGAAGTACGTAAATACTCAACATAAGCTCAATAATTGGTATGCCAAGTGGGTAGAGTTTCTTCAAGCTTTCACTTTTCTTATTAAGCATAAAACTGGAACTCTTAATCGAGTGTTGGATCCATCAAGCCATAGGCAATCCTTGCTATCCACAATGCAAGTGAATGTTTTAGGCTTTGACATGTTCAAGAAGCTTTATGAAAATGATACAGACTTTAGGTAGACATGAAAAGATTGTTCAAATGGTCCAAATTAGCAATTCTTATAGCAAGATGGGTTTCTTTTTAACAATAATTATTTGTGCATACCAAGGAATTCTCTAAGGGCAGCCATTATCAATGAAGCTCATGGTGGAGGATTAGCTGGTCATTTTGAAAAAGACAAGACACTCTCTCTTGTCCAAGAAATTTTTTATTGACCTCGAATGGAGAAAGAGATTATGAGACATGTGGAGCAGTGTCAAACTTGTCACATTGCCAAAAGTCATACTCAAAACACTAGCTTGTATACTCCATTATCGATACCAACCGCCCTTTCGGATGATGTGAGCCTAAATTCTGTAGTTAGTTTACCTAAGACACAAAGGGTAAAGACTCAATTATGGTAGTTGTTGATCGATTCTCCAAAAGGGTGCATTTTGTACCATGTAACAAAAATTTGGATGCCACTCATGTGGCAAATCTTTACATTTAGGAGATCATGAAACTTTATAGTATTCCAAAGATAATGACATTCTATCAGGATTCAAAGTGTATTAGTCATTTTTTGTGCACATTTTGGAAGAAGCTAGGCACAACTCTTCAATTTAGCTCTTCTCATTATCCCAAACCGATGGGCAAACTGAAGTTATTAATCAAAGTTTGGGAAATCTTTTAAGGAACTTGCTTGGAAATAACCTGCGTCAATGGGACTTCACTTTGTCTCAAGCTAAATTTGCATACAACCAGTCTTCAAGTCAAACAACTAGGAAAAGTCCTTTTGAGGTTGTGTATTGAAAAAATTGGAAGAGGTATATCTCAAGTGCTAAAACTTGGCATAGGTGAACATATAAGTGCCAAAACTTCTAAAAAGTACACTTAGGTTGCGTATGGCAACATTTCTTGACCGGGGAACAATTTTTTTTCAGAAATAGTTCTTTTCTATTTCTATTCTAGGGAACAATTTCTGTGTAAAAAAATCTATTTGGTAACCACACAAAATTTTTACTCTAGAAATAGAAAAAAATAGAAATGCGTTTGGTAAAGAATAGTTTTTTTTTTATATTTATTTGTTTTTTATTTTTTCGGTCAACCGCCGCCACCGCTAGACGCCGCCGCCGCTATCGGACGACCGTCGCCCGCCGAGGTAAAAAAAAAAAAAAAACTATTTAATTAAAAACAAAATATAAAATAAAAATATAAAATATAAAACTACTTATTAAAAATAAAAATAAAATAATAAATAGTTTAAAATAAAATAATAAATAGTTTACAATAAAAAATTAATTAAAAAATAAACTATTTATTATTTATTATTATTAATTAATTTTTTATTTTAAACTATTTATTATGTTATTTTAAACTATTTATTATTTATTATTTTATTATTTTATTATTTATTTAGTATTTATTATATTATTTATTTTTTAAATAATAAATAGTTTCTTTTTTATATTTATTTAATTTTTTTCTATTTTTTATTTTTTACAAAAAATAAAACTATTTAATTTTTTTATTTTTTATATTTATTTGTTTTTTCTTTTTATTTTTTTATTTTTTTAATTTTTAGCAATGTGCAAAAGCGGGCGGCGGTCGCCGCGGCGGCGCACGCCAGCGACCGACGACGATCGGCGATGACGGCGGTCGGTCGGCGGCCGGTAGCGACGGGTGGTGGCGGGCGAGGCGGGCGGCGATCAACGGCGGTCAATGGTGATCGGCAAGAGAAGAATAAAAGAAAAAAATTCATTTATTTCTTAAACTTGTTCCCTGGAACAAGAAGCAACTTTTTTACTTCTCATTTTTATTCCAAAACCATTCATGGGCTAACTTTTTGTTCCTTTAAACAAAAAGATAACTTGCTCTTTACCAAACGGGTTTTCTATTCTTTTTTTGTTCCGGGAACAAAAGAATAGAAATTTTTGGTCAAGGAAGATTACCATGTACCACCTTAAGTGCCATTTTTTTTAAAAAAAATAGACATTTAGGATGTGTTTGTTTATGTTTCTTTCAAAAATTGTTCCAGGGAACGAAATAGAAAAATGTATTTCGCTTCGGGAACAATTTTTGAAACAGAAGAACACGTTTGGTAAATTTGTTCTAGAAATAGAAAAAGAATAAAAACACGTTTGGAAAACTTGTATAATTTTTTAAAAAAAAAAATTTTAATATTTTTTCCTTTTTTCTTTTTCCTTTTTCCTTTTTTCCTTTTTCTTTCCTTTTGGCCGGTCGTCGACCTCGACCATGGCCGGCAACCGGCCGATGAGGGCCGGCGGCCTCACCTAGCCATGGCGAGGCTCAGCCTTGGCGAGGCTCTTGGTGGTTGGGCGAGCTCGGCCTTGCCGGATCTGGGTGAGCTCGCCTAGCCAAGGCGAGGCCAAGCCTCGCCAGGGGCCAGTGACGTTCCGACAAAGTCGTCGGCCATGGCCGAGGCCGGAGAACAGCCAAAGAAAAAAGAAAAAGAAAAGAAGAAGAAAAAAAAGAAGAAGAAAAAGAGAGGAGAGAGAAAATTTGTTCTTAAAAATTGTTCTAGTGTTTCTTGTTTCTTGTTTCTGTTCCAAATGTGTTTCTAGGAACAAAAAAATATATTTGAAACAAAAATGCAAACAAACGCATTTCTATTCTTTTTTTATTCCTCGGAACAAAAAAACAGGAATTATGTTTATAAACAAAAAAAAAAGTACAAATAAACAGGCCCTTAAGTGCCAACTCCGACAAGACTTGTCAGAAATTCGATGTTGCATTATTTTATTAATAAAATTAGTCTATGTGGTAGCCGGAAATCCGATGTGGCTTGTCAAAAATCTAACGTGGCTCGCCAGAAATTCGACATGGCTCGCTGTTAGCACTTAAGTGTTCTTTTCTTCTCTAATTTTGGCACTGAAATGTATCTTTTGGAAGTTTTAACACTTATATATCCACCCATGACAAGATTTGACACTTAGATTGTCTGCATCTCAAAAAAAAATTCTATTAGTCCCTTGGACTTAACTCCACTTCCCATCTCTCAACATTTTAGTGGAGATACCGAGAATCATACCAACTATGTAAAGAAGTTTCATGAGCAAACTCGGGAAATGATCATAAGGCATAATGCAAGGTATGAAGAGAGAGCAAACAAACATTGAAAGCCTGCTAAGGAAGGAGATTTGATTTGTTTACATCTTCGAAAGGAAAGGTTTCCTCAAGGTCTTCATGGGAAGTTGAAGCCTAAGATCGATGATCCTTTCAAAGTGCTGTAAAGGATTAGAGATAATGCCTCTAGTGAGTATGTTGTTTCAGTGACGTTCAATGTAACGGATCTCTTTCCCTACCATGAAGATCTCTTTCCCTACCATGAAGATGAAGACAACGAAAACTCAAAGATGAGTTTACATGCAGCCCAAGCATCTTATGCCAAGGCATTCCTAGAAGTCATCAATTTTACAAGGGAGTTGTCGATTTAGTGGGCAAATCATCGATCGCATTGGTACCGATTGACCACCTAGTCGTCAATTGACAAGGCAATTAGTGGTTCCGAGTCTACTTCAATCACTTTGCATTTGGAGGGTGACTACATTCTTTGAAGTCCATTAACTTGGTAACATTGGAATAAACAAATCTTAGATACATGCACCTAACAACATTTATTTCTTATATTTTCAAGGTCTAGTAAATGTCATTTAAAGTTTCTAAAGTCCTTATTTAATTGGCGTTGTTTTCCAATAAGACTAGTTTTTCTTCCCTCTAGTCGTTTTGTCTTTTCAAAGAGTCTTAGTTAATATCAATGCTTGGAGGGTTGTTTGAAGTTCATCTCTATAAGCATGCTAGAATGAATAAGGAGGTAGATTTGTTTTGAGCTATAACTTATTTAGCCTTTGGCTTGAGAACAATAAGAATTTCTTGTCTTTTCCTTATCTCTAAGGTGGATTCCTACAAGTGTTGAGCAACTTATCCCTTTAAGTACTCATTTGTGTTACCTCTTATTTCTCTACACTTTCTCTAATGTCAAGATAGTTCTTGAATATTATGGACTTGAGATCGAGCTAATCGAGAAATAACCTGGAACTATATCCTAATGAATCGAAACGCTTGGAACAATGGGGAGTACTCTACTATCATTACGGGCGTTCATAAAGATGGACACGTTATCGCAGTATCGACATTGAAAGGCTGGACCAAGGGGCCTTTGGTCCGGCGCTGATTCATCCTTCGGACAAGGCTTTGCACTCGTTTGAAAGCCCATCTCAATTTTACCATAAAATGCCCAGCCAGTGAATTATATTGGGATACATTGTGATCTTGCGTTTTGAAGCCATTTTATCAACCAAAAATTGGCAATTTTACGACTAGATTTTACTTTCGTAAAAATGTTCTGTTTCCCTTAAATATGACATTGTTTCAGATCCTTGAGACTCATATTTGAAAGAACATGCAATTGATTTAGATCATCCTGGATCTTGTGTCGGGTCAAATATTTGAAAGACCAAGGGGCCTTTTGGTCAAGCTCTTATACATTCTTCGGATGAGGCTTTGCACTCGTTTGAAAGCCCATTTGATTTTTACAAAACAAAGCCCGGCCAATGATTTATTTTGGGATATATTAGGATCTTGCATTTTGAAACCATTTTATCTACCAAAAATTGGCAATTTTTAGACTAGATTTTACTTTCGTAAACATGTTTTGTTTCCCTTATCTATGACATTGATTTAGATCTTTAAGACACATATTTAAAAGAACAAGCAATTGGTTTCGATCATCTTGGATCTTGCGTTGCATCAAATAGATCATTCACAATGATTCATCGTGAAGGTATATAGAAACCCATAAATTGCTTGTCTATAATTTTGTTGGTAAATTACCGATTTCGTGATAAGTCACTGACATTTTATCATGATAGCTATTGCGCCAAATCTGCTCATTGGCAGCCTAAGCCCTTCATCGGCTCTGGCAAAGGGTTTGAGATTTTTTAATAAAAAAAAATAAAATATGCAGCAAAAACCTCTTGCAAAATCTTTTTGCTAAACAGTACTTAAACCCAAAATCACCTTATAGATAGCTTTTACCAAATACAATTTGTATTTTCCCAAAGGGCTTTTGGCTCTTAGCATTTACATTACACCAAAAACCCATTTCCAAAGTTGAACCAAGCCCACTCCCGGTATACTTGAGTTTCTTACCAACCTTTTTTCTTGAAGTTACCAATCAATTTCAAGTTATCAATTTTTTAGCTAGTTATCCACATTTATTTAGTCTTTTGCGAATCAACAAGTTTTCGTATGAATTATCAATTTTTATATTGAAATTGGTAAATTTGGGATAAAATTACTAATCTTTTTTTTTGTGCTTCTTTTTGTTTCCCGATGAAGTTAATAACTAGTTTTAGGCTACCAACTCTTATTCGAGGAACATAGCAACGTTAATTCAATTGATTCTATGTAATCAAAAGCTGGTAGATTAATAGAAAAAGTTACCAGTTCGAAAGCAATCAAATAAACATTGATAAGTGACTCAAGCATGATTAACCTAAAACTAATTAATAACATTCAGTGGGACAACAATAAGTTTATATTTCAAGTAAAGTTGGTACTGACCAAAAAAAAAAAGTAAAGTTGGTAACTCCAATAAAAGTTGATACATCCTACGAGAACTTGATAATTTAGAAAGGATATAAGATCAAATAGTCGTTGGTAAATGATTTCGATTAGAGTTGGTAACCTAAAATTAGGAGGTAACTTTATTGAAAAAAATGTTGGCACTTAACTCAAATAAGGTTGGTAATTTGAAACTAAAGTTAGTAACTTCAATAAAATAACCAAGTTGGTCCTAAATCTTTTGTATGAATACAAATTTAGTCAAATTTTTTCATTTTGGCGTGCTACATAGAAAGGCCAGTCCAGCAATTCTTCATAGTAATTGGTCGAAAGAATTACATTAGTATTTCACGCCAAAAGATTTAGGATTATATTAGCAAATAAAAAATTTTAAGATTGAATTGGCATCTGTACAATAAGTTTACGACCGATAAAGTAATAATCTCGAAAAATTAGTAGAATACTAGAAAGTTGGTAAGTTATTGAAAAAATTGATGATTTGAAAACAACTTTAACATAAGTTAGCAAATTATCTAAACAAGGGTTGATAATTTAAAACTAGATGATAACTTAGTAACTAAAAGAGGTAGTTGGTGAATCACTTGAACTAAGGTTAGTAAATTCATATGAAGGTTGCTAACTTTGAAATGTCGGTAGCAATTTACGGCTAGCAATTGCCATCCAATCACAAGTGTGGGTGATTCAAAGTAGAAATTGAAACAGTTGGTAATTGCAAACCAGTCAAATATAGACTGATAAAGTTAAAATAAGCACTTGTAACTTCCCTATACGTTATCGGGACAATGAATCGGGCGGCTGTCATAGGTTACTTATTCGAAACTTACCAACATTATTTACAACCCCCCAATGTTCGAAATCGTTCTAACCGTCGAGCATACGGGACAAAAGAATTCTGCCCGATCTTTGATGATTGGGGCAAACCTTTTTCAATCCGCCAATCATCCCATCTGGTCGAGGAAGGTCCCATTAACAAGTAATCACAATGATGATGAGGATGATAAGCAAGAATATATCTTGGGATTTCGCAAATCCGTGCCGCGCAACATCGAGCGGTGGCTTTTCCATGACGATGACGTTAATACTTGTTCAAGAGATTCCCCGTTCCATTACAAACCCTAGAAAGAAGAAAGAAAGGGAGAGAGAGACAGAGAAGTCGCGCGTGCGCAAGATGATGTGACTGGCTTTCCATGAGACGATCCAGATTAGATATGCCTTTGTCTTCCTTTCCATCCGGGACCAAAACAATAAAAGCTCGCACGCACGCACACAACCTTCGCTTCGCTCGTACGTTGTGCCATGTTCCTTAACACGAGTCTCTCTCTCTCTCTCTCTCTCTCTCTCTATCTCTATTTTCTATCTCTTCTTTTGGACTTTGGTATTGGGTTTTGGCCACGGGTTTGATTTGATGTGACTCTCTCTAATCTCTAAGGTTTGTTCGCTAATGACCTTTTGAGCTGTTATAATCAACGTCGGTTCCTGCGTTTTATCTCTCGCTCCTTTTTTTCCTGCTTTTGCTTAGAGCCGCAGGAGATGAGGTGCGTTAACCACGACCAAGAGTGGAAGCTTTACGTCACGTCGAGGATGACCAAATGAATGGAAAGGATAACCGAAAGAGAAGGATTTGGATGACTTTATAAAGGATTTAGATCAATATCACTTGGAATTTTGATTACGGGGGACCTATGGCGGGATCCGGTAAATTAGCAATGAAGATGAGTTTGGTCCGCACCGTCTACGAACCATTCGTCTAAGCAAAGAATGGATCAAATGAAAGATGGGAAAAAGATAAGCATTTGAACAGAGAAGCCGGCTCTTTCAATCAGTTTGAGTTTGTGATCAACCGGTCAGTCCTTCGTCCGCTCTCAAGTGGATGGACCTCATTCTGTTTTAGGAATTTGAGACATATCAAAATGAGATTAATGAAATCGTGGTCTCCAAAATGTCCTAAACTAATTACACTTTTACCAAGTCAACTTCAAACTTCTCAATTTTGTCAATTGAATCATAAATTTGAATCTATGCTGTCAATTTAGATCAAAATTTGATGATGTGAATATCAAATGTTCTACATGACGTGGTCAGTGTTAACATAAATAATTTTTAATAATATTCCCATATTTTTTTTTTTCATTTTTCCGGATTTTTTTCTTTCTATTTTTTTTTCCTTCTTGTGGCCAGCCGTCAACCATAGCCGAGAGGGCCTTGCCTAGGCCCAATCTGGCAAAGTCAACCCTCGTTGGAGTTTGCCTGATCACAACTTTTCTGAGGTAGGCAAGGCCAACTGACTATTGATAAAATGAAGAAGAAAAAAAATCATAAAAGGAATAAAAATGCTAAAATATTATCGAAAATTGTCTAAATCAACGCCAGCCATCTTATATAGCACAATCAGTGTCCACGTCAACAATTCCTAACTAAAATTGGTCAACAATTCCTAACTAAAATTGGTCAATTGGATTTAATTAGTAAAAATTGAAAAGATTTAGCACACAATTGACAAAATTAAAAGGTCGATCGCTGAATTGACAAAAATATAATAAGTTTAAGAATTTTTGAACCATTTTCTCAATTTATTTAACCTCAAAATGAGGCTACCTAAGTTGATGCTATGGTTTGATAACTCTTCAACCAATGTATGGTTAAAAAAAAATGTGTAGTTACTTTAAGATTAATTAGATTTTTCAATTTGTTTTGGGTCGCCCACATTATCCTCCGCCGAAGCACTTGAGCCAAAATTCGGGAGAGGCAAAGATTTGGCCACATTCTCACAATGGTAGTGAGATTATGACCATCGCAGCGTCCTTTGTTTTCTTTCTCAAAAACTAATGGCAATTGAGTTGTTTTAAGGTACCCTAACTCTAAAGGATCCACATCCTATTGTAAAGGAGTTGGCATAAGTATAAAAGGTCGTTTTGTAAATTGGGATGAGTGGTGACAAGAGTTGATAATTTTGAAACACCCATGGAAACATTTGTAAGCAATTTAAATAAGAATTGCAAATAAGTTATGGGAAAAATTTGTAATTTCAAAAAGACTAAATAGACGTTGGTAAACGAAGAAAATGAGATTGAAGAATAAGTGTACCAAAAAATTTAAAATATATTCTTCCGTCACTTTCATTCAATTTGACTAATGGAAAATTCTAGTGTTACTTTTTTTTATTACTTTCTTAAGCCAAATGACGCCACATCAAGAAAAAGGTTTAGAAAATTAAAAAAGATAAAAGGTACAATGAAAAAAATAAATAAGCTGACAATTTTATTTTATTTTTTATTTAAAAAAAAAAGGCAAGTAAGGTTTGTTTAGCTTCGTTGAAGCAACTCCTCTGATGAACTGAGCCGGGCCACTAATGGCGACCGCGGAGGAATCAAAGGTGGCCTTGGGGGGCACAACTGTTCTGGAACTTTGACAGAAGGTTGATTTGGCGAGTAGCGTGCTCCAAATTCTGAGAGGGAGAAGAAGAATTCACTCGCTTGCTCTTACCCAAAAGAAAAAAAGAGATACGTGTATTGGGATTTTTAAAATTTATTATGAAAGCTTGATTAAATTATAAAACTTTGAGAAAGTGAATCAAGTCTTGAAATTTGTTAAATTAATGTAATTAAGTTCTTCCGTTAATTCCGTTCAACTTGGGTAATGTGTTTTTTTCTATTATTCTCTCTCTCGCTACCGTGACTAAAATATGAGTGTTTTAGTCGTGTCAGCACCAAGTAAGTCATAAAAAAAGCTGACCGCCATTAACCAAATTGGAAAAAATTAATGAAATGACTTAATTGTACAAATTTGACAAGTTTTAGAACTTGACTACACTTTTTCAAATTTTTAAAACTTAATTACACTCTCATAATAAATTTTTACAACTTCCAATGCATTTATCTAAATAAAAAAGTGATAAGTACATTGGAAATCTCAAAACTTATCGTGAAAGTGTGAAATCCTAAAACTTCTAAAATATGCAATCATGAGCTAAAACTTATTAAATTGATGCAATTGACTCATTATGTTAACTCCATCTAATTTGACTAATAAAAATACCGACATGGCCTTTTCTTTTATTTTCTCCCTCCTATATGGCTTTTTAAGCATTTTCTCACTCCTATGTGGCTTTTTTTTTTTTTGGTCAGTCCTACTCTATACCTACTCTACACTCACTCTCAGACTTTTGCCCTGCCTCTTGCAGGGCGTGGGAGTCGAAACCCACTCCTGAAACTTGCGTGTCCTCACCCCATCCCTCCCTGAGAAGGTGGGGGTTTGAACCCCTAAAACATGTCTCAAATGACATCGTTGTGGTTCAAATAATAAATTTTTGACCAAAATCTTAACAAAATTAGATTAATAAATAAAAAGACTGATTTTCCATTTTTAAACCAACAAAAATAAAAAAGCCCACCGCATAAGCCCTCGTCGCAGCCATCCCACTACCACTAAAAAGGGTCGACAAGGGCCATGCAACCCCCATCCTGATCTAGCCAAAGGTCGCAAGGCTCTACTTGTAGTGAACTAAGTAGTACCGACATCGATACCGACATGCGACATGATAAGACACAATATGCCGATACATTGTTTCTAAAAAGATAGAGAATTCCGACACGTTAGAACATGTTATATATATATATATATATACACACACACATAATAAGTTATCATTTTTATGATTATTTAATCAAATAAATTTGATTCAAATAAATAAATAATAATAAAGAGTCTAGAATGAATTAACACTAAAAACATTAATCCATCATTTGCTGATATCATTCATTATTTCCACTAATCCTATTAGGAAAAGAAAAACAATCCACATTCTACACTCACTTGTCAACGTGTACTGGAAGAGGAGAAAAAACGAACTTGTGAGTGAATTGTGTATCGCGAGAAGTGAAAATCAGAATAAAAGAAAAGATTATGCTTTTTCTTCTTTTCCCCCTTTATTATTATTTTTTATTTTTTTATATTTTATTTGTGTACATATTTACATTTTGACCTATTATTTATTGAAAATTTTTAAAATTGATCCCAGGTTTATTGGAATCACATGCCAGAATTCTGAACTCAAGTTTCAAAATTCCGAACTCAAGTGTTGGAGAATGTCAGGAGAGTTGATTAGGTGTTGAAAAATTTAATACCTGTTGACCGAGCATTGGAAAATGTAAGGAGAGTTAACCAAGTGTCGAAAAATCTTAAATATGTTGATCAAGTGTCGGAGAGTCATGTCGGAGTGTCCGACATGACACGGAAACTCCCGAAGAGTATCGGTGCTTCTTAGGTGGTCAATGAGAACCTACCATCTTCGGCTTTTTTGTGTTCTTTTTAAAAAAGGAAAATTAGCCAATTTAATTTGGTTAAGAAATTAGGATTTCGACTAAACCAATGTCATCTTAGTCTTAATGTTTGATGCTAATGCCTCGCAGGAGAGACGAAATTATTTAAAAAAAAAAAATCACGTAGAAGAGAGAAAATAAGGGGGAAAAGGCCACATTTAGCAATTTATGTTAATCAAGTTAAACAGAATTAACGAAATGACTCAATTGCATCAATTTGACAGATTCTAAAACTTGATTGCAATTCTGTAAGTTTTGATAAAGGCTAATAAATACACCTAGAGGGGGGGTGAGTAGGTGTTCAAGAAATTCTTTTCAAATCTTTAACAAAAATCCTTTGGTATGAAAATAAAATCAGAGATAAATGAATCACGTAGCTATAAAATAAATAGAGTAGGGTAAGAGAATTTTTTACACAAAGATTATAGTGGTTTGGCTTGTTGTAAGCCTACGTCCACTCTCCACGCTGGCAGCCAATTGGCTGTAATCACTATGTAGCAAATTGAGAGCTTTTACAGTTCACGAACTAGACTTCTTTTGATGAGAGTTTATTCTACAGCTTCTCGCAATTTTGCACTGTAAGTGTCTCTCCTTAGTACACAATTTGAGCACAAGAGATTTTGAGCACAAAAAGTTTCAGAGAATCGAACTTCGAAATTTTCTATCGGCTCACTCATATTTTCAAATAACTTTGACACACCTTAAATATCCCTTCGTGCCTCTATAGCCGTTAGCACTTTCTAAGAATTCATCCAATCTACCCGTTGGAATGAATCAATTTAGGTGATCTTCATGTTGTCGAATATATATAAGTAAAAAATAGCTCGTCAATCCTGCTCGCCCATACAATCAGGATCTTGAGTTTCTAAAACTAGATCCTTCCAAAACTTGCTTGATCTTCAACAGATAAAATCCAAAAAATCTTTCGAGCTCAGAATCACAGCCAGAAATCTTTCACGGATAAATAAAGGAAAATAATATCCAAATCTTGATTTTCTTAACCGTAAGAATGAACTACTGACAGCTTGGCAAAAACGCAAAACTGAGTCTGACTGTCTTCAAATTTTGATAGGGTCAGGAGTTCATCAGACCGTAACTTCTAGGTCTGGTGACCTTCAAACGGAAATGCTTAGGTCTTGAATTCTTCAGACTTAAGCGACTGAGTCTTGGATTTTTCAGACTTAACTGTCGATGAAGTTTTATCAACTTCAAAACTCACAAGGGATTTTTCTTCAACAAATTTTAGGACTAAATCATAATTTAGTGATAAGTTATAGGACCAAACATGATTCAAACTTCTCTCTCCTCACATCGTGCTTAGCACAATGGCGAATTTCTCTACATATGGCTTCTTTTCTCCCCAGTCGCCAAGTTACTGTGAATCAAGTTTGTGTCGATGAAGAGAGAGGTAGTACACTCCGACGGCATGGAAAACGGCTCGAAGACAAAGGGCATGGATGGGGCCATCGCCTCGCAGCGACTCGAACCTGTGAAGAAAGAGTCAGCACAAGTGACCTAGCAAGATGACTTTGCTTGCAGAGCTTGCGCTTCCTCTACCTTGCAGTAGAAAAACCTCATCAATGGTTGGCCACAACGTCTTCATATTTGTTGAAGTTCGTTCTTCAGTTGTTTTATATGTCAAGTTTCTTGTTCCTTTCCTCTTTTCTTATTCTATTCCCTTGAACGGTAATGTAAACCACACTGGCTCACGAAAAATAATAATCACATCAGCATTTTTCGCTAGCTAAATTGATGGAGTTATTGACTTAATTATACAATTGTAACAATTTCAAAATTTGATTATACTTTTTGAAAGTTTCAGAGCTCAATTGTATTTTCGTAACATGTTATAAAATTTCTAATGCACTTATCTCTAGGATTGATAATGTAAACTTAAATGGTAAATTATTGAAAAAGTTGGTAATTCACTCAAATTAAAGTTTGTAAGTTCAGATTAAAATCAATAAATTTGCAATGTTGGCACACCTCGCAAATCAAAGCCGATAAGCTATGACAAAAGCTGCTAATGTTGAAACAATCTAACGATGTTAAGTGAGTCAGATAGATGTAGGTAACTTGAAATTAGTTGATAACTCAATATCAAAAAATAAAAATAAAATGAATCGATCAAATAAAGATGGTAAATTCATAAAAAAAGAGTTGGTATTTATGAAACAATTTAACGATGTTAAGTGAATCGAATAAAAGTAGGAACCTTGAAATTAGTTGATAACTCAACACAAAAACAATTTAACTAATCAAATAAATGATGGTAAACTCATAAAAGAATTGACGACTTTGAAAGATTGGTACGACTTAATAAATAAATTTGCCAAATTACGAATAGATGTTTGTAATTTCGAAAGTACCAAATATTTATTGTGAGCGAGCAAAAAAAAAGTTGATATTTCCAAACTAGTTGGTATATTAGTATATTACTCAGTAAAAACAGAAGAAATAACTCAAATTAAAGTGAGTGGTTAAGTACGAAAGTTGATAAGCACAAAAAAGTTGGTAATTTTCAAATGCTAGTAGTTGCTTATAAGCAATGGTAACTTAGTAAGTGAATCAAGTAAAAGGTAGATTGACAACATAATTAGAGACATGTTGACAAATAACTTAATTAAGATTGGCAATTTCCTACACAAACAAAAGTTGGTCGTTTGATGGATTGTTAGTCTTCAAACAACCAATAAGTATTGATAACAGAAATAAGAGTTAGTAAACTACAACATTCACATTAAGATTGGTAATTTCATATAAAGTTGATGAATTAGAATGTTACTAAGTAACACAAATAAAAATTCATTATTAATTGAAAAAATCAACAATTTTCAATAGGTTAGTTATCATAGGAATCAGCAATATACTAACAATTACCAATTTGTTGGTTGGTTTTTGTATTCAATATACAAAACTTACTAGCAAACCTAAGTAAATTCTTAAACTGTTTCGTTTGAACTCTAGGATGTATAATTTGGGGGTATTCCCACCTGCATGGGGTTGACAAAGATTTGCCCAAGATTAGGGGGCATTGAGAGGAAGGTAGACTTCCCATCCTTTTTTCAAAAGGGACTAGCGTCAAATAGGTAGGTTAGTAGTCTCCCGCATCTAGAGTGAAATGGTGAAAACTCACAAGGGTTCTTGCTAAATTGGCTTGTGCTTCACACAATGTATTTCAACAAACTTGTCGGCTTAGTAGCCCCAGTTTCAAACAAGCAATAAGTATGGATAATAAAATCAAATAAGAGTTAGTAACCTAGAATTGATTAATAATTGTATTGAACAATGATTTTGTAAAAAATTTCACATTAAGATTGGTAATTTTGTATTAAAGTTGGTGAATTAGAATGCTACTAACAAAAAAAAATTGTAATTAATTGAAAATTTTTGACAATTTTCAATAGGTTAATTATCATGGAAGTCAGTAATATACCGACAATTACCAATTTGTTGGTCATTTTTTATATTCTATATACAAACTTATCGGCATTAATTGAAATATATCGATATTAATTGTTTACACCCAAAAAATGTCCAATTTTTTTTTTTTCCAAAATGCGATAACTTGAAGAATCGAGAACTTGAAAATCTAGACAAAAAAAGTGGAGTCGGTAATTTCATATACAATCGCCAAAAAAGTAACCTCTGCTTGTAAGCTCTATCTGTAACCTCTCTTTATAACCTCCTTTTGTAACCTCTCTTTATAATTTCTCTTCGTAACCTCTGTCGAGAATCATTGATTGTAAGCTTTAAATAGCCAAGCCTCCTACACAAATCATATAAATTTACTATCTTCAATTATCTATATTTTTCCATATTGCAATTTTATTTTTTAGACTTGCATTGTTGATCAAGTTACAGCGTGTATCTTATCTTGGCATATTCAAGTTTGGCGTTAATTAAATTTTGGTGAAATTTGTTTTTGTTTGGTTCATTAGTAATAGTTCTACTTTCCATGCATTGTCATCGATTAAGTTCTAATATGATTTGCATTTGTATAGTCTTGTTCATAGTAAAGCTGTTAGTGTCCTTATTTACTTTGATATTTCTTGCTTGAGGCCTTCGTAGAACATGTCTCCTTCAATTTAAAAATCGGAGAATGACTTTTGGTCAAAGGCATTTCATTGCAAGAGAAATTTTGGCAAAACATCTTTTTGACATTGCCAGTGGGGACTATCGTGGTTAGTTTGAGGAGATACAATAGTATGTATAAGGAATTAACTTGATTTTGACAATAATGGTGGTAACAATATGCCACCATTGCCTACTGAAGAAAGAGTGTGAAAGAGTAAGACATGCTAAGTCGTCAACTGCACAACTAATTCCTCATCATTATTTGAAGGATCAAATTGCTGAAATAGAAAAAATAATGGAGGTAGATCAAGCTCCTACGAGAAAGAAAGTTTGTTCCTCCATATTTCCCTATTAAAATATATCCATCCAGATATAACAAGCACACAAAAATTTGTGATCTTTAGGACAAAATCTCCGATATAACTAACTTGGAGATATCGACATTCTTGAGCAACTCATAGACGAACTAAGAAGGCAATTGGAGCCAAGTCTAGTGATGGTATCTGCTGTGAGGAAGCTTTCAGCAAACATCAAAATAAAAACCACTAACCACATGATGGAATACTTCGTCGATGTGGTCGAGCCAATGAACCGTCAACACCTTCCATGAGACCATACATGGGCCTAGAAAGTTGAGCCATTCAACTTAGATAAAAGGCAATCCTACTAATTTCGTAACTTTTGAATATGTTCCTTTATCTATTGCTGCTCAAGTTGCTTTTGGTACCGTAGGGCACATTGTATGGCCTCCGCCACCAAGTAGGATTATATAAAGGGTTGAAACTATTAGTGCAATCTACACCTATGGGGCCATGCTCGTTAAAGGAGGCAATTTCCTTGCACAAATCAAACAAATTTACCATCTTTCAATTATCTATGCTTTCCGTTACTACACTCACATCGTTGATTAAATTCTAGTGTGTTTCTTAGCTATAGTTTTAAATTCCAACGTGTATCTTTATAGGGTGAATATGGTTCCAAGGTAGAACTTGAAATCTAAAAACCGAACTGACGATAACTTGTAGGTTTTAGGTTTTAAAAAATGAGAAATTTGTTTTGATGAGTAGGTTCTATTGGAAGAACCTAGAACCTGGAACTTAAAATCTGAAACAAGTTTTAATATTTTTTTTGTCCATATTTTTATGTGATTCAATAATGAATGTATAATTTAGAAGTATTAGTCTGACTTTTCATTTTATGACTAAGATTTTTACTTTATTAATGTTCATATTTTTCGCGTGTCTAAATATAAGTTATAATTAGTGAATTTAATCGTTCAAATAATAATATATGTGAAACCTGAGTAGATTCTGAAGTCGATCTGAAACTTGTGATAAAGTAGATTTCAAGTTTCAAAAAATAAAAAATCTATTGTAATGAATAAGTTTCAAATTTCAAGTGAAACATGCATTGAATCTAGAACCGCTTATCTATAATCTTTATCTTAGCGTACTTTGGCTTTGATGTTGATTAAATTCCGATATAATTTATTAACATATGATTCGTTTGTAATAATTATACTTTTCAAGCCTTTGTCGCCGGTTAAGTCCATGCACAGTTGTGTTTGCACGGTCTTGTTCTAAGTAAAGCTGTTAAATCCTCATTTACCTAAATATTTTTTTCGAAACCGCCACAAAATCTGACTTCTTTAATTAAAAAATCGAGAACAACGTTGGAAGAGAAATTCCGACCGAACAATAATTTTAATTCACTATATCCTTTTTATTCACCTTTTAACCACAAAATATAAAATTAGAATGAGCAAGAGGACAAGACGTCAGCTCAGTTTTTCAGAATTGACCTTTTGGACTTTTCCGTGGGTAGACTGCCGTCGTGCTACACGCCCCTAAAGAGCGTAGGGCTGCAGGCCCCTTGTAATTCGTGTCTCATTGGCTTTCCTGAAGAATAGGATACCATCTTCTCCTCATGCTAGAGAAAATTAGGGCGCGTATGATAAAAAATATTTCTGGAATTATTTTAAAAACAATTCTGAAATATTTTATTAATAAAAACAAAAACAATTCTGGAATAGATGTTAAAAAAATTCTGAAATAAAAATTCGTTTGATGAAATTATTTTATTTTTCTATTTCGAAATAGGTTCTTATTTCGAAATTAGGTTTGACTACAAATCGAAATAAAAATTTTTTATTTTTCTATTTCTGAAACAGAAATGAGAAATAAAAAAATTTTCATCGTTCATCATTGCCGCCGCTCCGCCGCCACCGCCGCCGCCGCCCGCGCCCCGCCATGCCGCCGCCGCCCGTCACTGTGCCGGTCATCGCCGCCGCCGGCCGCCGGCTCTCCGTTCGAAAGAAAGAAATTTTGTATCGTTATCAAACGAATTTCTATTTCTAGAGTAGAATTTTTGTGTCGTTCTCAAACAGTTATTTTTGCTTAGAAACTCGTCCCGAACTAAAAAAAAAAAAAAAAAAAAAATCTATTTCTATTCTAGAAACTATTTTTGGAACAAAGATAATTTCATGCGCGCCTTAGCAAACAGCTCCTTTTTTTGGTCAAACAAGTAGAGCTTAATAGTCATAAAAGCATCCATTACCAAAATATATATATATATAATCATAAAAGCAGAGTGCACTCCAATTTATTTTTATACTACAACAATATTACTTTTAAGATTTTTCTTTTACCTTAACAGATCGAGGATAGAAATTAACAATAATAGTAATTTGTATTTATCTTGCCAAGGATAATGTTGCCAACAACGTAGAATCTGCTTCACTCCAGCCTGATCAATTACCCATTGTTTATATCCTCAAACGGGCAAAAATTGGGAGGTTCAAACCTAACCAAACTCTAAATAGGTCTCCAATTAGAACACGTTAGTTTGGTAAAACTTATAACTCCTTTCTTTTCCCACGTTATTATTGGCTTTTCTTCTTGACCAATAGCAACTTATGCGCCGTCTCTCTAGCATACACGTAAACCACCGTGGACTGACTTCGTGCACCACTGAATAACTGCCTTACTTACTCAATCATAGGGCTTGACGAAAGGGCTCTCTAGCTCGACTAAAGGGCTCTCTCTTTTTCTCTCACAAAAAAAAGGTCTGGACAATTATGGACCTAGATTTCAAGTTCATAAATAAGGTTGTCACAGAGAGAGAGAGAGATTCATTACTTTAGGAGTCAAGACAAGATACAAATGTGACTACCGACACTCGTGATCAAACATCAAGAAACGGTGCACCTATTGATGGTGCCTCAGCAACTCAGATGGTAGTTAGATCATAGAGAGAAAGGAAGTGAAGGGAAGCCTTTTTGCTACCACGGAGGAATTTTATGCAAACTTTCTTGTATAGATATAATGGTCAATTCGTCAAGAAAATCGTACTATGACACCCGAACCCCACGAACCCTAGAATTCCAATGGATACGAAAGATGTCGGTCATGTTGCTCCATCGAGTATGTATCTGACAAATCCAGCTACTTTAATTGTTTTCTAAGATGAGAACTAGTCAAAGGAACACGGGTTTGACGACATCTCACCCCTCCCAAAATAATAAATTATTTTCGAACATTAATAATGATAAGATTGAGGGGATTGGAGAAACTTGGATGGGCTTTTGCCACGTATCCCTCGTCCGACCACCTCCCAAAATTAGACACACGATCTTTTGTCTCTACTTTTAAAATTTTTAAATCAATCAGCTTAACGATTAAAACTACTCGGAAATTGGACCATTAAACTAATAGAGGGGATAATATAAAAAAAATAATCTCCTTGGGAAAGCATCGAGTAGCTAAGTTTATATATTCTTTTGTCATTTTATAATGTGAAAAGATCAGCCTTTAGGTAAAGTTTCCATTAATTAACTAAGTACCTCATGAGTCTCCAAACATCTTAGTTTCCTTATTTGTCATGCAAGGAAACTAGGTATTCAGACAAGTGGCACAAATCTGCCAAACCTTTCTCAATAAAGAAACAATTGATCTCACCGTTCAAGAGACAAGAAAGTTGTTATGCAAAATAAAATAATGTACAATAGGCTTTTTAGGGAAAAATAGAACATACAAGAATAGATGATTCTACGCAGTACTTCTTAATAATATATAACCTCTACTACTATTTTCATATATGTTCACTTTCTTTTGCCCATCGCGTTGTCTTAAACT
Source organism: Eucalyptus erythrocorys (assembly GCA_014182555.1). NCBI lineage: Eukaryota > Viridiplantae > Streptophyta > Magnoliopsida > Myrtales > Myrtaceae > Eucalyptus > Eucalyptus erythrocorys. The sequence goes on along the minus strand of CM024605.1, from coordinate 36,613,803 downwards.
CGAGCATGGTGCCCAAAGCAATCATTGGTGCAACACAATCAATGGATCAAATGATAAAAATAAATGGCGATTATTGTATGAAATATGCCGGTTGATCCACTCTTGTTAATTAAAACTTCTAAGTTTAAATTACCAGTCTAAATCAGAGGCGAAAAGCCGATCCGGAAGGTCTACATCTACTTCGAGATGTAATCCAAGAACAATTAAAATCACGGCAGAAAACACATCGTTGGCCGACTACAGCACCTCAATAGGAGCCTAGTGAGTATGTTACTGTAGTCAAATGTACAAGGGCTGTAGAGAAGTATAACTATACAGTGCACCCAGCGGCTTAGAAATTTCCATTTCCATTTCCATCCTCTGTACAGGAAAGAAGAGGGGGAAAAGGGTGGGGGGAGAGAATCTGACATGCACTCATAGGACCAAGTGCTGTCCCGTGGACCAGCACTTTTTTCACTTTAATGCCCTCATGCCTTTACCACCGAGAGAGAGAGAGAGAGAGCGAGGGAGCGATGGAGAGGGAGCTGATCATCTTAAGCTTTAAGCCTCCGGGTTGAGAACTCCTCTAGTCGTTGTTTGCTTCTCATCTTCCTCATGCTCAAAGGCTCTACGTTCTCGACAGATCTTGAGCTCCAACAACATCAAGATAGGGCCAACAAAGCCCCCCCTCTCTCTCTCTCTCTCTCTCTCTCTCTCTCTCGGAGTCACAGAACCCTTTTGAGGTTTGCAGGAAGGAAGAGAAAAGAAATGAAGGAATAAAGAGGGGATGGACCCGTGTGCAGGCTGTGGAAGAGGAAGAACATGACCTTGTCGGTTGTTCTGCAAATGCCACTCCACACCGTCACCGCATTATCTCTCTCTTTCGTACGATCCCCACTCACCTGTTCCTCTCTCTCCTGCTTCTTTATGGCCTGGATGGCCACTAGGAAACACAATTCCTTCCCTTAAACCAAGACTCTCTCTCTCTCTCTCTCTCTCTCTCTCTCTTCTCTCTCTGGATTCTTTCAGATTTTAGGATTTAACGAGGCTACTGAATCAGCTGCTTCCTTCAATTCCCCAAATCTAAAGTGTCCCAAGACACTCAGGTAAGTCGTATGCTACTGGGGGACCCTCTTGTGCTTTAATCTCCTGATCTCGCAGTTTTCACTTTCAAGTTTCAAATACTTGACCTTTCTTTAGGGGGAAAAAGAGGAGATTGAGTTGGAGGTTTTTTGTGTGTTCCTTCTACTTTGGTTGCAAGACTTTGGAGCCCAAGTAGGGGAGAGGGAAGGGTTTCCAGAACAGTGAAGTGGGTTGGTTGGTGGGATCAGCACCACACACCATGTCAAAATCAGCATGGGAAAAAAGAAACTTGTGAAAACAAGTATTACATGGGGTGTCAGATAGGGGATTAGGCCTTCGATTAGGATATGCTTCTCTGATTAGATGGAGTATGAATTAGGGTGGATACCAGCACAGGAGACTCCATGATTTAAGACGAAAATCATGATGGAGGGGAAGAAGACTATGACCTCTAGTTTGTTTTGACATGATAATTTTCATTAAATAAACACGTAGGAGATTCGAAGATCGAGGCAGTATTTATCAGCAGGCCTGGGCAAAGATTGATGGAACTGGGAGACCAAGAACAGGAAAGAGAGATGCCGAGTTCTTTGGGGTACACCCCTCCGCATAAAGATTCTTCCTCCAAATTCTCTGCTGCAAATACAGTCTCTGGTGTCAGAAGAGATCAAACCCTAGATCAGCCAAATCATCTATATCCTCATAACCACCACCCACCAAATCCACACCAATCAGCTAACAAGCCTAGAAGAGAATATCAAGAAACCGACCAAGATCCATTTGCAGTCGCGTCTCCATCTCCGATTGCGGTAGCCACCGGCGGCACTTCGGTCAGCATTAAACCACACACGGAACCACCATCGCCGCCGCAAGGGCAACTCACGCAGTCCCCCACGCCACAGCCACAGTCGGTGACGGCTCTTATCTCCACCTCCTCCATCCGATATAGAGAATGCCTTAGGAATCATGCGGCGAGCATGGGCGGCCATATCGTCGATGGTTGTGGAGAATTCATGCCCAGCGGGGAGGAAGGGACGCCGGGGTATTTCAGATGTGCTGCGTGCGAGTGCCACCGCAATTTCCATCGGAAGGAGGTCGATGGTGAACCGCAGTACACACCTAGTCTTTACTATAGCAGCAACAAGACCAATGGCCAAAGAGCTGCTTTACCTCCTCCCCAACAACATCATGCAATTCCCCAGCCAAACCCAATCAATCTGCATCACAGGTTCTCTTATTGCATATCAAGCGCTGCCACCACCACCACCACGATGGCCCTAAATCAACCAGTGATGATGGCCTTCGGCGGGGGCGTCCCAGAAGAGTCTTCTAGTGAAGACCTTACTATGATTCAACATGGTGATGCTGTGCTGCGTTCGACACAGTTGGCGTCGTCTAAGAAAAGGTTTCGGACAAAGTTCACGCAGCAACAGAAAGACAAGATGATGGAATGCGCCGAGAAGTTGGGGTGGAGGATTCAGAAGCAAGATGAGCAAGAAGTGACCCAATTCTGCGCTGAGGCCGGTGTGACGAGGAAAGCTTTCAAAGTGTGGATGCACAACAACAAACAAGCCATGAAGAAGCAACAGAGGTAAAAAGATCAAGTTACTCTCGTTTGGGAATAAGATTGTAATTGTTGAAACTGTCTGTTCATAATTAGAGGAGATAGATCGGAGCAGTCAATTTTGGCCGATTTTCCCTCATTTCCAAGGCATTGTTGTAGCGTGATCTGCCCTTTTTAGATGCTTCTGAATCATCAGCAACTCAGAGCTGCTTATTAATTCATGGCGACACCTGTCTGCCATGCCCACTTTGGGCTTCTTATATGTTGGGGAACATTGAATTATACAGAAAGATAATAGCTAGAGTGAAAATTTTTGGGTCCTCGTGACAGAGATGAAGGTACATGTACTAACTTTGGTTTGGGTTTTCAGCTGGAAAAATTTCATGTACAACATTTCTAGCTTCACTTCCTAAATTCTTTGTCCTTGGATTCCTTTGGTGCCCAGTTTCTCAATCATCAGTTTTTCGCAAGGATCAAACAATAATAAAAAAAAAAAAAAAAAAAAAAAAAAAAAAAAAGGAGGAGTTTGATGTATCTCTCTTCAGATCGTTTAAGTACTATATTAAGAAACCATGTTTCAAAGTTTACATTATTCAGGCGCTGCTTAGGTCAACTTTGTAAGTCTTCTTAGAAGCTGAAGTACTAGTCAGGCTTAGGGTCCCTTCTGATTAAAGACTTCACTGTGTACCTCTATTTGCTACTTTTAATGCATGCGGAACACTGCCACGCCTCTGTCTGACAAATTCAGACAAATGGTCCCATGAGATTGATGTATCATTCAGCCTTTTGAATTTTAATTTCTGGGAGAGTTAATGCTATTGAGACCAGGAAAAGACAGAACCAGGAGGGATTTTACATAGGAAATCTACTCGAAAACACGATATCTATCGTGTCCAAATAAAACTGTGGCAAGGATTGGACCGAGATCGCTTTCACCAGAAATTGTACAATCTACAGTTTAGGGGAGTCCTTTCATAATTTCAGCTAGGGTGGTCCTCTAAGTGGGGTAGATGACCTAATGAAAGGCAAGGAAGTCGATCATCACATCTCAGAACGATGCGGGAAGAGAAATCGCACTAGTGACAACGGAGGAAATGTTCAAGACAAAGCAGAAAGAAGGAAGATATTGAAATTCAATATCGAACTTACTTGGAAAGAACAAGCTCCAGCGCTAACTGCAACTTGCTCATATAAAGATTTCACCACGCTTTGAATGCCCTATCGTTCCCTCTTTGGTCTCTGCTCGTTGCTCAATGGATAGATGTTCATTCCAGCACGTGGGAAGACAGATTAATTTCGTCGCCATTTATACAAAGCAAGATTACGAGGACACTGACCTCAAAGATCATTAGACCGATGCAAAGAAAGACAACACAATAAAAGTGACTGAAGCTTTCGATGGAGCGGAATCTATTCAAATCCTAAGATTCAGACAGGCAATATCAGCTAAAAGGATTCGAGTTTTTTTTTTTTTTTTTTTTTCTTTTCTTTCTAAAAAGCTTGTTTTGAGAGTCAAAACCATGCTGCAAAGAAATAAGAAAAATGCTCAAGCGGAAAAGTTTTCTCGCGTTCCTATCTAAAGATATAGCAGCAGATGCTCTACAAAATGTCAACAAGCAGCACTTACCAAAAAAAAAAAACTTGAAGAGCTCCCAAGGAAGCCATTTCATCAAGTTTAGGGCTTTAAATCTCGTGAAGTAAACTGAAACACATTTAGTTTGTGGACAAGCTTAGAGCTTTAAATCCTGCAGTGTGCAGATTAACTTGCATAGAATGCAATATCTGGGGCAGCAAAGCTCTCTCCATTGATAAGAAGTATCATCAGCAAACGACATATGCATATTCAGGAATTATTATTCTCGTCTGTCTAAAGACGACAAGGGCTTAACCAAAGCGTGGTAATGAAAAGGTAAATTCTACACCACTCTCTTGACTAAATCCTCTCATACGAGGCTCAAGATCTTACCATAAGGTGAGATAAAGGTTGTACCTAGTTAGTTTCATCATCAAAACTATGAAATGACCGAAAGCTACTAATTAACGTCGCAATAGTTGATTGGGCTTACAGCTCCGAGCCGTCTGATCTCATCTTTGATCCAAGATCACCTGCTGCCTCCGAAGCCTTTTCCTTCGCCGCTTCATAATTAGACTTGGCCTCATGCGTCATGGTCTCCTTGGCTGTTTTATACGACTCCCCGACCTTCTTTAAAGCTTCATCATATGCATCAGTAACTTCATCTTTGTCGTAGCCCATTGCACCAGCCACTCGATCCCCCCCATCAACGGCTTTATCCGAGGCCATGTCCGATGCCCTGTTGAACCCGTGCTTTGCCTCGTCATATGCATTCGCTACTTTATGCTTTCCATGTCCTACTGCTCTTTCAACAGCCTCCTGACCATCACCAATCTTGTCCGAAACCATGTCCTTTGCTTCGTTGTAACCGTCCTCTACTTTGTCTTTTCCATACCCCATTGCATCTGTCATTCTATCTTTCGCGTCCCCAGCCCAGTCTGAAGCCCCATCAGTGGCCATGCTCAGCTTCTCCTTAGCTTCACCATAGAGATCAGAAGCTCTCTCTGCGCCATACCCCATTTCTGCCCGCTTTTCTTCTTTGAAATCATTGGCGCTTTCTGAAGCCATGTCAGTGGCCGTATTCAGTTTGTCTTTTGCTTGACCATAAAGGTCGGCGGCTCTATCTCTTCCGTGGCCCACAGATCCAGATATATCATTAGCTCTATCTGATCCCATATCAGTAGCCATGCGCAGATAGTCTTTAGTTGCACCATAAGTACCAGCTGCTTTGTCTTTGCCATAATCCATTGCTTCCGCCATTGAATCTTTGGCATCACCGGCACTGTCAGATGCCTTTCTCATACGTTGGTCAGCTTTCTCAGAAGCAAAACCTCCTATGTCACGAGCTTTTTCATAGGCCAAATTGGCAGCCTCACCGGCTTTGTCAGAAGCATATTTTGAGGCATCTGAATGAATTAAAGAGTGACCGGGGGAAAATACATGAGACATTTATGTCAATTAGGGCTCCGATGCATGAGGTATCTCCCAATCCTAATCATACATACAGCTTGTGAAATATCAATAGAAATGCACTCCAGTATTATTAGACTGATGATCGACACAATGCATTTTCATGAAATCAGAAGACGTCCGAATTTAGTCATGAAGATATTAGGGATAAGAAATTTCTTGCTTCACAAACCAGATTTGCAGTTATATGCATATTCTTTTCAGCATATTTTTTAGACAATAACTCGCAGCTGTGTTGTCTCTCCCATTAAGTTGTGTCAGCAAGATGAACATATTCCACAAGAACTTCAAAGAACAAAATGTGCAAGAGAAACGAAAACAAAAGCTACCCAACTCCCAAAAGTGTAATAAGGTCATAATGAATTACCAGATGCGGCAGATTTCATTGTGCCGGTGGCCTTTGAAGCAGCATCCCCCGCCCTATCAATTACATTGTAAACTACATCTTCCGCTTTGTCTTGCTTAGTTGTAAGCCCTCCCCTATCACATAATTCCTCGTGTCAGCAAGCGATACATACTTCTATCAACAACATAATTCAAATTTCACACTCAAAAAAAAGAAAAAAAAAAAAAAAAAAAAAACTAATCTGAACTGGAGGACAAAGCAATAAGCTTAAAGCTTAGTGATCCCTAGAATCAATTCAAACTTGTTTGACAAATATTCGCAAATTAAGGACATAAAGTACCACTGTAAATGCAGAAATCGTTGATAAATAGTGCACTGTTTACAAACAATAAAGCATCTAACAACTCCAATTTCAAAAATTTTCTCAGCTCTCTCTCTCTCTCTCTCTGTAATAATAGGGGCATAAAGTGAGAGAAATTAAGAATTAATCTAGTGGAGAGCAACACACTTTACCACCCATATTTGTCACAACAAAAGTAATTTTCAACTTTCAGCATCTTCGGGGAAAAATTAAGCCTAAACTGATAATCTTCAACATCTATGTGGGTTCATGCTGTCTTTTACAATTAGGGACTTTTATCTGTCTGCTTCCTACAGAAAAATTAGTTCCAGAGACTAAAATTAGTTACCTAATGGTTTCTCTTGTTTGCAAGCGACTTATCAAACAAGAACATAGATTCTTTGAGTAGAATAATGCTTGCACACTCTCCAGCAAAAGCAAGAAGTCTAGGACAATGTCTCTTAGTATATTTGCCCTTGACTGTGGTATAGATTAACAAACATATTGATTCCTACAATAGATGTACTCTATAAGCCTAATAACTTAACTACCCAAAGAGGATTAGTACCACAGCTGTACTGAGTTCTCTAAATTGCAGGGAGGAAGGAATATTGCAAAATCAACAGTCTTGTCTCCACTTCGATGGTGATTTACGGAAGTAGCATTCCATCTATAACTATACTTGAAGACACAAAACCTCATTTAACCCCATTTCTTTAATTGAAATCTCAGATTTCAATCAAGATATTAAAAATGACCGATAAAAAATCGAACAAGGAGATGATATACTGGCATAAAACAAATGATATCGATGGAAAAGCCCCCAAAAGTTAAGTGACCTTTTATCCAATTTACCCAGACATTTCAAGCAATATGCATAAGAAACACTCATGCAAAACTTCTTACCAAGCATTTCTTCATCTATGTGCAGTAAATTAACATAGCATCCCATGCCATCAACTGACTGAACTTAACCAGCAATTCTAGACAATGATTATTTTTGAAATTATGGTACAGCTATTACGTCGTGTGATTGAATTCTTGGGAAGAATGAACTACCAGATTTTCTAAAGGAACATGTCATGTAGACAACAGCATTAAAATATTATCGACCATCTGAATTACTGTTCATTTTGATTTGAGGTTTCAATTACATTCCTATGATAACCATAAAATCACTCGATCAAACACTCGATTGCTCTTGAATCCATGCATTCACCCTTGATCTATCTGTTCCATCTTGGAAACTATCAAAACTTGCTACCACATCTTACCCATCAAAGAATGAAATATCCATCATATTCTTTTAAAAAATATGCTGTAACCTTTGCAACTTACAATGTAAAGAAAGGCAAAACGGCACAATTAAACATTCTGTGACGCTTTTCAGGTTGGTGCAAACAATGTGGTTAATCTTTACTGTAGAAAATTGTAAAAACTCGTGCTTTAGACTGATTAACGTTTGAGTAACGTGATTATCAGTGGTTAATTAATCCGACGACGCAAACAGTCATATCTGTTGAACGCGACCGCTCTACCGCATCACACATCATCACCACAGCACGCTCAAAGCGCAAAGAATCCAGACGCGGCCTCAGCAGCAACACATTCCTCAAAGTACTCAGCCCGGACCTGCCGCCCCTAGCAATCCATCGACATCAAAACACGAACGCGGATTCGAAATTGCGAAGAATCGACCGATTCAATTACACAGATAGAGAGAGAGAGAGAGAGATACTCCCAATCGGGCCAGGAGTCGGTCCCGCCGTGCCAAGCGCCCCGCTTGGCGTCGTACCCGGCCTCGTCCGCCGAGCACCAGCACGTCCCCGGCGCGACCGCCAGCAGCAACGCGATCGCAACCGGAATCCTCTTCGCCGCCATGCTTTTCTCACCGGCGCCGCGGAAGTTGCACTCTCTCGGCGGAAGCAGCAGCTGCAGCAGCAGCGATCGATCCAAAGACGAACAGGTGAAAGTTCGCGTACGGCGGAGACAAGCGTTTTCTCTGTGCGCGAAATCTGCAAGGCGAGCGCTTGAGGAAGGAAGGAAGAAGGAAGGAATGAAGGAAAGGAAGGAGAGGGAAATGGAGTGAGGGCGGGGAGAGAGCCGTTAAAGAAGAGGGATTCCGGGAAACGTGGCGCGACGAGGATCGACGTGGCGAGTGGCGGGGGCGAGGCTGGGCGCGCGGAGGTGGCGACGCGTGTCGCTGGCCGGGGGAAGGGGAGCGACGCGACACGCGTGGCCGTGTCGGTGGCTTCGCGGTCGGGTCGTGCGGGGGAGTGATTTCGCGCGCGAATCGGGGTTTTTTTGAGCTGAGCGAGCGGTTGTCCAGATGGAGGAGGAAATGGTCAAAAAGATGTACCAAATAAATGATTAAGATACTTATTAAATTAAAAATAAATGATTTAAAAATCACTTTAAAAAAAATGGTGTTTTATCATTTGAAATAATCAGCCCATGAAAATATTTTTATTATCTATGAGCAATGATTTATATATATAAATATTTTTGTGAATGATGAAAATAATTTTTATTTTTATGTTTAAATATTTTCGCAAATGATTAAAATATTTATCGTTCACTTATTTCGTAAGTGATATAAGTTATCATTTTTAGGAAAATAAATTTTCTGAAAATTAACGCACCCTAAAGCGAGTATTGTTATAATTTGATGACATTAATCAAACTTTGGAAAGGTGCATGCACCTAATATCATAAAATTATATGTTTTGCTCGCTGGTTAGACATGTTTTCTTCGAGGAATTATACAGTTCACGGCCTGTCTTGTCCATCAAACACGGGAAGAAATTTTTCAGCCAAACCAAGGTGCAAGATTTAATTTTATAGAAACTAAGTCAGAAAAGTTCCCTTTATCATGAAAATTCATAGCTTTATTTTCATTTTCGAACATGCATGGATCCCGTGTGCCGAAAGGTTATGACGCACGGAATTGCAAACAAATATAGTCATGCAAGAAAGAAGATCACAAGGGTGCGCAAAATTATGACAATAATTTAGTTACTCATGAACTTTTATGAACGATAATTTTCAGCTCATAAATTCGGGTCATTATTTCAAATCTCCCCTATTGCTCGCAAAACTGCTTCGAGCATGGACTGCTTACGTAGGCCGAACGTGTATACTCAATCGGTTTATGAACTCACGGGGGAGTCCCCAGATTGAAAAAAAGAATGTACCGTTCTTGCAAAACTGAATGCTTTGGCTCTTACGATATAGCATAAGAGAGTTTCTACTGGGATCAACCCCACCCTCCCCTTCAACTTTAGCAAGGAAAAATGGCCTTCATGATCAAACATAAACGAAAGGAAATTCTCCTACGCTCAAGCGATGATCTTCCTCTCCATGTACCTATTTCAGGAATATCTCTAGTTATGAGCAGGAGGTAATAATGCACAGATCGGCAGCACGGAAATCAATGTCGCTCGTTCGACTGAAAGAATGTCGAAAGAATTTCAATAAGCGAATGAATAAAACCAACAAAGTTACGACGACATCCGAAGACATTACCGGTGTTCTCGTATCATGACACGCAGTGTCTTGAACAAAGATTAGGAATCACCACAAGATCGTATGCCGAATACATGAAGATGTACACCACAAATTCTTCTCATTACTTGGGATAAATCTACTAAAATGGATTTTATTATCTTTTCTGACGGATAACTCGCCCGTGAAAAGGCAAAAAAGGTTCATCTCAAATTCAACCAGGTGGAAGCAGCAGCTGCAACTGCCGCCGTGTAAAGCCTCTTGAAGGAGCACCGCTGCTTCCTTCTATCTACTTCCCTGGATTTCAAGCGTTTTGTACAGTATGAGCATTACTCCATCTCCCAAAAAATCGCATAGAAACGCGACTTCACTGGCTGCCTCTCCATTTAAAGCAAGAATTACAAATGAGACGATTTCACCGGTCAAAATTTGGGAAAGCAGCCTCTCCATTAGAAAGAACAGAAAAGAATTGCAAACCAGAATCTAGGCAGGTTGACCACCATCAGCTGCCAATTTTATCCGCTGTTGATGCTCTCCAACTTTGTATTCTACAATCTCCTTGAAAAGATCGGCATCTAAGACGCAGTCTGGCCTTCCATAGACAGCTGCTTGCACACTGGCCATTAGTTTCGCTATCTCACGGCCAGAGAAGCCCTCCGTCTTCCGAGCAGCTTCTTGAAGCACGTCATCTGATATGTCTTTTATGGTTATCTTTTGAGGCTGCTTCTTAAATAGAGAACCCCACTGAGATATTTCATCCCCTTCACCGCAAAGGTACTTCCTCAAATAGAGTTTTAGAAGTCTAAATCGTTCCCCCTCACCAGGAAGTGGGAACTCAATCACTTCATCAATGCGGTCAGTCACAGCTTTATCAAGATCCCCAGGCCGGTTAGTTGCTAGGACTAGAACAATGTCTCTGGATTGATCTCCAGTCCGGAAGAGCAAAGCATTTAGGGCACTACGCTGAGCCTCGCTCATATATCTACTGTTACGCCTGCATTGGAAGGAAATTTTAAAACTTGTGATGGAAAATTGTGCATAATCAAACAGAATCTGATCCTAACAACCGTCTTCGTGTCTTCATGTTCCAATGGAGTAACGGGCTCATTTTTTTTTTTTTGGTCAGTGTAACGGGCTCATTTAAAAGCATCAATTTTACCAACCTCAAACTTCAAGAGGTTAATTGCTAAACATTGAAGGGATTCCAATAAACAACATCTTTACCGACCAAACTACAATCTTACTGGCATATAAACAATCATAGAGCTATCTGCAACCTACTAGAAATCACGTACACCAAAAAATCAGTTCTCAACTGCCAAACAAATTTTTAGGTCAATTTCCTCAAAGAAATCACATAAGGAAACATCAGCAACATTCCATCACGCTGGCATCATTGCTAAGGCTTTGCTGATATAGTCATAAAGCAAAAGGCAGTTTCATTAAAAATATTGTAAATCAATTTGCAAGAAAAGAACTCACTCGCATAGAAAAGCATCTGCCTCATCTATGAAGAGAAGGAGACCCTTCTTTGACTTTTTAGCCCAGTCAAATATTTGATGGATTTTGGTGACGGCCTGTGGACCTAGTGGGGCAACATCTCCTCCAGTCATCATGGCATAATCTAAACCCTGGAAGAAGAAATAAAGAAAATTAATGAAGTTTTGATGCACCCATTTGAATGCACACAGGACATGGAAAGGACTGCTAGAAAAAAAGCAAAATGAAAACATCAACAAAGAAGTATAAAAGCAACATAATTGAAGAGAATATTTATGCAGATTTTAATAAAGACAAGATGAAGTTTACGGGGCTCATCAACAAGCCTTCAATGAGATTCAAGTTATGGCATTTTCTGCTGTTCTTTTCCTAGAGTTGTCAGGCTGAACAAGCTAACAGAGAAATGAAAGGAGCCACCAACTCAGGGGAAAGAACAATACTGAAATGAGCAATGGTTGCTACCATACCGATTTTCGAGCTATCTCCCTAGCGACCATAGTTTTTCCTGTGCCAGGAGGTCCATAAAACAGCATATTGCGGAATGGAGCCTCATGAGCCTTTGTGTTTGCTGTAGCTCTAGCAAGTTGTTCTATTCTTTTCTGCAATGAAGGGTGGAGAACAATATTTCCAAGTCCATTTTTATTCTCTGAAAGCACTGTGGAGCCAGCTGCAGCAGCAGTGCTATAATTCATAAGTTTGTTTCCTCCCCGAGAAAAAAGGCCCGACCAAGGAAATTTAGAAATGGATGATTCCCGAATAAGTGAGGGCTGCCCAAGTATTCGGTTTATGTAACCCCATGTGACTCGAGCACCTTCCCTGAAAAACAAAATACCAGAAGACTTTGAAGAGGAATAACAAGATCTATCTATTTCCTAGTATGCAGATGAGAGACCCAAAAACAGCTAAAGAGTGAATTTTCCACCTATGCTGAATGCCTTTGAGCAATGCCAAAGCTAAGCACTCCAGGATGCATTTTACTGAGTCTTTTCAGCGTTCAAATCTGTCCCCACGGCAAAATTTCATTGTTATGTTGGCAGTCATGTTAGCTGTTAACATCTACAACAATATATGAGCGGCTTGTTATTTTATACAAAGGAGTCCTTCCTAATTCACTAATCTATGGGAAGATACTAAATTTAAGAATTGGAAAAATGTTTAAACTGATCAATCACAATTTCCAGTATGAGAACAGCATTTACATGGGATTACTAATATGATAAGAAAACAGGCATAAGTTTCATTCTGGATTAAAGTCAGTCCCTCATCTGCACACGGCAATCATCTGTTGGTGTTTATTACGATACCGGAGAACACATGCTCTATGTTATTTTAACTTATATGTGAGTTTCAAGCAAACAAACCTGGTGGTGTAAATTCCTGCAGCTAATGCAGTAGCTCCACCGACAGTCATGACCAATGTGTTTCTATCATTCAGTAATATCCTAAAACCACCTGCAGATTCCATCCACGAAAAAATAATAATGAACATAATGGTAACGCCAGAAGCAAACAACAAACTCAAGAATATGTTGAATTGGTGTCATACCTTCAATATGACTAAATAATGTATTGATGGCAGCAAGCCACTTCTCTCTTTCACCATTTATTCGTTCTATAAGCATTCTCCTATTGTGGTCTTCTGTCAATTTTGCTTCATGGGCCCGGCCTTCGGCCTCAGCCATGGCCTTCACTCTTATAGTTTCTCGCTCTATTTCAGCTCTTTCTTTCTCAGTTTGCCGTTGTTGGGCTTGAATCTGTTCCTCAGTCGCCCGTTTTTGCTGCTCTTTTCTTACAGAGGATTCCTCTTGCATCTGAACCAATTCAGCATTATGACGCCTCTGAGCTTCATGGTCTGTCTGAGAACATTGGAATATGATATCATGATCAGTTTGACAGTGATAATTCCACGTGAATACAGTTTAATGTTTTAAAGGGAACACCACTATATTCGTAGGAGACAATCTCGTCGATATCTCAACATACCCAAGAACTTTAATCCTGAGAAAGAAGAAGCTATTCAACTGGCTCAAAGCTTGACCACCAGTTAACATCAAATCAGAAGTGCCAGGCCAAAAAGAAAAAGGAGCAAAAGTGAAGAATTACTCAAGCTCAAGAAGCCTTTAAACAAATTAATTATTACATTACAGGACCATCTCTACATGATGATTCTTTTAAAGACACTAGATAGACGTTCACAAAATTGAGTAAATACTAGTCTTTGCAGAATCTTCTATATTTACTTGCCATATAAAGGCCCCCTCAAGATTTCTCCTTCCTAATAACATATTGATGCCTCTATGTTACTTCTTTTCATAACTGAAACAGCTTTTAGTGCAAAATGGCACCAAGGGGGTGCCAACCTATGCAACAAAGCAGTAAGTACAACTCAAGTCTCTAATTGTCAACAAGGTCGATTTTCAATGTTACTCAATGCACCTGCATTCTCTTTCTCGCCAACTCATCTTCATATCTAAGCATTTGAGCTTTTGCCTGTGCTTGTTGCTGAACCAAATTTCTCTGCTCTTCAGCCAGTTTCCTCTGTCTGTCCTGCCAAACACAATGTCAAAGGATCGAGTCCATTAAAATTCTCATGGCAGATCGCAAAGAATCAAGGGAAATCAAAGAAAACAAATTGCAGCACAACTCGAAAGACTCAGCATTGGAATTCATTAAGAAATACCCAATAAACCCAATAATGAGCAAACTCATCACGTAAACGTCAGTTACATGAATCAAGCGGATACAAGAGACCGAGCTCAAATTGTTAACTGAACAAGTGATTATAAATAGAAAGACAGATGCATCGCCGACACGTCTAGTACTCACAATGTCAGTTTGAGCTTGAATTAACTCGTAATGGACCTTCTCCGCAGCTACCTCCGCCAAACGATTCTGTTCTTGCTTTCTCATCACCTCAAAAACCTGCCAATTCATTCCACGCCCAAAAAATGAATATCTCCGATTTCCAAATTCAAATCGATCACCATCAGAACCCCCCATTGCATATCCACTTGCCGTCAACCGTCTCGGTTTCTCCACAACCGAGCAGAAAACAACGATCGAGAAACGGTACAGACCTGTTTCGCATGGGGGGAGCTATTGATTTCCCGGAGGGCCTTCGCTCCCCTCTCCAACGCCTCCGGGTCGAACCCCGCCCCCCGCGGCTCCTCAGGAGGCTCGGGCTTCGCCGGCGAGGCCTCGTCGGGAGGAGCGTCCTCGGGGCGCTGCGACGGAGGCGGAGGCGGAGGCGGCGCGGAGGAATAGAAGCCCGGGAAGCGGAAGGGAGCGTCGGCGTACGCGCGGGTCGACAGCGTGGACAGGGAGGCCGCCGCCGCCGCCGCGGCGATCGCCGACGACAGTCTCGAGGCCGCCATTTCCGAGCATAAATCCCAGGAGAAGAGAGAGAGAGAGAGACACACACACACAGGGTCTGTCTAGGGTTTAAGCGGGATGGGGGTTTTAGGATTTCAGGAGGAAGAAGAAGAAGGAGATGAGCTTTTTCTTGGAGAATAATCCACACTATGGGCCCAACCCAGGGCCCAAATACAAGAACGCACTTTTGGGTCCAGGCCTTGCTATTCCCCTTTTTTTGTCTCTTTTTTTTTTATTTATTAATATCCTAAAATACCATAAACTGATACACATACGATAAATCTATTACAAACTAATTTTTTGACCATAAAAAATTATAAACCGATACACTTGTGATAAATTTACTTTAAACTAATTTTTTAACAATCAAAAACTCTAAATCGGTACATTTTGACAAATTTATTCTAAATTGGTACATTTGTGACAAATAGAGAATAAAAGCACAAGTCGGTACACCAGTTAACTATCACAGGTCATTTAACTTAGCAATTTAACAGTAAAATTTAACAAAACAGGTTCATCCCCTCAAGGGATCATAAATCAATCAAGTCTAGCAGGGGACAGGAAAGGTTGAATAGAAAATTTCAAAAACTAAAACAGGGCGAAAAGATCCGAAAAAGATCGGACCCCACTCTATCTACTCGCTAAATATGTAGCTCGTTTGACACAAGTATTCCCCTCCTTCCCTATCTTTCCAGCTTCTTCATTCCTTTAGCTCGAGGTTAAGAGGAAGGAGAAGAGGAGAACGAAGCAAGAGGGATGTGTTCGGTCTTTTCAAGGTATTAATTTTTTTTTTCCCTCTTGTGGTGTAATTTCTCCTTGGATATTTTTATTTAATTTCTCTGTTAATTTCTGTAAATTGTTTTCGCTATGTCTCTGATGTGAGAAATAAGTTTTCTTAGGCTCACACATCCGATTGAGTTTACATTATTTTTATCAAAAAAATTCAATATTTTTAAAGAAGACAAAAAAAAAAAAAAAAAAAAAAAAACCTTTCTGTTTTAATCGATATTCACTTGAGCTCGGGCTTGCATTTTACCTGTAAATTGATTGTAATCGAGACGAGTGTTGATTAATTTTTCTTTCGGAAGTTGTGCTTTTTTCCTTTTGTACGTCCAACTTTACAGAAATTTTTCTCTTTTTTTTTGGTAAAAATTTTTTTTCTCTTTTATTTTTTGAGTTTTTTGTTTTTTGCATGACAATCCAAAAACCACCGACACGAGACCAGAAAAGGAGTAGAAAATGCGTAAGTGACGTACATCCGCGCACGAACTGCAAGCTCTCAAAATGCTGGAAATCCATGCTCAAAAAAGCACCGACGGCGATAAGGAGCCTAAGCCACCACACTATGGTGCCGTCACCATCGCCGATATATTGATTAAGGGTGAGTATAGTTCCATGGCAGAACTTAGAACATGAGAACCAGATTAGTGGGAATTGTCCGGTTCCATATTTACATATAAGCAAGTAAGTTATAGGTTCAAAAAATTGAAGAAGCTATTTCAACGGATAGATTTTAGATTTCAGGTTTCACCGACCTATAATTTGGAACCTAGAATCTTAAATAATTTTTTGTATTTTTCTTGACCAATGCCTTCGTGCAATTTTGAGGTATTTCATAATATTCGATGATGAGTATATAATTTAAAATTACTAGTTTAAACTTCTATTTAATAACTAAGGTTTTTATTTTATTAATGTTTCATATTTTTCATTCATCTAAATATAAATTGTGGTAAGTGAATTGTAGCAACGAGTGATGGTCATTAAAAATGATAATTCACTATAATTGTTCAATTAATAATACAGGTGAAACCTAGTAAACCTTGATACCAATCTTGAAATTTGTGATAGGGTAGGTTTCAGATTTCAAAAAATGAAGAATTCATTCCAATGGGTAGGTTCTCGATTTTAGATTCCAAATGAAGTTATACAGATCCTGGAATCACTCACCCCTAATATTGACCTTGGATTGGAGGTCCTCCAACTTGATCCCATAGAGAGAGAGAGAGAGATTATTTGCATGATCTTTAAGCAATGTGGCTGTTGTCACGTCCCAACCCGCCAAGCACCTGCCCATCCCTACTTGATCAATAAAATAGCAATGTCCCAAGATGTATCGCCAACCCATTTATTTTAATATACGCATGCGGAAGCAAATATATATCCTAGACAATAAAATAATGAGATAAGAAAGCAAGGCCAAATTTCGAACTTTAAAAAACAACCACACTTATATACAATGCAAACCATAATGCATATGTATACAAGGCGAACTGCTAAGTCAAGTTCCAAATAACAAGTTCACAAAACAAAATCTACAATAGGGGTGGGATTTCAATCCTCCTCCGGATCCTCCTCTTCCTCGGCGATCTCTCCTTCTTCCTCGCTCCAGATGGCGCCCTGGACTGAGTACACAAGAGAGTTAGAATCGTCATCGAACTTTGGATCATTAGCATCCAGATCCACCCTTAGGATCTATTGTACCCTTCTCGAGCGCAACCTCCAAAATATACCGAGGTACGCCGTTGCCATCGTCGAATCGACCTAATCTCTAATCGATTTATATATATGCCGTAATGATTTCGGCAAATGAGCACGGTTGAGCAGCCGATTCTGAGTCAAATCGTCAAGTCTTTAAAATCCTTAATGGCTTCCATAAATAGTCTAGTTATCTCACAAGTTTAGTATGCTAATTTCATGAGTTCCTTTCGATTGTCGTTAGTTTAATTTGACCAAATTAGTGAGCATACAGTATCAAATTCAAAGACGCAATTCCCTAATCGACCCAATTATGCTTGACCTGTTCTAGACTAGCATTCAATTTGATCAATGGAGGTTCAATTTGCAATCTTCATATGATTCAGTGTTGATATACCAGGCTTCTTACTTCGACTCCCATTAAAATATGGGTAGCTTATTGGGTGATTATGTGTTTTAACATTGCTACAAAGTGGGAATAACATGAGGGATTCGCGTCTCTTGATGCGGGTTTTGACCAGTGCGGCCTGTTTGATCTGGTCCGTAACGAGCTCAGATAACTTGACTTTTTCTTGACGGGACAGTCATGTTCTGCAGACGGCCATGAGGATGAGACATTTTGGCTGAATACCATAGACAGATGGTAAATGATACTTCATCCATTCACTTGTAATGAGCCACTCAATTTCAAGTCGAAAATTACTTAAATCACAAAGATGTTACAAGTAGAAAACATCAAGACTATGGCGTCTACTTCTTGCGCCTCCTGCTTTCTTGGACATAATATGCAGATCAGAAACTGCTACCCTTCATCTTAAAGATTCAGGGGAACTCCATAGACTTCACCGAACCTGTTGGTGTAAAGCAACAAAAAGATTTGTTCTCAGTGCATTTAAAAGCAAAAGAAAGAGACCTTGTATACTCGTAATCAAAGAAGAAGCTAAAAATCCAGAAGGGCATGAGAAATACCTGGTCTTTTGTCTCTAAGTGGAGACAAAAAGTGGAAAAGCAATAAAGTTCACAGAGGAATAGGAGATTTGGAAACTTGGATCATATAATAAACAAGTGAGTTGGCTGTGCAGGAGAATCCTCACAAAAATCAAAAGGAAAAAGGAACTCTTTTGTTTTCTCATGGATTGTCCTCACTCGCAAGTTCTTTGCAGTAGTGGCAAGCATAGGACCATTGAAACATCATCCACAGAAAACAGGAGGATCAGATTATTCAGATCTCACGAGGGATTTTTTTTTTCTTTTCTTTTCTTCTTTTGGATGAGAGACAGGATAAAAAGAGTTACGTCTGCAATGTGGTCAAACACTGGTTCAGGCATTGCCTTTTTACATGTGATCTAATGTGTTGCTATCTCGAACAGTTGGCAAATGGGACAAAGGCCAAATGATAAGAGAGAAGCAAAACTTGAGGGAGGACCAGTCAAGATTGCAACTTGGGGGTTTTCAGATTTCCAAGTTTCTTCTCTGCTGGTTCATCTTATGGCCCCCACAAGAACAGTATGCTCACCTTGTCATTGTGGAAAAGGTAATTAGGTAAAACAATCTGAAGTAAGACTGATATATCTTAAAAGCCAGAAAAAGTGTGAACCTTTATTTTTTCTGTGAAGTTCAGTGACACTCAAAGGTTTCTCATAGAGTCGGTTAACAAGTCGATCAGACCTGGGTTTTGGCGAGAACAATCTCAATTGTTTGTGCACGGCCATTTAGTCATGGTTGGTCAAATGATATAGTTCCACGCAAAAGATGTGCCCATCAATAAACTATTCTTAGTTTCGCCCACTCAGAAAGAGCAAATAAGTATTTATTTCTATAGAGAAGAACATTAACAGAACTTTGCCTTCGATGTGAAGGCATCAATGCCACAGCATTCAAGATGGCCTCTGATCCATGGATTAATGCAAGCAACCACTAAATGACACTTAAGGGAAGCCACAGTCCATCCATAAGGGTATATTACCTTCAGCCGCTATTGTTGCTCGACCTGTAATTAGGAAAAGGAACTCTGCCAGACTCGATGTGCTTGACGTCCTCGATTAAAATTTCATAGTGTCTTTTCACTTCCTCTGCAGATTTCCCTCCCACGACCTTGGCAATCTTCTGCCACCTGTCGGGAGTGTCCTTGTCATATTGAGCCAATGCCTTCTCGAACATCTTGTTCTGCTTCGGCGTCCAGGATGAAGAAGTCAGAGAATTCGATGCCATTTGGTGAAAAACGAATCTCTCAAAATGCTAAAGAGAAAGAATGTAACTGAACAGCTTGAGGGAAGATGGTAGGAGAGTAGCTCCTTATAAGAAGGAAGGAAAAGGAAGATGTGTGGGGTTGAGCCAGTTGAGAGGGAATATATCTTTGAAAGGGGGAGAATATGGAGTGACCCGTCTGATTGGCAACCACAAGAAGATGCAGGACAAAGGAACACAGCTTGTGAAAGAGGGGGAAAATTAGTATCAAAAGGACAGTATCTTCGTCTTTTCTTTTTGGTTTTTTTTAAAAGAAAAGGAGCAACAGCGAAATTCCCTCCAAGTTGGACAAATAGATTCAAGTACTGATGGTGATGGTACACAAAATCACCTTGGGTTGTCTTCTGGTAAGGGCATCTTTCTGAGCTGCTAAAGCAGTGGCTGGTTTGATGATTGACAAGATTAACTGTCTCTTCAATTCAAGACAACATGAGATGATGGAATGTGCTTCTGGGGGGCCAATAAAGGGGTTCTGACAATGGGTCAATTGTGTTACGGTCATGACCAGTAGGTGTTTGGTTGATGATGATATATATCACCTAACGCTCTGTAACTGGCAGAGCACAAGTAGTTTCGCTATGATTTTACAGTAATCCAGATTTCGTTCAGGCAGGGTTTTTTCTTTTGGTTAATTCCTTACACGCTTGCACCTCAAACGTATATCTCAGAATGATGAACTCACCAAAATTCTTCCTCTTTCGAACTGGTACATGAATAGACTAGAGCACCATGATTGGCTAGTGAAAGGGAAGTTATCCAGTCGCGCTTCTGGATAAGGGGGAAGTGGCTCTCCTCCTCATCAATGACATGTCTATTTTCTCATATTTCCTGACATTCTAATGGACGAGATGACAGTGTCACTCTCAATGCATTTATTCAGCGTGACTGGTAATTTTGCTCTTAAGTAGTTTCCCCGATGCAGTTGCTTTAGCTGGAATCGGATAGCGACAGCCATATTCAAGCTGGAGTCAATTGTGTCATGTTCCTCATCTTAGGATGAGCAGCCTTTAAATTTAAAACTAGTCTGCTTGTAGTTTTTAATTCAAAGGGAAGGTGAGCATCAAACTGCCAAATTGATTATCCTTTTCCATATTGCACTTGAAGATCCCTCTAGATTCGGCGATAGTGGAGGATAATAACAAATCCGCAGAACCTTCAATGAACTCAGATAGTTCATGCACTGATATTTTTCTCAACTGGCTCAGATAATTGGCTTTGTTTACGTCTAGATGATTTCTTATTCGATCGTTCAGTCTCACATAACAAACAGGGCAAACATTCTCCACATCAATACTCAGAATTTCATTTGCAGATTTTTTGGGAAGGGCGTTTCTTGCTTTTTCGTTCCCTTCTTTTTCGTCCCCATTTTCTGCTATGTAGTGATTGATATTGCTTCCTCCTGTTGAAGAAGTTTATCTTATGTTATGGCCTTGTTCTTTGCTTATGTAGAAATCTCAAGATAGTTCCACTGAGTGCTCTTCCTAAGTGATTTGTCTGGGGCCACCCTGGTCTAAATACCCCAAGAATAGTGTAGTACATCGATTACCACACAGATTTTATTTGTGCCGTATGCAAAATTGCATCTCTATGTTTCAAGACTCTCTGATCCCTAATCATCTTCTCACGCTGCAGTTTTCGGCTCATTCATCACGTGACAGCAGACATTCCTCAAAAAAGGCTAGCGCCCAGTCAAATTATTTAAGCAGCTTCTGAGTTCTCTATGGCAATCATGGGCTTTTAACCTGTCTCCCTTTCTCTTACATGCAATTCAAGACAAGTGTAGCACGCCGCATACCACACAGATCTCGTTTCGTGATGTATGCACCATGATATCTTTAAGTTCCAAGACTCTCCAAGTGCTAGTCTCCTGCTCGTGCTGGGGTTTTCAGTTCATTCATCACGTGACAGTAGACACTCCTCAAATAAGGTCAGTTCCCAGTCAAATCATCACAACAGCTTTCGAGATTTCTATGCTAATCATGGGCTTTTTAACTTGTCTGTCTTTTCTCTTGCATGCAATTCAAGTCTTTGACTATTTCTTTCTGATCTGAACAGACTAAGAAGACCAGATTCTTGAAATGAAGTCAGACAAACACTAGGACCTGCCGACCACTATTCTTATCTTGACAGCTTTATTTGTTTGAGCAACTTGGCTATTCTGGGAAGCCCAGAACCATAAAGGAAGATTAGGCAACAAGAATCTGACCTTTTGGGCAAGTGGAATGGCTCATATATAATTGTTTTCTACATCCAGAATCAAGGCATTGCTTTGTGATCATAAAGTGATTGCTGTCAACTTTGCTCCTTTTCCAAACCACTGATCTGACATCGTCTTTCAGACATTAGATATGGGCTGGTTGGCAACGATGCGAGCGCAACCACGACCCCTAATCATGAACTCAAGTCCTTGCCCTTTCATGCTTTAGCATGCGTCGCTCATCTTCATTGACCAGTTTAGCAAAAAGCAAATTTGATATCTTAACCGTTTGATAAAACATCGATTAATCCAAAGGGAGACCAGTTTTACTAGCACGCTAACATGTGCACATTGAAAATAAACTGATCCACCGAACTATACCCATTTCAAAAAACTGTCATAAAAACAAATGCAGGCATAAGGACCAGGCGCTGCACCGACCTTTATCAGTTGAATGATGACGTATTACACATATCGGAGTGGCAATCGGCATCCGGGTTGACAGTAAAAAAGTTTATTCTCTTGTTGACATGATCTTCAGCGAACCGGGTATCGGAATAGCTTGAAAAGCACGAAGTTTGTTATCTGGGACGGTGCTAAATGTACGGGAGAAACGAATCAATTAGGTTCACATCGATCTCACCAATCATATGAGAAAGCAGATGCGCATACATCAATTATCCAACTGTTTCTGTAAGTCGTCTGAGAATCAAGGTCTAAAGAATGTGTGTGGATAGATTTTGCTGATGTTCGGAATCCTTATCATATTCCCATCATTTTCGGCATGAGAATTCTTGCAATGGTCCATAGCACTCCACAGATAATGGAAGATGCTGTCACCGAGATCAGCACATTCACCAGTAAACATCACGCCTAAGAAAGTTAACTTCCATGGTCAAAGCTTTGCTTAGTCATCATTTGAAGTTGCTTCCCCCAGCGCAGCCTGTGCATAATCTATACAGACCGGATACCCTGCTCCCAACTGTCTCGTATAGCCCCAGCACATAACTGTACGCATGCAACGGTTATTGACTGTGTTTTGCCTAGATCTTTCTCCTTAAGAACGAGTAAGGATGTTCGAGTGAGCTATGTTAGAGAAATCCCACGTTGAAAAATTGACGTAGTGTGAAGCAATTAATATATTATAGTTGACTTATAATATATTGGTGTAAGTTTTTGAACAAAGATGAGGCCAACTGAATGTACATCTAATACCTTAATTTTCTAGTGCGAAGCAATTAATATTTCCTAATTGCCCTATAATTCATTGATTTAAGCTTTTGAGCGAAGGTAACCACTGGAATTCACCCCAGTGGCCACCCTTCCAACATGGAAGGGGGAGATGAGGGGTTCAAACCCCCACCTTCTCATGGAGGAATGGGGTGGGGACGCGCGAGTTTCAGGAGTGGGTTTCGACGCCCACGCCCTGCAAAAGGCAGGGCAAAAAGTCTGAGAGTGGGTGTAGAATAGGTATAGAGTAGGACTGACAAAAAAAAAAAAAAAAAGCTTTTGAGCGAAGGTGAGTACATCTAACACCTTAATTTTCTTTTTCGTTTTTCCAAGTAGATGGATAAAAAGAAAGGCATGTTGACTCATCATTTTTAATACTCCAACTCAACATATAATAATATGCTTTATCACGTTTAATTTTTCGTTTAAGCATACAAAAGGACTACAACGAACATTTACTAATAGCTTGGGAACCACATTGAACAAATTAAAAGTCCAAGGACAAGATTGTACATTGGGTCAAAGTTTAGATACCAATACATGTCAACACCCTAATTTTCTTTTTCCTTTTCCAAGTAGATTGATAAAAAGAAAGACTTTTTTTTTTTGGTCAATAAAAAGAAAGACATGTTGATTCATCATTTTTAAGCTTACAAAAGGACTTCACTAAATATTTACTAATAATTCAAGGGAACAAAATAAAATTGCAAGGGCAATATTTTACATTGGGTGAAAATTCATTAACCATTTATGTCATTTTCCCTTCCCAAAATCCTAATTTTTTTCTTTTTGTGTCGATAGATTTCTAAAAGTGGTTATAAGCGTCAAACCAGCGTCATTTAAATTATGCACTTTTGTTATATTAACCAATTATCCGCTTCTTCACGTCTAATTTGTCGTTTAAGCAAACAAAAGAATTACACTTTACATTTACTAACAGTTCAGAGTCCACACTAAATAAATTAAAAGTCTTAAAGATAAGATTACATATTGGGTCAAAATTTCTGCATCATTTGTGTCATTTTTCTTCCCAAAACCCTAATTTTTTTTTCATGCGGGTAGATTTCTAAAAGAGGTTATAAGCGCCAAACCAGCATTTTTTTATTATATTTTAATTATGCACTTCAACTTGAATTACCAACCTTTTTTGTGGGACTTACCAGTTTCTCTTATCAACCAGTACGGCTTACCAGGTCTCCATGTTTTTTTCCTCCAAATTTACTAGATTTCCTATTTAGTTACCTGTTTGTATATGTCGTCCTTAGCGACTTGTTGAATTTATCAATTTATAAGAAATTAGCAACCTTAATTATTATCCAAACATGTTAATAACAAATTTCAAGTTACCAACTTTTATTTGAGTTGATTACCAACATTCATTTGGTTGTTACAAATTACTAATTCCCATAATCTATAAAATTTTATATACCTTCTTACTAATGTTTTAAATTTACCAACCATTATATAAATTAACAACATTTATTTTAGTTATTTTTCACTTTCCTTCAATTAAGTTACAAATTATTCTTTTGTTACCAATTCTCATCTGAGTCGCTTATCTCCAAGTTCTATTTATGTTTTCTAATTACGTTGAGTGACCACATTTATTTATCATGCTTGCCAACTTTTCATAAATACAAATTCTTTTAAAAATTAACAATCTCAATTAGAGTGATTGGTAATTTTTCTCCAATTAAATTACCAACTAATTTCGCATTACCAAAGTTATTGATGTTTATTTGGTTCTTCTCTAATATCAACCTCTTGGAAGAAATACACCTCAAGTGCTGAAATTTGACATGGGTGAACACATAAGTGCCAAAATTTTTAAAAGATACACTTAGGGCGCGCATGATTGCGCGCTATTTCTTCAGAAATTGTTTGTCTATTTCGAAACAATTCTGAAATAGAAATCCGTTTGGTAAAATTATTCCACTTTTTATTTCGAAATAGATTTTGGTTCCGAAAATAGATCCGGACAAGAAATCGAAATTTCGAAACAGAAATGAAAAATAAAAAAAAATTTCATCGTTCATCGTCGCCGCCCCCGGTTGTGCCGCCGCCGCCGCCGATCGCCGACCGCCGCCCGTCACCGCCCTCCGCCGCCGGCCGTCGCCGCCCTCCGCCGCCGGTTGCCGGCCGTCGCCGCCGCGCGGGCGCCGCCGCCGTCCGAAAGAAAGAAATTTTTGTGTTGTTATCAAACGAATTTCTATTTTTAGAGTAAAAATTTTGTGTCGTTATCAAA
This sequence comes from Eucalyptus erythrocorys, assembly GCA_014182555.1. Classification (NCBI taxonomy): domain Eukaryota; kingdom Viridiplantae; phylum Streptophyta; class Magnoliopsida; order Myrtales; family Myrtaceae; genus Eucalyptus; species Eucalyptus erythrocorys. The sequence continues at coordinate 36,588,672 of CM024605.1, read as the reverse complement.
CGGTTATTTTTGCTTAGAAACTCGTCCAGAAATAGAAATAGAAAAATCTATTTCTGTCCTAGAAACTATTTCTGGAACAGAAATACAATCATGCGCGCCCTTAAGTGCCATTTTTTTATTACAAAAAATTTGACATTTAGTGTGAACTCTGACAAGGCTTGCCAGAAATTCGACATAGCATTATTTATTAATAAAATCGATATACGTGGCTGTTGAAAATCTGACATGGCTCGTTGTTGGTACTTAAGTGTTCATTTATTCTCCAATTTTGACACTTTAGTGTATTTTTTGGAAATTTTAGTACTTATATGTCCACCCATGCCAAGTTTTGACATTTAGGGTATCCGCACCTTTCAATCTCTCTTATCTCCAATCAAAAAAACAAAAAATGCTCTTATTGTTCATCCACTTTAATTACCTTTCTTACCAAAGGCTTAAACTTACCAACTACTACCAAAAATATTGACCTTTATTTAAGTGATTAAAAACTTTTCTCTAATTAAATTGCTAACTTTTTTTTTTGGTTACCAACTCTCATTTAAGTTATTTATCAACATTTTTTTTGTTTTTCCTTAGAATTATTAACTTTTTTTTTACTCAATTACTAATTTTATCTGCATTACTCCAATTTTTTTTAAAATTTACCAACTCTTGCTAACCTCAGTTCAGTGATTAGCAATTTCTATCTAATGAATTTACCAACTTATTTAAGCTAGTTACCAACAACTATTTGATATTTTGTTTTGCACTTACCTACTTCTCTCATCTCTGAAAACAAAGAACTTATCTAATTTTTTACCAATTTTTACTCTCCTTTCTTAGAAACAACTTAAATTTACTATCTATTATGTTAACAACATTTTTTATATGGTTGAACAACTTTTCTCTAATTAAGTTACCAATTAGTTTTGAATTACCAAGTCTCATTTGAGTTGCTTAACTATGAAAATTTAGTTTTTTTTAATTTACCAATTTTTTGATTGAGTTGACACTATTATGCAATTAAATTACCAACTAATTTTGCATTAGTAACTCTTATTTAAGTTAGTTACAAGCATTTGTCAATTTTTTGTAATTACCAATTTCTATTATCTCTGACAAAAAATCTTCTCTTACTACTTATCAACTTTAATTGAAATTTCTTGCAAAGAATTTAAATCAACCAATTATTAATGGCAAAAGAATGCTTCAAATGCCATAATTTGGCATAAAATGACACTTAAGTGTCATAACTTACGAAAGGTACACTTAGGTGCAACATTCAAGAAAAACGGATCACTTAAGTGCCACTTCGGCCAAAACGCTGACGTATCAATTTTCCAGTAAAGCGAGTGCAAAATGACGCCGTTTTGCATGCTAACGTGGCTAAATAATACAAAAACGACGTCGTTTTGGTGTTTTGGACTGACGTGGTAAAAAAATATAAAAATTAAATAAATTAAAATTAGTTAAAATACTTTAAAATAATAATTTTAATATTAAAAAATTAAAAAGAAAAAAGAAAAAAAAAAAAAAAAGGAAAAGCCGTCACGGGAAGGGTCGGCGACGGCGAGGGGAGGGTCGACCGGGGTCGCCGACCCAGCGGCGAGGGCTCGGGAGCCCTCGCCCAGATCTAACTAGGGTCGATGGCCCTTGCCTGACTGGGCCATGGGCCGCCGACCCTCACTGGATCTGGGCGAGGAAAATTAACGACGCCGTTTTTGCACGTGCTTTGCCAGAAAATTGACACGTCAGCGTTTTGGCCAAATTTTGACCGGATTAACACTCAAGTGATCCATGTTGCTTCGATTTTGGCACTTAAGTGTACCTTTCATAAGTTATGGCACTTAAGTGTCCCATCTGTCAAGTTATGGCACTCCAGGAGTCCGTGTCTCAATTATTAATCAATCTTTATTGGGTGATTTACCAACTTTATTCCCCATTAATTAACCAAATAGAATAGTTGGTAATTTTTTTTAAAAAAAAAGGTAAACATTCTTAATTAACTCACATGAGAGGTGGTAATTTGGAACTAATTGATGACTTAAATAGGAGAAATGTTGATAAATAACATGACTTAAAGTTAGAAATTTCCATATAGAAGTGAATACAACCTATAAATAAGAAAGGTTTATAAAGTTGATAAAAATAAGAAAGCTGGTAATTAACGAAAACTAAACTTGGTAAGTAATTCACATGAGAATTGATAATCCAAAACTAACTGGTAGCTTATTAATTTATTTAAAAATTTGAAATTTACTTTAATTAAGTTGCAAATTCTTCAAATAGTTGGTAAATTAAAGCGTCCTCATGAGATGCATATAAATGTTTATTATTGGTAATAAAAATTTGTTAAATTAAAAAAATAAAACTAAGTAAATAACTAAAATGCAAGTTTGCTACTCAATCCTATGGGGTAGTTGAATGGATTTAGATTGGTAATCTTTCAAAAGAGGTTGTATATAAGAGGAGTTGATAAATGAAAATTAGTAACACAATAGAAAAGTTGGTAAACTAATTTTTTTTTTTTTTTAATATAAGTAAACTACTAGACTAAGAGTTGGTAACCCAAAACTAATTGGCAATTTAATTTGACAAAATTGGTAAACCACTCAAATTTAATTTGTTTAATTTTATGTGAGTTAGTAATTATAAAGCATTGGTAAGTGGTGCAAATAATTTTATATAAGTATCAGTAAGTTACCTAACAAAATGTCATTGGTACATTTTTCTAAGCGGTTTTGTGACATTCACAAACAGTTATCAAAACTTACCAGCACATAAAAGAAATGAACTTTTTCTAATATTGAACAATAGAATTATAAATAATGGTTATTCAATTGGTGAATTGTTCTAGGTGATATCAATCTAACTCCCTCGATATCGGGACTTATATATTCCATATCAACGTTATACAAAAATGAAAGAAAATTTTTTGTCATCAACAAAAAATGTATACATAGATTACTGTCGATAGTTAAACTATTTTAATTTTTGCATATGATAAAAATAATTATTTTAAGAAAAGCCATTTTGATTTATTCATTTTTCACGAAACAAATCCAAACTTCAAGTGATATTGCTCGAAAGCAAGAATCCAATAGGAGTCAAGAAGTCATGACTCATGAGCATCCAATTGAGGTGCACAAAGGAAGACAAGACAACTTGACCCCTCATTGCATAGATAACCAATAAATTTTTGTTCTAGATGCTTCCGGAACATCTAGCCATGAATTGACAATCAAGTAGAGATGGGTCTCAAATTACGCATCATATTGTGAACTCTATACAGCTATGTGTATAAATTTGAGCCATAAGCTTCCAACTCATGGAATATGAATTAATTTACCTAATGTCGGTTCTAGAATCCACCCGATAAAAAAATGCAAGCATTATGAGAACCATTTTTTTGTTTTTTTGTTTTTTTTTTTTTTTGGAGTGGCATTGGTACCAAAGTAGTAAAGGAGGGATTTGCCTTCACGTCGCTAGATTTGATTCCAATGGGTGGGGATATGAGAAAGTAGTAAAAGGTTTCACTGATTCGGTCCCCATCGAGAAAGATTTTTGGCGTGAGATTCTTGCATCAACCAATTGGAAATCGGAAAAAGCATTCTTTTTTTTATCATGATGCGGGGCTAAAAAAGGGAGAGAACAAAATAAAGGTTAGGAACCCCGTGTAGGGAAAGGTCATGGTGATAATAGTCTTGTGGCTATAACCACATGAGAAGGACGTATCTAGAGGGACGGGAAATTGGATAAAGTTACGGGGATAATCATTTAAATAGTTCATGAACTTTAATTCAACATGTAATATTGTCCATAAACTCTTAATTTATTTAATATAGTGTTTGAACTTTAACTTAATACGCAAATTCGTCATTGAATTTTTAATTTGTTCAATGTGGTTTATTTAATATATCTCCTCAGATATATTAAAATATTTGATATTGCCATTCCACTGATTCAAGTTCATGTACAATATTGAATATTTTCATATAGTCTAATCAAAAAATTGAATATGTCCCAAAATTTTAGGGACTATATAGAAAAATTTAGAGAAAGCATTGCACATTAGATTAAAATTTAAAGATCACGTTGAATAAATTTAAATTTATTATCGACATTACACAGTGGCCAAAATTCAAAGATTATAGGTGTCAGTTTCCCAAAGTTATACCTCGAACCCGAGATTTTAAAAAATGCCTCATCCGACATTATCCTATTTCTTTTTAAGAAAAACTAAATCAACCTTTTCATCTCCGGAACTTTGACTAGAGTCTTCATAAGTAAATTACCCTTTTATGTAGTAATTTGTCTAACATTCTCTGAAATTTTGTTGAATCTACCGTTATCATTTATGTTTACCAGTTGTAATGTGGCTATAGAGTTCGAAATGTATGTATGTGAGCTCTCAATAATTCTCGCTAATAGTGAAGCGAGCTCCATTGAATTGCCGTTACTGATATTACCTAAACTCCCATACCCAGACTTTTGATTAAAAAAAAAAAAAAAAAAAAACCTCCCAGACACGACAGTTGGTAATCTTCCTTCAAAATTAGTAAATTGTCTCCATTTCTTGTAAGTATGAACATTTTCTGGTTTATTTAAGGAGCCAATCGATAGTAACTTTCATTGTATGTCCGTAATCGTTTTTCGGTAACTTCCCTTAAACGATATTAAGTTGCCAGTAAAGAATTCCTGTTGTATGTTAACCTTAGCGCAATGTTCTTCGATTTTCAATCAGTGCTTTGACTGCACGCCCGATTGACTATCAGTGTACCGCCGTCCGTCGTTCTCGCGAACATCAAGTAATTCCACCCAAAAGAGAAAAAAAAATTATGTGTAATCTATGTTCCTGGCTCGTACTGTTCTTATGCATCCATGTTTTCCTTTTTTTGTCAGAAGAAAGAGCGAAAGGGTGCGACCAGATCGCCATTCAAGCTCTTTCGCGGCTCCTCCATGTCTTAAAACACCAGCGGTCCGTACGTTATGCCAGCAGACCGACGGCTCCTTCCGGCTCAAAAATCAAATCGTTCGTCTCAGGATAGAACCTCCGTCGACAACCTCAACCGAAAGGCGTGAAAGCTGCATCACCTCGCTTATTTACGGAGCTTATCCTTCTTAAAACGACTCCTTGTTGAAAAAGTCACGGTGCTAAAGCTACATCGCCTCGCTTATCGTGTTCATCTCCATCCCTGCTTTTTCGGAAGCAAAATGGAAATTGGTCATTGGAATAACATGGAAGTCGATTTCCGTGTGATGGTGCTTCTTCGATCGAGCCTTCAATGCCCCATCCACGTCCAAATAATGACAGCCAACCAAGAAAGGTGACCCCAATCAAATAGTTTGCCCTCAATACTAGGCAAAAATTTGCAACCTCTTTTCAGTTCGCTTTTCAGAATATGATGGGACTTACATAGAACATTGATAAGAAGCACGTAATTTTCTTTGAATAAGCATGAGGATAAAATATGCTATAAGTTCTTTACCAAAAAAATAATAATAAAATAAAATATGCTATAAGTTTTTTTTCAACATTATAATTAGTTGTTCCTTTCTTGCATAATAGTTTATATAAACATGTGGAAATATCGGTATAGTTATCCACAAAGTCCTAAACCCATTTTACAACAATCAATCTTAAACTTTTCAATTTAACTAATTACATTTTAACAATCTATTAATGTAGTTCTCTCGGCTAATTTTGATCGCAAATCAATGCTAACATGAAATTTTGTAATTTTTAAATTTTTTTCTTTTTTCTTTTTTCTTTTTTCTTTCCCTTTTTTCTTCTTTTCTTTTTCTTTTCTTTCCTTTTTCCTTTCTCCTTTTTTTTTTTTCTATTTTCCACTGCTAGTCCCCAGCCTCAACAACTCCCCTAGAGTTTTGTAATTTGCAATTTTTATGATCCCATGAATGATTCATTTGGGTGGCGAAAAAGTCGTGCTTTAAGAATAGGCATGATTATACAAATGATTCTTGATTTATGTCTAATGTGCAATTGAACTTTTTTACTTATTTGATGTGGTCCGTGAATTTTATTTCAATGTCATGCTTGAATTTTTAATTTGTTCAATATAATCATGAACTTTTAGTAAATGTTCAATCTAATCTCTACATTATTATATCCCTAGATTCAATTTGATCCTTAGATTATCTAGTTTAGGAATTAAATTGAATATATACCAAAAGTTCAGGATCCACATCAAATAAATTAATACTTCATAAATGATATTACACATTGGATTAAAATTCATTAATCACATTGAATAAATTAATAATTCAAAGACGGCATTGCACATTGAACCATAGTTCAAAGATCATTTGTGTCATTTTCTCTTTAAAATGCCTTAACATCTCACAACTTGTTTAACTCAAGAAAAGGCTTAGACTATATTTAATTGTAGACTTACGAGGGAAAAGAACGGTCCCATCAAGTGAAGGCCCGGTACCAATGTAGAATCGTTTTATGTATTAATGTCCAACTGACCATCATCTAGTGTCGTGTGTATCTGACACAAATTAACACGTTCTAACACCATTAAATGACAAATCCGAACGGTGACACAAGTGGACACGAATCTAACACGCTAGGCCCACTATCGTTCAAGCTTTCACTACGTCTTTGTTAAACTCCCTTGATGCCTTTAATTTAGGGCATAGACCTAACGATAATCACGCAGTAGTGTACTCGGATATGTGAATTAATTTGAGAGTTTGCTTCCACATGGTTGTGGTGGAGGGGTACTTAATTTAGATTCTGTTTATTTCACGAAAAATGAATAATTTGAAAAATATTTTCATAAAAATGATTACTGATAATGCTTGAAATAATGAGTCAATAAAAAAAATTTTAATTATCGACAACAATTTATATCTCGAACATATTCGTGAATGACAGAAATATTTTTCATCCATTCATTTTTGTAAGTGATATAATTAATCACTTCTAAGAAAAAAAATTTTTAAATCATTCATTTTCTTTGCGAAACAAATGCATCTTTGAGATTTTTCAGGCAAAGCTTAAGTGAGTTTACAATTATTACAAGGTCGTTTTTGGGCATAAATAAATGAAATGCTCTTCTATTTTTTATCAGAGCTTTGACAGCCTCATAAGCCCCAGGCTTGCCCGGAAAGCCCATATGGTCCGGCCCAGTGGTGCATTACACTGAAGATAAATTGCAGTGATGTGGCTGGGGCATACGCCTATGTACTAAATTGGGAAAAATTTACTAATTGATCCTTAATCTCTTGAATATCTGTTAATTCAGTTATAAACTTTTCGATTTTACTAATACAATCCTAAATCTTAACACGAAACTCCAACATAATCATCCCAACTAATTGCCTCCGAAAATCACTGACGTAATGACCCACACGTAAAACATCATTTTGAGTAAATTTATCCACGTGAGCAATTTCGGACAATAGTTGACTAGAAGGACTACACCGACATTTTGGGTAAATGTCGAGAATTATATTGACAAAACTGAAAAATTTATGATTGAATTGATACTTGGACGATAGGTTTAGGACTGATTTTAGTAATCATCGCCTTAAATTGTACATGACCGTATCTTGTTCTCACGCATATCAAGTGACTTATCAGAAAAAGGCAAACAAGTTTTTCAATGTCTATGGCTCCAAAAAGAAGTAGCGGCACCCTACTCTTATGCATCAATTGTTTCCACCTTTTTTTTTAAGAAGGAAGATGAGTGAGTACGCGATACCTTCCCTGGCCTCTGCTTACAAGCCAGGAGTGGCACAAGGAAATGAAAGGGCCTGGTTGGAGACAACCAGTTGAGTGAGCGAGAGAGAGCGACCGGATCACAGTACAACAACCACACCAAAACATATGGACAAGGGGTTTCGCAGCCCCTCTGCGTCTAAAAGCACCGGAAGTTCGTGTTCCACGCCAAGTGGTTTCCGACGATTCCGTATCGATGGCCTTGTTTAAAAGTCACGCTTTAGGTGGATACAAATAACATGACCCATGTCGCTCTTAAGTTTTGTCGTGGTTACTTGCATTGGTCTATTTTGGCAAGCACAATCGAAATCGGTTATTGATTTCGAAAACGGTTAATGGCATCGCGTCACTGTCGACTTATTCATATCCACAAGAGTCCTTATTCCATCCAATGTTGAAGGCCGTGAGATAGGAAACCGATGTCTGACCGGGCCCTTCCACAATCCTATTCCCACTAGGGCACGGGTCTTTGGTCATACGTGCCAACCCAGTCCAAATAATAATACATACGCTCGCAAGAAAAGTCACCATAGTCTTATGTCACGAATTACTAATCAAAATCGATCGCAATTATGTTGACATCGCAATTATGTTGACAAAAGCTTACAATTTTATCGATCATGATATAAATATATCTTGAAATTCTTCCCAAAACAACTGTTTTTTAAAATCATTCTTTTTTTTTTAATCGATCGTGATACAATCGATTATTTTTAGAAATATATTTTTAAATTTTTTATTTCTTTTCATCGGGCAAACGCACCAACGAACAAAATTTAGTCTGAGTTTACTTAAAAAGCTAAGTCGTCCTCGCACAAGTGACTATTCCTCGACGGGGTTTGTCAGTTGAATGAGAAACATCTCGAGGGAATTCCTGGTGTATGTTCAAAGGTAACCTGGTTTAGAATGATTACAAGGGCACGTGGCATTGGAATATACATTTCTCTAAATAGATGCAACGCTCTTCCAATTTTCGTTAGTGCTTTGACAGCCCCAGGCTCACATGGAAAGCTCATATGGTCCGGGCCACGGTTGCATTCACTCTGAAAATAAAGTGCAGCAATGTGGCTAGAGCATATGCTTATGTATTGAATAGGAAAAATTTCAAATAAAAACTTAAAATGTCCTCATTTGTATAAATAAGAAATTTAAAGTAAACTTTATTTCGAAAAGAACTCAAAGTATCATCACTTTCTCAAATAAGGATTTGAAATAAATTTATTTTAAATGAGGGCCTAAAATAGTTATGTTAGTTGTAAAAAAAAGCCTAACTTTTTGACTGACTTAGGGCATTTTCTTCTTTTACCTTTTTTGAAAATTCTTCCCTTTCTCCCTCTTTTTTTCTTTTTTTTCTCTCTTTTTTATTTTTCTGGTTTTTTTCTTTCTTCTTAACCGGTAGCCAATCTTGACCACCTACAATGCTTGGAGGGGGCTAAGCAAGGGTCGCCCTTACCCAATCCAATGAGGCTAGCCACCTCTTGACAAGGCGGCTTGGGCAAGGCCCCCCTTGAAAGACACAAGCAATCACTGATCTCGCTTGGGCAAGGGAGTCATCGCTTGGGCAAGGGTCGCCCTCATCTTATTTGACAGGGGCTTGGGTGAGGCAACCCTCACCTAGTGGCTAAGAATGTCGTTGAGCCCTCACCGGCTAGAAAAGAAAAGAAAAGAAAATAAGTTTAAAATTAAAATTGTCTTTTGATGAAAATACGCTTGAGCAGCCAGTGACCGGCGAGATCAGGTATTTATTTGAAACTGTCATGGCCACTTCAAGTATTTATTTGAGATTAACATAAACACTTCAAGCCTTTATTTGATACAAGGTCCGTTTCAGGTTTTTATTTAAGAAAATAAGAGTATTTCGGGCTTTTATTTGGAATTCTCCCTAATTTATTATATGATGTTAATTTAGTTGTAAACTTTTTAATTTTGTTAATGCATTTATAAATCTTAACATGAAATTCTAATGTAGCCATTCTGGCCAATTGCCTCTAGAAATCATTGATGTCATGCCCTATTTTGAGTAAGGTTGTCCACATCAACTTACGCACAGGATGACCGGTGATGACTAGACGACATATCAGCAATTTTCGATAGTAATTAGCTAGAAGGATTACACTAACTTTTCGCACAAATGTTAAGCATTAAACTAGCATAACTGAAAAACTTATCCCCCCCAAATCGTACACCACCTTATCTCTTTCTCACAAACATCAAGTGATTTTACACAAAATTAAAGAATGTCCTCATTTGTATAAATAAGAGATTTGACGTAAACTTTATTTCGATAAGAGCTCAAAGTGTCCTAACTTTCTCAAATAAGGGTTTGAAATAAACTTTATTTCAAATGAGGGCCTAAAATAGTTATGTCAGTTGTAAAAAATAACCTAACTTTTTGACTAACTAAGGGCATTTTCTTCCTTTACCTTTTTTTAAAATTCTTCCCTTTCTACCTCTTTTTTTCTTTTTTTTTCTCTCTTTTTTTTATTTTTCTGGTTTTTTTCTTTCTTGACCACCTACAACGCTTGGGGAGGGCTAGGCAAGGGTCACTCTCACGCAATCCAATGAGGCTGGCCGCCTCTTGATGAGGCAGCTTGGGCAAGGCCCCCCTTGAAAGCCACAAGCGATGACTGACCTCACTTGGGCAAGGGTCTCCCTCATCTTATTTGGCAAGGGCTTGGGCGAGGCAACCCTCGCCTAGGGGGTGCATGGTAATTGGTTATTTTTGTTCCATAAATAATTTTTCTATTCCGACTTGTTTATGGAATATAAATCCGTTTGATAAAATTATTCTACTTTTCTATTTCTGAAATAGATTCTTGTTCCAGAAATATGTTTGAAATAGAAATCAAAAAAAAAAAATTCTACTTTTCTATTTTTGAAACAGAAATGAGAAATAAAAATTTTTCTCATCGTTCGTCGCCGACGATGGTCACCATTGCCACCGCCGATCGCCGGTTGCCGATTGCTGGCCGCCGCTACTGTCACCAACCGTCGTCGTCGATCGCCGGCCGCCGCCGCTGGTCGCCGATCGCCAGCCGCTGCCGCTGCCGATCCGTTGGTCACCGGTCCGCCGATCGCCGATTCACCGACCACCGCCGGTCCGCCGGCTGTTGCCATCGATTGCCACCCCTGCCGGTCGCTGGTCCACCGCCGTCCAAAATGAAGAAACTTTTTATATCATTATAAAATGAATTTCTATTTTGAAGTAGAAATTTTGTGTCGTTATCAAGCGGGTATTTTTGCTCAAAAACTCATCTATAAATAGAGATAGAAAAATCTATTTCTCTTCCGTAAATCAATTTCGGCCGAATGATTATCATTCGCGCCCCTAGTAGCCAAGAATGTCATTGAGCCCTCACCGGCCAAAAAAGAAAAGAAAAGAAAATAAGTTTAAAATTAAAATTGTCTTTTGATGAAAATACCCTTGAGTAGCTAGTGACCGGCGAGATCAAGCATTTATTTGAAACTGTCATAGCCACTTCAAGTCCTTATTTGAAATTGACATAAACACTTCAAGCATTTATTTGATACAAGGTTCGTTTCAGGTTTTTATTTAAGAAAATAAGAGTATTTCGCGCCTTTATTTGGAATTCTCCCTAATTTATTACATGATGTTAATTTAGTTGTAAACTTTTTAATTTTGTTAATGCATTTATAAATCTTAACATGAAATTCTAATGTAGCCATTCCGGCCAATTGCCTCTAGAAATCACTGATGCCATGCCCTATTTTGAGTAAGGTTGTCCACATCAACTTACGCACAGGATGACCGGTGATGACTAGATGACATATCAGCAATTTTTGATAGTAACTAGCTAGAAGGATTACACTAACATTTCGCACAAATGTTAAGCATTAAACTAGCATAACTAAAAAACTTATAACTGTATTAACATCCGTATAATGGGTCTAAGACTGATTTTGGTGATCATCCCCCCAAATCGTACACCAACTTATCTCGTTCTCACAAACATCAAGTGATTTTACACAAAAAGGACAACACATATATCTAATAAAGGTTGCGGCACTGCTCTCATTCATCCATTGTCTCCATTTTCATATTATTTTTTAAGAGGGAAGAAGAGCAAGCGGGTGAGACCATATCGCACGGGATGGCGACCAGACCGAAATACATGGACAAGGCTTTTCGCAAGCTCCCTTGCGTCCAAAAGTACCTCAAGTCCACACGCGGTATTAGTGGGGTTGTTTAAAAGTGAAGCTTTAGGTTAGATATTTCTAGCATGACCAGACCGAAATATCGTAAAACGACGTTCAATTGAACCCTTCGACAATCCTCCTTCCTTTAGGTTACTGGTCATCGGTCAATGTCCCATCCCTGTCCAAATAAAAATAGACTTGCAAGACAAGTCACCCCAATCTTACTTCCAGGATTATGTGGGCAAATGCTTATAGTATGACCGATCATGAGTAGTGAGATTGGATTTTCAGTCCGTTCTTTAGAATATTAGGAGACTTACATCAAGTATGTGATTTCATAATAAAGCAAATCAAGCCAGAATAAAGTCCAGAGTACTATAAAACAAAACCAAATTTAGAAAATAAGGAGGAGCAACGGAGCATAAATAAGCTTATGTACACACTTGTTCCATTAGAAGGGATCTGTCAAGTAAAATAGTTTCTCTTTTAATAACTACAACATTGCCAATTGGTGATGCATGCTTTTAATTTGGCTTTCTCATACCATCGTCATGCAAAGACAATTAAGTAAGTAGAACAAGTACGGATATAAGATTTGGAAGAACAAATTTTAGTGGTTTAGCAAGACACTAGAATTTTTGTGATCACAATTGAAGCTGGAGGTGGAAGAGTTGTACACAAACAGAGTACGGAATATCGTATCCTCGAAAATGGATTTGTTAAACTTTTTAGATGTAAATTGGAAGAGTTCAAACACTCATATCTAGAATTAGATTTGGGAGAAGAGAGGTCCCAACCCTAGAGCAGGAGAGAAGAAAAAACAAGAAACTACAAACAAAAAGGAAAAGAATGGTGATGTAAGCAGAAACTCTCCCCACAACTGAAGTTTGAAGAGGGGCACTTTTCTACTACAATTTGAGCGTTAGTTAAAAAGCGTGTAATTTCGGATAAGTTCGACCAGCAAATGCATCATAAGTTATCCTTTAGCATTATATATATATATATATTGGAGACAATATTGTGACCTAAAGCTATCTCTTGTCTCCAATTTCTAAAAATGGAAAATATGGAAGATGGTAGTCAGGAGGAGACAAAATAAAAATAAATTAGAAAAAAAAATTGTTTATTTCGTTCCTGCTTTCCCCTCATTGAATCCTTACTCCCTATGTATCATTACATCGAAATTGCTTTAGTCAAGTAAAACAATTCATTTAGAAAATCAATCCAGAAAATCGGTTCATTTATGTTGACAATTTGATATTAAAGCTCGTATCGTCAAACACAATTTATTGAGATGATATAAAATATAAAATATAGATTGTAGAAACTTAAATATGATTTGACACACATACTAAAAAGTTAGTAATTTAATTATTTTGCTTGTTCAATAAATATTATGATATTTTAGTGCTAATCCACGAATCATAAGAATTGTTATGACTTCTCGATGTGAATTATTAACCCGTATTGGCGTTGCCATGACCTTTGATTTGAATGTAATATTCTTCGAGGTTCTAATTACTAAGCTGTTGGATTGAAGAGAGTGATAGAGTAAGATAATCAAAATTCAATTATTTCCAAAGCTTTGAAAGTGAGAGGACTGTAAGCACGCGCTTTGGCACGAAGAATCGACATTTTCTATCAGGGAAAAGAGAATCGATTATAATAAATAAATAAAAATCAAACAAATATCTCTTCAGGACAATTTAAGATTCGATGTAAAACTGGACGTTGACCCGCGCGACGCGTGGAAAAGTGTACGCACATGCGTGGAAAAGTGTACACACAAGCGTGGAAACTTCATGACCATGGAATTGTCCTAAAGCTTTAAAGCATATAAGCACGTGGGCATGTGTAGAGGTTTCCAAGACCATGCAATTATCCTAAGAATTGTAGGTACAGTATTATTAGAGAGAACAACAACACCCCACGGGATGCACGAAATGATCATATGATAGCAAAAAAAGAAGAAGCTAAAATTAAAGAAAATATTTGGAATCGGGTGGAAATTGAATTAACCGAAATTGTAGACTTTGTCGAAAAGAACATTTAGAAAAACGTCATATTGAAAAGAGAAATTGCATAAATAAGTTGTGGGTGAATGTGTAAAATTTGGGTTGTCTTTGTCTTTCGCCATCGAAATAATTCTCAGTGTGACCGCAAGAAATATCATTAGATAATATTTCGAAGCGCGGGGGAAATGGCATTTTCCTTTTCCTTTCCTTGAAGCAATAAAAATTATCCGAATATTTTCTTACATTATTCATCTGTAATCTACACTATCATTAAAAAATATAAAACGCATTTGAAATTTACGCCACCATAAAATGAATAAATACTTTATATTTCTTATATTGTCTTTGACTATGTCTATCAAATCCAACATGTAATGGCTCAAGTATAGATAAGTTCCACCTTCTTTTGGCTTACGTTAATTTAAACGTGTACATCTAATATTAAATGGTCGAAAGCAACAAGAGCATCCTTTAAGCTTTCTAAAAAACCTAAAGGGACTTATACGTTTCAAATTCTTTGACCCATTTTAGCCTTGACCCTTTCCCTTGCCTCGACTCCATTCTTGGAATGAAAGAGATGCAACATCAAGTGTCACACGAAGAGTCACTCATCAACATCAAGATACCATTAAGAGTCCGATTCCGCAGAGTGATTTCGTCGTGCCATGACACGCTAAAAGGACTCCTAACCTTCTCGTAGCTATTTCAAGCAAATTTTACGAAGTTCGTAGTTTAAAATTGAAATGAGAAGTAGATGATCAGTAGTAGATGAAAATGGTTGCTTATATTTCTTACAAAAACTAACAAATGAAAAATATTCTTTTACTGTCTGCAAAAACGTTTTAACATAAATTATTACCGATAATGAAAATATTTAATCAATGCAACTGACCATTTCTAAAAATATATTTTCCAAATTATTTATTTTTTTATGAAATAAAGGGGGTCTAACTAATATTTCGAGGCATATATTGGGAAATTGGCATATCCTTTTTTCTAAAACAATAAACTTTACCAGAATATGTTTTACTTTGTCCATCTGTATAGTTTACAATATCCTAAAAAAATATGAATTGCGTTTGAAATTTACACCACCAAAAAAAAAAAATGACTTATATTTTATACATTATGTTTGACTATGTCTATCATATCTGACGTGTAATGAACTAACTATAGATTTGTTTCGCACTATTGCAATTCTTTTTTTCGCATTTCAATTTTAGTGCCTTTGTCACCCTTGGGGGCAACATAGGTAAATGTTGTAGGTATGGTCTTGGAGTAAATTAGTTCCATGCGTGTCCACCCCACCTTCGTTGTACGTTTAAAACTTATCTACATGATTTTAAAGGTTGAAGGGTCGAAAGCAACAAGGGCACCCTCGCAGCTTTTTGAAAGATTATGAAGATACTTCTACTTTTCGAGCTTTTTGACCGTTTTAGCCCTGACTTTTTCCCGTGCCCTGTCTCCATCCTGGGACGGAAAAAGATGCAACATCAAGCGTAGGACGACAAGCCTAGGGATACCGTCAGGGGTCCACTTCCTCACAATGGTTTCATCGCGCGAGGCCGTTGACTTCCGGCGCTTCTTTCAAGCAACTTCTACGAATTTCACAGTCCGAAATATAACTAGTATTCTTTTGATTATGGGAGTATAAAATTTACCTGGATATATGAAACACATTCGAAATTTATATCACCATAAAAAAAAATAAATGATTTATATATCCCACATTTTATTTGATCATGTCTATCATATCTGGCATGTAATGACTTAACTATAAATCCGATCACTTTTAATTTTATATTGAAAATTTATTTACATTAATTAAAACATACAAATCTAAAGGTTAAATGGTCGAAAGTAATAAGAGCATCCACATAATTTTTTAAAAAAATTCTGAAATGATTTATACTTTTCAAACTTTTTTGACCCATTTTTGCCTCAACCCTTTCTCTTGCTGTGTCTCCATCCTTGGGACGTAAGAGATGCAAAATCAAGTGTAGGACACAAAATTACTCGTCGCCGTCGAGATAAAGTTGAATGTCCGGTTCCGCACAGCGATTTCGTCGTGCGAAAGTCCACCGCACGCTAAAACGACGCTCAACATTCCAGTGGCTCTTTCAAGCAATTTTTATGGAGCCTGGGGTCCGAAATTTAGCCAGTGTCTTTTACCTTTGACCATGGGGGGAACAAAGTTTGAAATTGGAAATGACGAGCAGATGACTAGTAGCTGACGATTCTTGTCTCGTCACGGTCCTCGTCTGCTCCTAATATTTTCTCCTAATATATAGCGACTCTGACCCAAGAAAATGGAAATCTTCGCACAGCTTTTCAGGAAATGGAATGGCGAGATGGCCCGAATGTATAGCCGGCCCTCTCGAATCGAATCGAGGCGAGGCCTACCATGGGTTTTGTCTGTAAGTTCACGACTTTGACCAGCCGAGTCGACTCGCAAGCCTCCTAAAAAATTCCTCAACTTCTCTGCCCCTCTCTCTCTCTCTCTCTCTCTCTCTCCGTCTCTACTTTATTTTACGTGTCTTTTTCAATGCGGACTGTTCCAACATACACGACAACTTCCCTTTTGATTTACGTGCCTGAGGAGTCCTAATTCGCCATTACCGTGTCTCTACTTTATTTTACGTGTCTTTCTCAATGCGGACTGTTCCAACATAAACAACTACTTTCTTTTTGATTTAGGTGCCCAAGGGACAGATAATCCTGTGGATGCTTCGTCCTAATTCGCCCTGACCGTGTACCTCTCGGTCTTGATTTCCGCGTCCGCCATGCGACAAGGGTC
This sequence comes from Eucalyptus erythrocorys, assembly GCA_014182555.1. Taxonomy (NCBI): domain Eukaryota; kingdom Viridiplantae; phylum Streptophyta; class Magnoliopsida; order Myrtales; family Myrtaceae; genus Eucalyptus; species Eucalyptus erythrocorys. Next base: position 36,571,976 of record CM024605.1, on the reverse strand, counting down.
CCTTTCCGAATTCGGTCTCCAATATTATATTTAATTTAAGATTACCATTAGGTCGTTATCCCAACAACCCAAAATGTTATTCTTTTCGCCAATATGGAAAATTGTCATTTCTATTTGAGACGGCAGGTGATGTCCACATCGGCTTTTTGTGCTCAACCCGCGAGTAATGATGCTATCTATCTTAGTATGTAAGATAAAGGAGATGTACTAATCTTGAATTCCCCATTACTAAAATTCAGACGTTGCTCCAACCATCCATGATGTGTTGGACTTAGCGATCAAAACATATCGAATCCTACGTTCCTTGAGGTTCGATTAGTTCAATTTATAGCTTTAACTTTTTGTCTGATAAAATACAAAAGTAATCAATCATATTTTCTTGACTCAGAATTTTAGCTGTGTTGGTTTTTCCCATAGACAAGGAATAGTCACGAGTTCTGTGCTCTGTGTGATCTTGGAATTGACCAGGGAGCGTTTCTTCGGGTCAGCTCGTTGAAATGTCAGCTAGCCCCTTGACGGCTCTTCAAAGAACCAAGCACCACCATTGAAAAGGGGGACTTCAACAGCCACTTCCTCGGGAACAAACAGAGCTGTTGAAGATGACGCCTCTCTGTCTCTCTCTCTCTCTCTCTCTCTCTATATGTACGTACTGGGAACTTGAAATGAGGTCTCTTCTCTGACGTTGTCCATTTGTCTCCCTTCTGTGCAAACACTTCTGCTTGTCCTAAGCAAGATTCTTCACTCCGAGAACTCAAACACGAAATGGTTGTTTTCTTGGTGCTCTGGGTTAAAAAATCTGCTTAGTTGTTTTCTTCCCTGAGGACCCATCTTGGCAGAAAAGAAAAAAAGGGTCTTGGTTCTTGGTACGAGCAGAGCATGTACTCTCCTCTCGGAGAGCTGTTCTTGAACTTCTCTTCTGGCTGTATGCTTCTACACGTCTAAAAAGGAGGGCTCTTGCTAACATTATCTGGTAATTCTCAGACTTCTTTACATCAGTGTATCTTTGGAAGATTCTTCTGCGATTTTGCGGCTGAGGTTTGGCAGATTGCTTGTCTTTGACAAGGTTTCTCTCTGGTGATAGAGTCAGAAACTGTCTGTTGTGTAACAAAAAATGAGATCTTTAGGGGTTATTTCTTACGAAATTGGTTGTGACAGTTTGCTGTGAATTGGCTAGGAGAAATTATTATTTACTTGCTTAGGGACGAAAAGTGAGAAGGAAAAGCTAGTCTCCGTATAATATAGTAGTAAGGACCATATTGGCAGTAGGTTTAATTGATGTATATTTTCTTCCCAATAAGCAGAGGTAGAAGTTTCATTACTATTCTTGGATGATAAAATTAAGGCATTTGCTTTGCTCGCAAAGGTCAAACTCTTCAAGAACGTTGCTTTTTGAGTATGACATATGCAGACTGGTAGATGCTTGGAGGTTGAAAGAATTGATGAGACAATTAATTGTGTGTTACCGCAAGGATGCCAAGAACTGAACTCAGGAATTTAGCCAGCTCTGGTATCTTATTAAAAACGACGGGCACAGCCAGTTATTTTGATTGGTACGTTACAAGTTGTAGACATCACCTACATGCAAAATTAACTAAATATGAATATGGGTTTACATGGTTGTAACCCACAATTGAGAAGGGTGTATGGAAGAAGTTTCCTCCAACATTTGGAGGAAAACAAAACCAATAACTGTTAGCAAACAGTGCAATCCACTGCAATGAATGGAAACCTATATGTCGTCTTAATTAAGTTCAATCTCAATTTGGTAGAAAGGTCACATTCTTTGCCTAGTTTCTATGTGACCTTTGTCCTTTGCTTGAACTGGAAACTCTGGATTCATCAAAACTCAGAACTATAATCCTTTGATGAAGATGTCCTCCTGTTCTTATTTTTTTGTTAGAAGGGAACCCATTCTGAACATCCCATTTCCTTGTGGTGCAAAGGTCCGTATGAAGGAAACAAATTTATGAAGCGTAAGCTATATATCTGGTTCTTTTCATGAGGAAAGGCTGTTTTGTTAAAAGCACAAGTTAATGGCACCGGAGAAGTGAAAGCGAAATAATCGATAGCATGTGGAGTTTGTAGAACGCGTCAAACACCGATTTACGTGAAAGAAATTGATAGCACTAATGCCATAATATTTGGTGGTTTTCAGAGTAGAGATTCTTGATTTTGAGGAAGCAGAGGCCTAAATATAGTTATGGCGTGTCCTGCTTTTATAGAATCTTTGTTTCTGGTTAGTTAGCCATTCTTTAATTTCTGCAGAAAAGCTGTATTCTCTATTCTTTATTCTGGAAATGTCAAACTCTAGTTTAATTGTTGCCAATTAATTTTTGCATGTCAAACCTCTACTTTGAGGGGCAGCCAAATAAAATTCATACTTTGCTCATGGTTATGTCCCTTAAATCCTCCGTCCATAAGCTTTTGCACCCAGTAGCATCTCATGTCTGCTGCATTTTCAGAGTAATGATTGGTTGCTATAATGCAATGTGATTGATATCTCAACATAATATTTGAGTCTCCTGTGATTGGGTTGTGTGTTGGATTTGCAAAAAAGACATCATAATAATCTTTTCTTGTATTTTCAGAGTAATGATTGGTTGCTGTTATGCAATGTAATTGATATCTCAACATAATATTTGAGTCTCCCGTGATCGGGTTGTGTGTTGGATTTGCAAAAAAGACATCATAATAATCTTTTCTTGTCAATACTTCTGCATCTGCAGATCAAGGAAAAATCAGTCCCTTTGAATGGGGAGTGGTACTGTGGTGGAGGGGACACTCTCTAATTCTTATTTCAAGGTAAATATTAGTCAGGTTTTAAAATTTTTATTCCTACGCATTAAATTGATCATTTAACGTCCTAATGTGCTGTCTGGTAACTTTGTTCCATACCAGTTATTTGGGCTGCTGTGCAGTGTTAATTATGATAATAGAGGTGCATTCCAGCTTATTTCTCTTGAATGAGAAGAGTTTCTGATTTTTGGTGCCTTTGGCTTCCAAATAAGTGAGATGCTATTAGAAAAAATCACTAGCATTGATGAAGATGAATCACTAAGTTGTTTCAGTTTGGAATGAACTCAGGACTGCACATTAAAAAAAGCGTGCTTGGATTAATGTTTATTTGGAAGAATATCAGCAATTCATGGTACACATATTAAAGCTCTGTATTGATTGGTTTTTGAAGTTATCCCTATTTATTGATCCGTCCTATTTATCATTTTTCCTTTTTTCTGATTTGGTTTAATGTGATGAATCTAGCTCATGATTGCAGGTCCATTCTGAAATGTGCATAGAACTTAAGAAGTTGGTTGATAGAGTATCAAGTGTTATTCCACAAATAGAGGCAGCTCGACCTCGCTCATCTGCAATGCATGCACTTTCCTCTTTAACTTGTGAAATCGAAAAAGCCAAGCAACTCCTCCACTACTGCAGTGAATCTAGCAAACTCTACCTGGTGGGTACCTATGAGGTTGTTCAACTCCAAAGTGATGAGTTAAAAAACATACAATGATTTTGTCAAATGCTTGTTGCTTCTGGAAAATAGCAACTTGATCAGATTCTATGTGAAAGCGACGCAGTTCAAATTAGAAAAAAGTCATGAAGGGACGAAGAACAGGCAGAAAAGTTGGATATAGATTTTTTGGTGCGTCATTAGCGGGAGAATTTTGACATGCTGTATTGACTAAACATTTGACAGTCTTTCCTCTGTATTTCTGTTCTCTACTCAGTCCCTGGGATTACTCCTTAAAATCTACATTAGGTCTGTTGCCAAAGTACGTAGGTAGATTATATATCAAGTTCACATATTTGTTGGCTTCGTATGTGTGATGATTGTTGCACCTTTCAGGCATTAACCAGTGATGCAATAGCCAGGAGATGTCAAAGATCAAGGGATCTATTGGAGCGCGGTTTAGACATAGTTCGTAATTCGGTTCCAGTCTTGTTGGCTATCGAGGTTGGTTGCTTTTATACTTTATGTAGAGATTTCACACAGATTCTATTTTCTTGGTGTGTGCGGCGCGCGCGCGCGCGCGCGTGTGTGTGCGTGTGTGTGTGCATGTGCGTGTGTGTGTAGTGGGCATATTTCTGTGGCCAACATGGAAAGGACAGACTCCTTTGCAGCTTTCTGTTAAAGATTTGAGGCAACACATTGTCCTTTGCCTTCTGTCAGCCAGAAGAACAAAAGTGCTGACCCTTGTTTCACTGACGTATTTTTCATCTTCTCTACATTAAGTCTTTTTGTGCATGCTTGATCTGCATGACTGAATTTGTTGCAATTTATTGACCCCAGCTTTCAATTTATGTGAAATATCCGAATTCACACCTAGTAAGGAAAACCTTCCTTCATTGATCACACGGACTTCTTGTCAACCTCCCCTCCCCCTCCCCCCCAACCCCAAAACCATAGCTAAATCCACATCTTGTCAAAAAGATTACCTATGCATTTGTTGCAGCTCTCCTGGAGTTGGCATTTTCTCTGTAGATAGGTTCGGTGGGGGGTGCAGGAAATTTCAATGGACGTGCATTCTTCTTTATGCTTGTGAGAAGGATGTTCTTAGTTTTTTATTGGAAGGTCACACCTGGTTTCGTTCCTTTCTTTAATTTCTTTGTTTGCTTGATGCATCTGCAGATATGTCACATAGCTGACGAGCTTAGAAATGCAAAGTTTATCTTGGATCCTTCTGAAGTGGAGGCTGGAAAGGTTCTTCGTGAATCTTTAAGGCCACATTTATCCATAACTGTTCCGACAGAGACATTGGATATCGGAGCGCTTAAATTTGCTGCTTCAAAGCTTCATATCATGTCTCGAAGAGCTATCTTAATAGAGAAAAGATCAATCAAGAATCTTCTCAGCAAAGTTGGTGACAGAAACCCGGCAAAGAAAGAGAGGTTGAAATTCTTATTTTATCTCTTGGATAAGTACGGAAACTCCATTGTGGCAGAGCAACAAGAGAATGCTATCCTTAGTGGTGATAAAACAAGTGAATTTCAAACCTCCAGATCCAGTAATGATGCTAAAGCTGATGTTGTCCCTCCTGATGAATTCAAATGCCCTTTGTCCCTGAGATTGATGTACGATCCTGTCACCATTGCTTCTGGAGTGACATTTGAAAGGATGTGGATCCAGAGGTGGTTCGACGAGGGCTACGATACATGTCCCAGAACAAAGGAAAAGCTGTCACATCAGTCGTTGGCACCGAACAGTTTCCTGAAACACGAGATATCAAAGTGGTGTGTAGAATATGGAATTAAAAATATTGACCCAAGCAGAGGAGCAGAAACCCTTTGCTCATTGGAATCTTCAATGTCCATCAATAGCCTTGGCAGTCTTGCTCATGGATATGGAGATTCCATCTACAATCCCGACCCTTCGAACAGTAAAGTTCTAAATGACCTAAGTTCAAACTCTATTCAGAGTGATGACAGCGATCAAAGATGCGAGACTTCTACACTGAGGACCTTGAGATCTTTAGCATTACTGCCTAAACTCAAGGAACTTAAATGGGAGTCCCAATGCGATGTTGTCGAAGACACAAAAAACTATTTGGATCGTGATGATCAAGCTCTTGGGTCAGCACCATTTGAGAATTTTCTTACACTGCTTGTACAGTTTCTAGTAGACGCCCATGACCAAGGTGACCTGAAAGCTCAAAGGACCGGGTCACAGTTGTTGCTGACATATGTCAGCAAAAATAGGTATGTTATTCTCTATACTCACCTGGAATCCGTAAATATTAGTAATGGTATCATTCCTTTTCGGGATGATGTGATGATGACACTGCTAGCTTAGGATGACATGATTGCTTGACCTCTCTAAATTTTTTTCCTGGTCAGCGCTTTCAACGATGCTTCGAATATTTAGGCAGATCATTTTATGCCTGTGGGTCGCATCATACTTCACTAATGAGACATGAAAGTGTTTAAATCTATGTTAAGAAGGGAAGTGTCGTTTTTTTAGTTTTCCTTTTCTCTTTCCCATCAACTTAAATTAAGTCTAGCCTCCTGTTAAAAGCATATGCTTGCTGTCGCTTCTTTTCTGCAATACATCCTGCAGAACCTGATTTCTTATTTGCTTTATTCGCTTCATGTAGATACGAAGCGACTTGTTTCGACAAAGGTGCCTTCTCTCTATTGATATCATTGCTCGACTCGGAAGTGTCTGAACAAGTTCTTGCCATGCTAGAAGTCTTGTCTGCTCATGAAAACTGCAGACCTGAGATTGCTGCATCGGGTATTCTTGGCCCCATCTTTAAAATCCTTGGCTCTCAGAACAGAATTCTTCAGGAATCTGCACTTAAGATCCTCAACAATCTGTCACATGATTGCTACGTCTGTCAGCATCTTATATATTTAGGATGCATCCCAAAGATGATTCCATTTCTTCAAAGTTCCCTTTTTACGAAGCTTGCCCTGACAATCCTGAAAAATTTGTGCAATAGTGAAGAGGCAAGTGCTTCCATTGTGGAGACTGATAAATGCATTGCTTCTGTTGCTGAATTTCTGGAGTCTGCAAGCAGTGAAGACCAAGAATATGCAGTGGCCATACTCCACTCGGTATGCCGCGAACAAATTCAATACTGTAAGTTGGTTCTGGAGGAAAGTTTTGCAGTTTATCCTGCTCTGATCAACATAAAGATGAACGGGAGTGACAAGGCAAAGGCAAGTGCTTCCGAGCTGCTAAGGCTTTTCCGAGTTATCGAACACGATGACTTGTGACCTGAGGCATTCTGTGCCTCTTGAAAGGAAGATATAGTCATTTTAGAAGAACTAATTTCTCGAGTGACCAGGGTGAAATGTAAAGGCGCATCCTGGGAACTCTGCTTTTTGACTGTGCAGTGGTAGATAATCTCCATCAACAGAAGATAGCATAGAATCTTCTCAAAGAAAGAGTTCTCATTCCGGTGAGATTCCGCATCGCTAGGGATGGATTCTTTGGCAAATTTTGCTTAGGCCAGGTCCTGACGGTAGGCTTCGTTTTTCCTCTTTGTTCTTGGGTTTCAAGCTATTTTGATAGTGTCCATGTAAATAGGAATCTACAGTGTCTCTGCTTCGGTTTTCTCAAGCCATGAACTCAGTGGCGTTTGTACAGTTTTGAGTTGTTATAGTCCTTGAAGCTGAATGCAGTCATCGGACGCGGAACTTGTCGCGATGCCTGTAAACTAGAATGTCCTAGGTTCTTCCTATTAGAAAGTTACAGCAAGTTATTTGCAGCATTGTGAAATCATTGTCCAACGGACAGAAATAACCTTGCACAAATGAAATATGCTCACAAGGCTACTGTCGTCGATTGTCAGTTCGCGTGCCTCATAGTACCGATCCATTCCTCATCCTCAGGATAAGCCCTGAAGAACCACCTAGGCACACGATCGCTTCCTGATCTTATGCGACTAACCCGGAATGTTAGATGATGAACTAGGATGATTGCTCTTTAGACCTGGAAAGCATTCAGTAATGTCCTTCCTGATGTTTTCTTGTCAGATTTCTTGCTGATGTTTTCTTTCATGTCCTTCCTTTTTTTGGCTCAAGAGTATGCGAACCCCGAGTCCCGACCATAGCAGACTGCTCCGCAGCATGGATGACATAGAATGTGTAGGTATGTATATTCGGATTGAAACGCCGAGTGGTCAGATCTCCAGCAGCCGTCTATCAAATTCAAGCAGCAAATTTAGGAGCTATGGAAGGATCTTGGGTTGAGACTCTGATTTGCAATGCGACTATGATCCTATTCCTACCTTTCATTGCCGAAGCGACATGATATAGAAACCTGCCGGACATTTTATCGCACGTCGAAATTGGCATCATGGAACTAATGTTGATTGCGTGCAACGTATCTTCAAACCCAAGACGGTTCGACATGTCCAATCCTGCCCTAGGGTTAACATGTGAAGAGACTATTATTTTAGCATGCTTTCACATTCATCAGTTCCGTCTCAAGCAGCAAATATGGAAAAAGGCATTCAGTTAATCAATTGTAAAAGATTCAGGACTACTCTATTCGATCTAACAAAAGTAATCATTACTCTATTAATATATTTCAAAAATTTAAAAGACATTATTCTTTTGGTCACTCTTGTTTGGAGATATCTATGGGCTAATTAAACCAAAGAAAGGCGAGAAACCCTGTCATAACATCGGGAGGTTGTAAACGAGGCGAGAAAGAAATTATAACATTCGGATCTCTTATTTTCACTTTTGGGTGCAATTACTTTCTACTTATAATTTATTAGTATTATAGGGTCGAAGCTTAGCAAATCCGCTGGAGTAGCTCAGTTGGTTAGAGCGTGTGGCTGTTAACCACAAGGTCGAAGGTTCAAGCCCTTCCTCTAGCGCCTTCTTTACTATGTTCATTGTCGATTAGCGCCTTCTTTACTATGTTCATTGTCGATTTTTTATATCTTTTATTTTCCTTTGTCTACTTTCATTACAGATAAAAATTCCATTATTCTTTGCCAAGGGATTAAAGATTAATTATAATGATTATATTTTTAACTTGCAAAATAAAGTATCAATCTATTTTTTCTTATGTTATTTTATTATGCCGAAATCGTAATGAAATATGAGTGCGTTTGTTTGAGTGAGAAAATTTTTTGCGAATTGATTTTCTAGATTTTCACGGGTTTAGTTTATTGAAAATGATCTGTCAATGAAAAATAATTAATAATTAAAGAAAATATATGCAAAACAAAGTATATCCGAAGCATCGATCAATTTGTTTTTTATGTTATTTTTTCACATTAAAATTATAATGAAATATGAGAGTGCATTTGTTTGAGCAAGAAAATTTTTCACAAATTAGTTTTCTAGATTTTCACGCGTTTGATTTACTAAAAATGATTAGTCAACGAAAAATAATTTTTAGTTAAGGAAAATATATGCAAAATAATGTATATCCAAAGCATAGTTTTATAGATTTTCACACATTTGGTTTACTCAAAATATCGCTTAACGAATGAATTTTTTTGAAAAAAATTCTTAGAAAAATTATTTTATCTCGAAGTTTTTTCCAAAATAAACAAAATCTATAATAAAAATGTTTGTCAATGAAACATTAAAAAAAAAAAAAAGCAAACAATATCTACTTTTGTTAAAAATAAAAATAAAAAGGTCAATCCGAAGCAAGACCTCGAACTACTTCATTTCAATCTTCTTGTGAACTTCAGTATCCTCAGATGTAAAACAACTAAAGGGTATCACAACTAAAGGGTATTTCTTCCTCTTAGAAGAGAAGAAGATACAAAAAAATTAATAATACGAGACGTGTGGGAACCGGTGTTAAAAGTAAGGACACAACCATGGAATTATCGAGCGCCTTTGTAAGAATGAAAGCTTCCTTCTTTGGTGAGTTAACCCTTCAGCCATCATCAAGGATCCAAAGAAGCCCTTAAAGTTAGGGAAATGAATTCTTTAACTATATATATATATATAAATATATATATATATATATTCATTTTCTAAAAGAGATTTCTTATTTTCTTTTATGACGAAATTTTCTTTAAAGCGTAAAAAAAGTCTCTAATAAATATGTTTGTCAGTGAAACAAAAAAATAAAATAAAATTAGCAGACAATATTAATTTTTGTGAATAACAATAAAGAGGCAGGCAACGCAACTGGTATGAGTCCTCTCTCATCATATAAGTCGAAAGTTTGAAAGGTAATCTTCGGCGGTTCTTAAATTATTAAAAAATAAAATAAAAAGAGGGGTCAGATAATAGGTTTTAATCAACCGGTGTTTGCGGCTTTTTCAATTTTTTCAAACAGCTAAGCGCTCCTGTCGGATACCGTCGATCCTACTCTCTTTCTCCGGCTGTTTCCGATGGCGACGGAATCGTCGGAAGGAGAGGAGGAAGGGAAGATCACCGGCGGCAACCCTGTGCTCGCCGTCGACGACGACCTCCGCGAGATGGGCAAGAAGGCCGTCTGGAGCGTCAGCTCCTGCAAGCCCGGCAACGGCGTCTCCTCCCTCCGCGACGACAACCTCGACACTTACTGGCAGTTCTCTCTCTCTCTCTCTCTTCCATGTTCTCCGTTGGCAGGAGGGAATTCGAGAATTGATCGTTGGGTTTGTTTTGTGGTGGTGGTTCTCTTGGGGGGTGTCGCAGATCCGACGGCGCGCAGCCGCATCTGGTGAACGTTCAGTTCCAGAAGAAGGTGAAGCTCCAGGTTCGATCCTTCGGTGATTCCTCATTTTAAAAATCCAAACTTTCCTGCATTTTTGAAAGTTGTGAGTGTGAATTGTGCTCTTTGGGACTTGATTTCGGTTGAAGATGGTGGCCCTTTACGTGGATTTCAAGCTTGACGAGAGTTACACGCCCAGTAAGATCTCGATTCGTGCTGGGGATGGATTCCACAATCTGAAGGTTGGCTTTTTTTCTTTTTTTCTTTTTTGGTGGATTCGGATGAGCTTTTGAGCTTGGCGTGATTGATTATGTGATTATGTGTAGTTTCTTTTGATTCGATTTAAACTTTGATTGCTTGAGTGAGTAGAAAGTCGGGTCGTTTCGCCCATAAATGTTTTCTGTTTTTATGTTTCAGGAGATAAAGACGGTGGAACTTTTGAAGCCGTCAGGGTGGATTCCTATATCACTATCTGGAAATGATCCTCGGTGAGTTCTGAAAGCACATCGGGTCATGTTCCTGTAGTTAGGCGATGCCAGATAGTTCACTGCTGCTGTCTATGTATGATTTAATATGAATATCACATCATACGAAAGACAGCAGCATTTTCAGAGAAATTTTGGCTGGAAAGATAGGGGTGTCATGTCCTGGAACCTTTCTGCTGGTCATTGTTGGTGCCAATTGTCGTCGTGCTTGCCTTGTATAACGGCCGGGGTCAATTTAGGATCACCACTTTTCCTGGAATGCGATGGGAGCTGGTTTATGAATATGATCATATGATATAGAACTATCTGTTGATATGTTCAGTACTTTTGGGACAGAAAATTGTTGAACATGGAACTTTTCTGCCAGGACACGGAAATGATTGTTAACTGAAAATTGCTGAACATAGAGATTTTCTGCTAGATTGTTCAAAGGATTATGTGTTTCGAATCTTTCAAGCATGTTATTGGCCCTTCGTAGACTTTCTGCTGTCTTCTTTTGGCACCGTTAGATCCATAAGGTACTGAAGAATAGAGTACATGCATTTTCTTGCATACTTGGTCGGTTGAAGCAATGTGGGTTGGTCGGCAACATGGATACTTCAAGAACCGGAAACCATGTGCAGTGTCATATGATTCTCAGTTTTGGTTACACACTCTATTGATATCCATATGTTTGTAGAGAGCACCTGAGACATAGTTTTATTTCTTCCCTTGCATTGGTTTTTTTGGAGTATCATTGTTGCAGACTCAAAAGGTTTTTTTAAGTATAATATATCACTTCTTTGTGAGTTTTCTCTTTTTCTGTTGAGTAATAAGGAAGTGTTTGGACAGGGAAACTTTCGTCAACACTTTTATGTTGCAAATAGCCGTCTTGTCGAATCACCTGAATGGACGAGACACACATGTGCGGCAGATCAAAGTTTATGGTCCTCGACCGTGAGTTCCTTCATCATCATTAACTCATGATTGTTCGGCTTTTGATTTTTCATCATTGCATCGAGAACGACTCATGGGCTACTTCTGGGAAGAACCATACTGTCATCTGTACTGACCTCAAAGCCAAACACTCTCCGGTTTGGCTATAGTGTCTTCTTGCACATTTCCAGGATTTTAACTTCTCTTTTTCACGCTGCATGACAGGAACCCATTTCCCCATCAGCCTTTCCAATTTACGTCAACAGAGTTTATCACTTACTCCTGCGTGAGATGAGAAACGAGAATCTCCAGACTAAAAGGGGATGAGAAATGTAAGATCTTGTGCTTCAAGGGCCCTTGAAGAGTGTCTTTTGGGAATGCGAGTTACATGGCTTTATTCTCTACCTCGAGGCCATCCTGATATCTTCCTACATACCCAGGCGAGATTTCACTGGTGCAAGTGATCCAGTGCAGGGGCAGCGCCCATCCACAAGCTTACAGATTAATTGGAGAGTGGGCAGCAAAGAGAGACACGAACGATATTTTCAGTTTCTTCTCATCATTGCTTTAGCAGACTGTTGAAATTGCAACCATGTTGATGCTCTGGCGACCTTCATCTATTGATGCTTGTTGTTGATTTAGCCTCTGAGTTCAATTGAGTTCGGAGTTAAATTACTTTCTAGTGCATGCTGCCTTGTCATCATCTGTTCTGTTTAAAAGTTAAGCCTGCCGTAGAGCCTTTTCCCAGTAGTGCGCTGTAATCGTCGTTTCTCTTTCTATGGTCCGGAGTTGGCATTTTTCAGATTTTCTAGTTGATTTCAAAGGCCATTTGGTGTATTGCAACCCTTATTCTAGAGCCAAGAGGTCATCGTCATCGGTTGAAGTCTCCTCGTAAGCCATGTGAAATAGAGTTTCGCCCAAAAAAGAGGGAACATTTACAGATGAATTCACAAACTCAATGGTTGCCCTTTGAGTAGGTGCGCGTCTGTTTCTCCCAGTCGTTCCTCACAACCCAGCTATCCAGCAAAGGTTTGGAGTCCTTGAGCAAACCAACCCCATAAATGTGAAGGAAAATTTGCCTGGAGAGTTGGAATAGACACAACCTAGGTAGATCGAACAAAGAGAAGGAAAGTTGAAAGAGGGAAGGTCAGTCCGCAGCAGGAGAAGAAGCCGAAGGTGATTTGACAGCGCCAAAGAGGCCGAGGGGGATGCATCCTTTTCCAGGGCATGGTCTCATTAACCCTATTGCGAAACTTGCTTTCTCGGCAATCATATATCATACTTGCAAGAAGCAAATGCCCAGATTCTTAAGCATAGGCAAAGACTAGCATCAGATTTGTTTACTTCTTCTCGTCCTCACTTTCACACCTAAGCTTGAAAGGAAGCATCCTCTTTTTACGCTTCTATGGCAGCGGGAAAGAAAAGGGGCCCTATTGGCTTTGGTCACGGGCCAAATTAGAGTACTTCAACATGGAAGCCGAAATCCCACCTAGGACGTAATCAGAACCCCATCTCCATTAAAGATGGAAATGCAGCGGGTGATAATATAAGGTATGAATTCACAACCCTATTGCCATTAGAGATATGCCGCCGAAGCACTAACTACGATGTAATCAAAAGCTCAGAGGTTCTAAGAGTTTTGATAATTAAGAGTCAAGTAGCCAGCTAATAAAAATACATCCAAAGTGCACTAGACCTTGGGAGACTTGATTAAGGCAATGCCATACAAACATAACATACAAGTTCTCAGTTTCACAATCCCCAGCTTCGATAGAGTAGCTATGGATGCTCAGCGAAGATTCTCCGCTGTTGATTTGCCTTACAAACTTCCACATGTAATGATTATGCTTGAGCATTTGCTTGAGTTAAATAGTAAACACTGTCCATGGTGTCCAGCTTAAGTAAGTGTCATGTCATTCACACGCTGGCTTAGTGTCAAAGCTACTCAAGCAGATAGCAAAGGCTTGCAAAGCAGATAGTGGATAGCGGTAATCCATTGTAAAGATGTCTTTCCCAATCTTTCCGAATTGTAGGATTACCTTCTCTTGCTCTGCAGCTGAAATTTTGTGGGAGGGATCAACAGCAGCCACCAACTGAAAGTTCTTAACAGACGCAACTGTAACACGTCCCCGGAAATTCAAACACCAGCACTGAAGCTGCTCATGCCACCTAGGTGCCTTGTTTTTGAGTTCCAGTGGGTCACCTGCCCCTGGAATAGGAACTGGAATATCTGAGAGACTTGTGGAGCTAAATTCTGTGACCTTGTCTTTTCCTTTTGAGGCAGGTGATGGAGAAGACGGTTCATCGAATGAGTGGGTGAACAAGCTTGGTGTTGGGACACTACCACCCTCCTGAAGGCAAGAGATAGGAATGGAGTCCATGACACAATGCATCCTCCTCGGCCCTCTAGTGCGGAGGACATTCAATTCATAAGAGACGGTGCCTACACTGTAGTTACATGCAGAAACTCTTGGAGACACCTGCTTAGAATTGAATCTTCTATTCAACCGACTGTTTGATTGAATAGCCGCTTCACATGGAGGTTGGGTGTCAAATATGGTAAACTTGGTTCCCAGAAAATTAGACCTAAAAGATCAATCCCAAGAGGTCATTATATATGAAGCAAATATGATGGGTGGATAGAGAAAAGTACAGGTTAGTTCAAACTTGCCTCAATTTTCCTACATATGTACTGCTGGCCCGAGAAAAATCATCTGAAACCAGAGATATAACAAAATCTGTGCATGTGGCTCTCCGAATCTTTCTGGCAGCCAACAACATTTTATCTTTCTCATCCTCAGCTGTCAATATGAACAAAGTGAATGAGATAATCTAAGCAGCTTAAGAAATCAACAATTTTATAGGCAAGAAAGGCTGGTGCTTCCATCTTCATGAAAAGGAAGGAGGCAGAATCTCAACATTGTTTACAATGGAGACTCCCAGTCACAACATTCTCTTCACAGCTATATAGAATGAACTCCATCAGGTTCAGCTATTAAAAAGCAATTGCACCACACTTATGTATTGTTTACAAATTAAAGCGGATGGACTGATCCAGCTACACTCTCCAAATAAATTTCGAATGACCATGATCAGTAGCAAGCTTTCTTCCAGAAATCATCTACATCTTTACAACTCAGTTCTAAACTTGGCAAATAGCATCCATTGGGGATGAGCTTCAATGCACTGGACATGGGGGAGACCTTAAGTTGTGTAGACTAGACTATAGTACATATCTACTTTAATTTTTTATTTTTTATTTTTTTGGGCGTGCAGGGACCAACAACGCAATGTCTTAGGTCCTTACCAAAAAAAAAGGCAATGTCTTAGGACAGCTAAACTGTACTTTGGGTTATGTAGTAAAATAGGCATGATTGACATCTAGATTCTGGGTCAAGGAATATAGCTTGGAGTTACCTTCATCGTCCACTACACTGCTTTCATGACCTATGCTAGAGAATTTAACCAAGGTAAAGAACCTACGCAAGTCTGTAATTGCTCAAAACTATATATACGCGCACACACACCAAGAGTGGTCACAGCTTCTAGGGGTTAGACTAAGCAAATTCTCTATTCCAGCTCAACTATGTCAATCTCCTCTTTGCTTTGGCCTTTTCTCATCTATCACTCGTTGTTTCTTATACAAATAGGAGTGCTAAAACGCCAATAAGTTCCAATTTAACCGAAAGGAAGGAAGGGAACCAATCCATTTTGAGTTATATGGTTATTGCTAGAGAAATCTTCTACCTTGTAAGCCAGAGTTCCCCATATCAAAGAGTACAATGAATCACAACGGAAGAGGAAAATTCATGTGGAGCAATCCCTATATTAATTTCTGTTGATTCTCTAAAAATTTTGTAAAATCTCAAGATGCACAGACCCGACAATTGTTAAAGCAGAATAACAAGAGAAGAATCAGACTTACAAGGAACCAAACCAAAGTACAACAAATAAGTAGAAGTAGCTCTGTCCCTTTTGATAAAGCACTGGATTGGACATTCGCGAGGTCCAGGCTGTTTGTTATGCAATCGAAAGTTAGCAAAAAAAAATTGTGAAAGAATGCGAAGAAAATCAACAAAGTAGAACCCATCATATGATAAATTGACATGGACTATTACCTGCTTTAAGGATATAGGAAAGGTCAGCTTTCCACATTGCTCAGGAGTTTTAACAATCTCTTTGGTGATCTCTCTCCACGACTTGCAAACCGATGCGCAAGCTACCACCACAGCGCGAGAAGGCCACAATGTCTCGCTCTCTTCTACTCTCTGAATGATGTCCAGCAGCAACTCAGGTGGCAGGTTCGCCCACCGCCCTTGTTCAACCGACGTTGAAGGTGGTGCCGCGTGATCCGGGGCTATGTGTGACCGCGTACGGCTACGCCAACGCCTCCCTTCCGATCCCCGCCTCGACACATTACCGATCCCGTCCTTCATCTCTTTCAGCTCGCGGACAATGTTTTTTAGGGACATTTTAACCTTCTCAGATGAACTGCCACCCTGGAGCAAGACTCAAAGGATCAATACACCAAAATCCAGTACAGTCAATCGAAAATGAAGGATGCAATTCAGACATCCTCAGATTTTCGCACGCCACCGGCCTCCAGTCAGTACCACTGAACTCAGATCATGTTAATTGAGTTCACGAGCTACTCCAAACTAAAAAACTGTAAGAACCAAATCAGAACTTCTCGAGTGAACCGCACTCATCCAGGATCTTCTCATGCGACTCCAGCGAACATTTCCTACCGCGATTCGCGCATAAACATCGCAAAAATCTAACAGCAAACTCAGAAAAACGGACTCCGAACACAAAAAATCAAGTCACTCTTTCCGCGATACAGCGCTAATCAGTGCTCGGAACGACGAACAGCACAAACAACGCGCCGATTCGCCGGCATTGCTCGAGGACTAACAGGACTAACCTGCTCCCGCGAAGCGTACAGATCCGAGAACCCGCACCGTTCCAGAACCAGCTCGAGCGCCAAGCTACATTCGGAGCATCCGCAGGAAACAGATCCGGAACGACACCGAGAGGCCTCCCTCGTTCGAGAGCGAGATCAGATCGAGAACAGGAACCCCGGGGGCTGAAACTCCCCCACGCGCGATTCTCGCGGCTGCGCGAGAGAGAAGAGCGCTCGACCGGCCCCAGCTCCGGTCCCTCACCGCCGCGACGTCATCACCGCCACCGCCACCGCCACCGCCGCCGCCGAAGATCTCGAGAACACAGTCGGTTTCTCTCTCTACTCTTTCTCTCGCTTTCTCACTCGCTCGCTTCGCTCTCTCTCTCTCTCTTAAAACGGATCCAAGGCTCCTCCCATTTTTCGGTTGTTGTGAAATAAAGTTGATTAAATAATAATATTTCGTTTTGAAAAGGTCATAAATTACGGGGACATTGGTATGAGCGAGGCACGTCACGTTCGTCTGACTCCTACTTTTTAACTCTGAAGTTCCGTTTATTTTATTTGAGAAATTAATTATTTTTTAAAATATTTACTTAAAGTTTTTTTTTGTCAGTCCTACTCTATACCTATTCTACACTCACTCTTATACTTTTACCCTACCTCTTGCAGGGCGTGGGAGTCGAAACCCACTCCTAAAACCCATCTCTCCCTGAACCCCTCACCTCTCCTCCACTGGGGCGAATCTCAGTGGTTATATTTGCTTAAAGTTGATTCGTATAAAGTATTTTCATTATTAACAATAATTTACGTCTACGTATTTTTACGGACGACGAAAATATATTTTGTTTATCCATTCACCTTTATAAAAATTGTATACAATCAAACGGAATCTAAAAATGAGCAAAATTTTTAAATTTTTTATTTCCACCAAATTTTACCTCACTAAAGTAATTGAGAGTTGATACCCATTGTTACCATTTTGTGATTATTACTTTCTTTCTAAAGATCTCGATCACGCTATGTAAAAATCATTTTTGGGTCGAGATAAGCTATAAGATAGAGGGAAGACAGAACGGTCATGTAGAGAAAATAGACCAGAATTATTTCTTGATTAGTTTTGAATTGTTGATCGAACTATGTCAACATTCTCGCCTCACTAATAGGAAAAGGAGAACTTTTCTCAACTTGCATTGACTAACTGCGTCATACTTACTTAGGCCAAAACACCATTTTCGCCTTTTTTTTTTTTGTATGCTAGGCATATTCCTAAACTTATTTGGAGCTTGATGGGCCCTTGAGGGGCCCATTTGAAAAAACCTCATAAACCCATAAATCCATTATCCAAAAGTGAGGGGTCTTACCTTCCTGTTCTCACGTGGAAATAGGGGCCACTGAGGCTAGCCCCAGTGGTTCACTTTTCATTTAATCCATATATATTCAATACTTTAATGGTAGGCAACTTAACTTTAAAGTGAAAAAAAAGGGAGAAAATTAGCCGTGAAAAATGACCAAAAAAATTAACTTTCGACTTTGCTATAATTTTGTAAAATTTCTTAATTGTTCACCCCATGAAATAATTAATTTTATCCTTATGCCCTATGTGCGAGGACTTTTAGAATACTTCTCTTATTTTGAACTTTAAAGCCTCCCATGAATTTCAAATGCTTGGATTTTCGAGCTCAAGTCTCTCGGACATGCATTGATATCGCTAACGTGGCATGATCAAACCCTATACAAAGACTTTTATAATGAAATCGATGTGACACCACATTAATTGAAGATATCCAACCATATCTTTAAACAATTGCGAGGATATCTCTCTTACTTTTTCACCCCATTTGTTGGATTAAATAAGGTGTCCAATTTAGCAAATTGAAATTTTTCAAAAATTGAATCTCCAGCAAAGCAAATACAATGATTTTTTGCCTGAAAAAGCTTCAATTAGATATTTTGAAATTAAAGGAAATTCTGTTTTTATTTTTTATTTTTTGGGGGAGTGGGGGGGAGAGTAAATGCCTGTGAAATCAAATTTATTAATTATTATTTTTTTCTATTTTTGGAGGAGGAGTAAATGACGATGAGAAGGGGCAATAACATGGGCGGGTGGGGTCCATACATGGCACGTGGGTCAAGACCATGTGGCGGGGTCCGATTTGCGGTCCGAATATGTTGCGGTAGGCCTGCAGTGCAACCTGGAATTAGCCCAAATGATTGATCAAGTGACGGAGTGAAAAATGAAAAAAAAAAAAAAAATCATATAGTGGCCACAATGAGGATCGCTTATTACTCGATGCTTAAACTTTATATGTATTTCCCTACCTGGGATTCATTCCAGTGCCATCCTTCTAAAATATGTGGGGGGAGGTGAGAGGTTCAAATCCCCATATTCTCACTGGGGTGGGGACGCGTAAATTTCAAGAGTGGGTTTCGACTCCCACGTCCTGCAAGAGGCACAGAGCAAAAAAGCCTGAGAGTGAGTGTAAAGTAAAAATAAGATATGACTGACAAAAAAAAACTTTATATGCATTTATTTCACAAAAAAACTTAAAATTTATCATAAAATGATTAGTTATATCACTTCAAAAATAAATTAATAATAATATTTTTTATTATCGACAACAATTTATGACAAATCATTTTCATGGGTGATGAATATAGTTTGCATTTATCCATTTCGTAAACGATACAAATGATTATTTTTTGAAAATGTTTTTTGAAATCTTAAATTTTGTATGAAGTATATGCACCTTTGGGATAGTTTTGTTCCTTGAAAAATTAATGATTTGAAAAATATTTTCCTAAAAATGATCGCTTCTATTGTTTATGAAAATGAATAAATGAAAAAAATTCATCGTTCATGAAAAATACCTAGACATTAATTGCTATCGATAACAAAAAAAAACTTCAAACTATTTATTTCAAGTGATACAATTGATTATATTTTACAAAAAAAAATTTCCCAAAATTATTCATTTTCGGTCCTTGTATTACTTAAAACAATTGGCCATTGAAATTATTTTCTCTATCAACAAAAATTCATGCCTAAAACTTTTCAAACCTAGGTGATGGCTGGCGACCGGCCACAGGCGAGGTCACCTCGTGAGGATCTAGCGAGGGCGATGCAAGTGTGGATAATTTTTGTAATTTCTTTATTTTTTTCCTTTGTCCTCTTACCCCTACTTTCGGGCCTTGGCCATGGCCGATAGACTAGGATGAAATTGATCAAACCTGAAAGGTCTTTATTGAATCGTATAAATATAATATATTCATGACTTTTTTGACAATTTATTTACGAGGCGGGAAGACAAGGGGAAAAGCAATTCACTTTATTTATTTAGGAGGCTGTGAAACCGGCCTTGACTTTCCTTTTGCGCACGACGCTCTTTTTCTTTCCGCTAAGATTCTGTCGAAAAGCAAAATATCGAATCGCATCACCGAACCTTTTCCCGGGCACGCCCTTCTAATTAGCTTTTTAACCGAAATTTAACTTGGCATAATGTCGTAAAGGTGCCTAGCACCGGGTGCGTTCCATGTTTTCGTCTCCACGCTTTTGCTTTTTCGTGAGTAAAAGTTAAAGAGCAACGGGACGGGAGGACGGATGAATTGACGCGACAAAAGGACGAGGTGGAATCATGCTCCCCGCCGCTTTCGAGCGGCGGGTGCGTCGGGAAATGGAGATATTTTTCTTAGCGAGTAAGGTTAGCGAGTACTCCCAAGACATTCGTTAACAAGATCTTGAGAAGAGACTGACCTTTTATGTGTTGGAACCTAGGATCTCTCTTGACGTGATGAATGATTGATATATACATGGGAGAAGTTTGACAACCGATGTCCTAATTCTAAGAAAATCGAAGAGTCCACACCGATGAGATACTCAGCTTCACTCACCCTTATTAGTGAAGTTGTGCTTCTACTCAAGAATTGGACAGGACTACTCATAAAAATAGGTCCGATTCCAATGAAAATAAGTTCCGTTCCTAATTCCAAATTTTTAGAATCGGTATTTGCAAGTAGATTTCATGTTGTGGGTGTTGAGCCTACTTATCCACTCACTCGCTTGGGAACCAATTAGAACCTATATTTTCAAGTTGAAAGAAGATGATTCATAATTCTTAAATAGGCTTAACTTTCAGATTGCTTGATATTTCTATTTGTTTTGTATTGGTATTTTACTTTGATCCATTTTGTTGCTCATACTAGTTTGTTATGATTACTATGTGTCTTATTTTAGTAAAAATGAAGCTAAAAAAAAAAAAAAATTTGGGTTTCAAGTGGACCCCTGAACCAGATTGAACTAACATGATAAGTTCCAGATTGATTCCAAAGATAAACATGATAGGTTTTAAATTTTAAAAATCGATAATTGATTTTAATAGGAAGATTTTAGGTTTCAGATCTGGAACCTACCCACCTTGAAACTGATTATCCCTATTTATTAGTAAAAAAATGGGTATATCGAATAGCTAGCTCATTTAGATATGTCGATTGTTTCTTCCTTTACAATAACAAACTCACGAGACTCCATTACTCTCTTTGTACACCTTTGCAACTATTTCATGAACTCAACCAATGATTTCGTTAAGTCACGATACAATTGAAAATAATCGCAGTCATAGTATGCAATAACCCCATAGAATAGGGGCAGTTGGTTGGGTCGATAGAAGATTTCCAACTCAGAAAGTGGAGATCGTTTATCTGAATCTCTCATTTACCGCATGCAACCTTCTCTGAATCAGATGCCATCCGAGCCTAGATTTATTTATTTCGCTGGGCTCGTCGAGTACTCCATCAATCTTCGATTCGATGATGTGAAGCGCGAAAAAGATCTCGAGCAAAAGGCTTAGCCTACTTTAAGCAAGATTATCAATATCAACTCATACCAAAAGAAAAGGACGGTCTTGTCGGTAGTAACCAATTGAGTGATTTTTATGATCAATGGGTACGACTATCCCATCGATCATATCGCACGGCAGGCAACTTCTCCAGATATTAATTCTTTCCCATTTCTAAATTCCAATCGAGTTTCGACCACAAAAAACTAAAATCTAATTTTGTTTTGTATCAATATTTTACTTTGAGCCATTTTGTTACTTATACTAATTTGTTATAATTACTTTTTGTCTTAAATTTAGTAAAAATGAAGCAAAAAAGAAACACTGGCTTTCTAATGGATCCCTGAACCAGATCGAACTAACATGATAGGTTTAAGGTTGATTCCAAAGATAAACATGGCAAGTTTCAAATTTCAAAAACTGGTAATTGATACTAGTTTTAGTAAAAATGAGGCTCGAGCTTGCCCCCGGATTTGGCGAGGCTCAAGTCTCGCCTAACGGCGACGAGCTGGCGAGGCTCAGACATCCGACGCCAGCAAGCTCGAGGCTCGCTTGGCCAGTCGCCGGCCATCACCTAGTCGGCTACCGGAAGAAGAAAGAAGAAAAGAGAAAAAAAGGAAAGAAAAAAGAAAAGGAAATTAAAATAAAAAATAATTATAATTTTGATTTTAAAAAATATTTTTGTAAAGTTAAAGAGGGAAGAGAGTTCTGACCAAAAAAAAGAGGGAAGAGGGAAGAGAGTGGTTTGGGTTGAAAATAGGTTCTAAATCCAATCCATTTAAGACCCACCCGTCTTAAGTTTTTAATTGTTAAACCCATTTAATTAGTTTGTTCAAAAAATAAGTGACCCATATATGATCAATTCATGATTTAAATGGGTCATATATGGGTCTAAGACTCATTTTGCCACCTCTAGGTTTTAGGTTTCAGATCTGGAACCTATTCACCTTGAAATTGGTTATCTCTATTTATCAGTAAAAAATTTGGTATATCGAGTAGTTAGCTCATTTAGATATATTGATTGTTTCTTCCTTTATGATAACAAACTCACAAGACTCCATTACTCTCTTTGGTACACCTTTGCAACTATGTCATGAACTCAACCAATGATTTCATTAAGTCATGATACAATTGAAAACAATCGGAGTCATAATATGCGATAACCCCCATAGGACAGGGGCAGTTGGTTGGGTCGATAGAAGATTTCCCACTCAACAAGTGGGGATCGCTTATCTGAATCTCTCATTTACCACATGTAAGCTTCTTTGAATCAGATGCCATCCAAGCCTAGATTTATTTATTTTGCAGGGCTCGTCAGGTGCTCCATCGATCTTCAATTCGATGATGTGAAGCGCGAAAAAGATCTCGGGCAAAAGGTTTAACCTACTTTAAGCAAGATTATCAATATCAACTCATACCAAAAGAAAAGGACGGTCTTGTTGGTAGTAACCGATTGAGTGATTTCTATGATCAATGGGTACGACTATCCCATCGAGATCATATGGCACGGCGAGCAACTTCTCCAGAAGTTAATTCTTTCCCATTTCTAAATTCCAATAGAGCTTCAACCACAAAAAAACTAAAATCTAATCGAGCTTTGTTTTTTCAATTGTTTTTTTTCTTCCCATGAAAAGGTAGGATGAACCGGGGAAAGCGAGACATGCTTGGCTACAAAGGTTTCAAATCAAACCACATAAAAAAGAAAAAAAAAAAAAAACCAATTCTTTAGATCCAATTTCTGAAAAAAAATTAGAAGGTTTTGCGTGTACGTGTTAGGAATGGAATCACCATGATGGTATGCACGTTGGAGGGGGTGGGGGAGTCATCATTGTAACGTTTGGCCCCCTTGCCCTAAAATTGGTGAAGGGTGGTGGAGCCCCCCATCCTGTCTCGCTTTCTGATCGTCGCCGTCCCGGTGTCGTAGCTCAATCTCGTCCTCTTATTGTTTTGTTGTTACGTGTTCCTTTTTTTGCTCTCGTGTCGTTTTCTCTTTCGGTTTCTTGTAAGTTGGTGTGGTGGGTGAGAGACGATCCCGCGAGTCGGCCGTCCCCTGCCTTCCGCCGAGCCAATCGTGCATTTCTAATTTCGCCCACAACGCTGGGGCTAAGTTTGGTTTCAAAGTAAAAACGAGATGCTAAAAATTGGATTGGCTTTTAAGTTCTAGAATATGCAAGATAAATTTTAGATCTTAAAAATTGAACAATTTGAGGAGTAAGTTCTGAGTGCCTAAATTTCACCTAAAACTTGGAACAATTCTTTGTATTTTTATTGTTCTAAGTTTTCGTAATCTTGCAGCATTTTATGACGTTCAATGAAGAGTGTATAATTTAAAATCACTAGTCTGTGCTTTCATTTCTGATTATATCCATAAGCGACTTTTGCTTTGTTGATATTTTACGATGTTTGTGACTAAACTTGAGTTGTGATCATTAGAGGTGATGATTTAATACAAGTGTAACCTAAGTAAACTCTGAAATCTGTCATGGGATAGGTTCAAGTTTCTAGATATGCATGATAGTTTTCATATTTCAAAAATTAGGGAACCTGTTATAACAAGTAGGTTTTAAAGGAACTTGAAACCATTCACTCCCATCCCACATTGCCTCAATTGATGTCCGCTTCTCATTTAGAAGAAGTTCAAAAGATTATGATTAGGTGGGGATGTAACACAATAAAGAGATTCGAGACTATGTTTGCCCGACCAGTATTTTTGGAAAAAAATTCAGATTTTCAAGGGAAAGGATCTTGTCTAACAATTGCGGATTTCGGGCAGTTGGGCCAAATTCTGTCATCACCTCTAGTTATTATCATGCAAGTCAATTGCACCATTCGCATGAGCGATGATCCACATGCGTGAGGCGACCTACTGAAAATCAATCCCAATTTCCAACTTTTCTTAATTAGGCCATCACCCACAATTAAACTTAACTTGAAATCGATACCGGCAACATTCCTATATCTACATTTCGCGACAAAGAACCAGTTGAGAATTACTTTTCCAATCAAAGACAAATAATGCAATTCTCAAAAGAATATGTTACACGTTCATAAAAAAACCGCTCATTTTGACACAATTGAGACTTTTTGAGATGAACGCTTTTTTTTTTCAGTAAATTTTTCCCGTAAATCCGGAGTACCTTCCGGTGATGCGGATCAAATGTTAGTTGGAGCAAAAAGGTTGGGAGGGCGGGTGAGAGCGATGGGGACAAGGGGGGCAGGGCAGGGCGGGGCAGGGCATGGAGGAAGTTAGAGAGAGGTTGGCATGTCACGTCCCTCTCGGAGACGATGAGGTTTTTTGGGGCAGACGAGGCGAGCCCATCTCTCGCATTTGCCAGCTAATCCCATCATCCGTTCGTGCGCTCAAATTTGCCAGATTTTGCCAGCGTGTCTAGGACCGGCGAGCGTCTCTCTCTCTCTCTCTCTCTCTGTCGATCGCGTGTGCTTTTTTCGACCATTCGCGCATCAAGCGAGGCCCCGAGGTAACGTGGGGGTCGTTCGTGGTGTCGGGTCGTGCATGAAAAGACTTCAACCGTTGGATTATGCAAGGAAAGATAGTGAAAAGAAAAAGGAAAAACCACTTGAACTTGGTCGTATTGGTCTTGTTCATCTCCACCCACGGATGATCCGAGTCTGTTTGGCTGAAAATAATTGAAGAAAAAAATTAGAAAGAAAGGAAAAAAGACATAGGGCCTACAATGGCGCGACGCCCTCCCTTTGCCAATGAGGGTGGTGACGACCCTCACCGCAAGCAATTATATGTGATTTATTGAGAGGTAAGGGACATTGATTATGCTTTATGCAAGCAGTTTATAGGAGTCGAGTTCATATTATAGTTGAAATATCCAGACTCCATGTGATGAGAGAAAATTGTCCAAAAAGTCTTAAATTTATCGTACGACAGTTGATTAAATTCTAAACCTTTTAATTGTGCAAATTTAGTTCTTCTAATCAATTTTGGCTACAAATCGTCGATATGGACATCAACTGTCTTACATGATATTGCTGTAAAATTGGATTGTCCACGTCAGTACCAATCATGTGACGTAAGATGATTGGCTTTCATACATTGACGATTTCCATCTAAAATTGGTCGAAAGGACTATATTTGCATAATTGAAAAGTTCACGACTAAATTGGCCGTCGTATAAAAGGCTTAGGACTTTTTGAGCAAATGATCCCCTATACATATGTGCTAAACAGTTCGATCCGTGGGTTACGGGCTTACGTACGTGCACAATTGATGGAAACTGATGAAACTCTCGCCCAGCTCCATGTGGATTTAGCATCGGGCCTTCGAGTTGAACGTGGCCTTATTTGGACCTCCCGTAATATGGATACAGCCCATGCCTGATATCGCCTAAGCTGTATCGTTCTAAGTCATCGTTCACTCTCATTCGAGTCCCTTCAAAGGAAAATCATCCAAACCAGACAACTTGCAAGATTTTGGCGCATTCTAGTTTGTGGGTGCAATGGGTATCGATTCGTGTTGGTATTACAATACTGTCTAGGTATCTCAGGTGGGAGAGCTTCTTACACATAATTAGGAGCCAAGTGCATGCTCACACAAACTTAAGATGAGAGGCAAGCTCATTCCCAAATGGGGAGCACTTAGTTGGCCATTTTATAGGCCTCACAACGAGGTGGTTCTACTTCCCGGATATCTCGAGAGAAAACATCTTGTTAGATATCTCTAGAGAATACTCCGATGTATTAACCGCGCATCCTCAAAGAAATATATCTTCCCAAATACTTTTAGATAATACTAGATATAACCAATCTGTCAGGTACATATTTCAACTTAAAAAATGATACAATAAAGTATTTAGATATTTAAGGTGTGGTTTAGAAGAATCTAGAATTCTCACAAAAAAAAAGAGAGGAGATGCAACGTTTTCTTCGAATCGGCTGTGACAATGCCCACTTTCTCTCATTATTTATATAAACATACATGACAAAGAAAGAGGTTAGATTAAGGTGATCCACCAGAGAGCTCGTCTCGGCCAAAGCCTAGGGTACCAAGTTCCTTTCGATAAACATGACACATGCGTGCAAGAACAGATCAGAAGAATATCAAAATTGCTTGGGGAAGAAAAGAAAACTTGCAGCTTCCAAGAAGAAGCATTAGGTTCAGATTACAAGTCACGCTGTGCAGAAACCCTAGGAAACCGGCTAATCACTTTCAAGAATCTTTCATAACTTCAAATTTTTTCAAGAAGCCAACAAGGAAACCAGGCACACCAGCAGAATGATCGCCACCACGGCCCAGACCCACTTTGCCCAATGCCGGCCCTTACTGTTCATCTGGTTCGCATAGTAAAGATTCGTCGTCCCGCCACTGACGAATGCGTTCGCGCCGGCCATGTTCTCCTCGATGTCGCCCAGCCCCTCGCCCTGTGCCTCCACGAGGACCGCCATGTCCAGGAACACCTGGTGGAGCTTGTCCAGGCTCTTCTGCAGGTCCCGCACCGCCTCGTGCCTCTCCGGGCTGCCCAGGCTCAGCTTGGTCTTCCCCCCGAAAAGCTCAATATTGCCGCCTGAGGAGACGATCTTCTCGACCACCTCCTCACCCGCGACCTCCCCGGTCGCGTTGAAGTACCTCCTCTTGACATCCTCCTTGTGGTCGGCCACGATCTTGTCCCTCAGAAGCTGGAACTCGTTCATCGTCTCCCTGAGCTTTGTCCTCAAGCCGCTTGTGACCGAAATCCTTGTCCGGTCCACTGAGCTTCCTTCTTGGAAATTCACCAAAAGCCCGCGATTCATAAGGTTCGACCGGTCCAGGGACTCCAGCAGCGCCTTCACAGATTTAGCCTTGCGGAGGACGGAGATCAAATCCGAGTCTATCCGGTCCCGGAGGCCGCGAAGGGCTTTCGCGCTGTAAGTGGACTTCGACTCCTCGTTTAGGCTTTGTAGGTCGAGCAAGAGATTGGTTATCTCCTCCATTTCGGACTTGATCGCGTCTACTTCGTGGAAGAACTGCGAGAGGTTTTGTTCCTCCGCCGCATCGAGTTGGCCCAGTTCAAGGTCGAGCTCGGCTTCGAGGTCCTTCTGGGCCTGTTTCTTCAACTCCACATAATTTAAGAACGACTCCGTCATGAGATCATTCATTTTTGCAAAATTTCGTTGCGAGCTTTCACCTGCAAACACAAGAAATCCCTTCTCTCAATTTCAACACGAACTTCTGGAGCAAGAAAGGGTATAAGGAATCGAGAACTCTGTATCGGAAGCGATTCTCACAAGAACAGAACGGAAAGATTTGGGCTATCTTCCCGAAGATCCGCAGTAATGGGTCCTCACTTTGATGCCGTCCTCCAAGTAATCTGAAACAAACCGAGCAGCGACGGCGAAGTTAAAGAATGTGCAGAAGAAACAAGAAAGCGAGATGAATCGCAACGAATCATGCAGCGTGAGAATTGGGAAAATCAAATCATCGATATATGAAAAGGGAAAATCCGTGATCCGATTCCGTGATAAGAATTCCAAAAAGGAAAAACACCATGGACTGCAAAACCGAAACAAGATGAACAAAGATAACACGCGCAGAATCGCATCAATTCGAAGTTTACTAAACAAAACACGCGAAAAGGATCAATGTCGCGAAGTGAACGAAGATGATTGTCGAATGTTCACCGAAGATAACTCAGTTCGGAAGCCGAACCTTGGACTGCAATGACGCCAGTGATCTCTCTCTTTCTCTCTCTATGGGGGATGATAGCAGAGAACAGAGAAATTAGGGGTGTGGAGTTGAAGAGCGATTCTTGTTTGATGATAGACGATGACGAGCGTTTTAATAATTTCGAAATTTCAAATATCGGTTTGGTGGTGGCCGTTGCAAGTCCAAGCGTGGCGGTTACACTTTTACATAAAAACGACATCGTTTTTGGGTGAAACGTGCTTTTCGGTTTCTCTGAGCAGTCGCCTCTTTAGCCCTCGTTTCTTCTAATCTTCGCATTTTACGTGATAACAACTTATTTGCTCTAAGCACTTACCAATTCAAGGTCTAATAATTCTTGGCCCCAAAAAAATAAAAGGAAATCGAAAAATTTTCAATCTAGAATTTACAATGTATATTCGCTACACAATGTGACATCTCTGCTTTTTTTTTTTTTTTTTTTTCAAAAAAAAAAAAAAGGATCGGTAATGGTGAAATCAATCTCCTCGTCGAAGGGTCTAATCGGTGATCTGGGTTGCTGTTGATTGCTTATTTTCTTTGTATGATGGCTTGCATTTTTCGTGGCATTGTGATTGTGTATATCGCGAATTGAAAGGATGCGCAGTGTAGACATTATGGATTCTACTGTGCGTACCAAGATCGGGGTCAGGGAGAAGTCGGTTTACATAAGCAATTTCCATCATTTGATAACACGAGACTCTTCACCCAGCACTTTAAAGGAAAATTGGAAGGATCAATTCCAATAATTATTCATTAAATTTTGGAAATGACAAATTTCTTATTAAGTTACAGAGCAATTGTCCCGGGTAATGACTCAATACATTGTAGTGGCGGGAAAAGATACACAAAGAAATTGTTCCTGTAAATTATCTTGGAAAGCACGTAACTAGCTTCCTGGCTGTTATTGTTTGAATTTCCTTGAAGCCGTTAATTTCGGATGTCGGATTTTGTGGGGTTGGATTTTGTCTCGGCCGGTTGTTGATTAGCAGCCTTCTCGGCTTCAAGCCTTCGCAATGTGGTTGAGCTCAGCTTGTCTCCACTCGATCCTTCAGAAACTAAATCCACAACTTCGATCTACACGAAAATCATACATTCATTCAGCCATGTATGTACAAATGGTGATCTACAAGAGGCATAGGAATGGCTGTGGAAAGGCGCGCAACTAAAAAGGATGCACAGAAAACTCTGAAATCTTAGACCTTCAACTGTGAAAGACCTCGGTCGGCCCTCTTTTTATTTACGGAGATTCCACCGGGTAATGTCTCCTTGCTGTAGCCGGAAAGGAAAAAAATGAGGGAAGGAAGAAGAATGCATTAGCTAGGAGGCATTTCTATACCATTTCTGCAAAAGTTCAGTCTTTAGCTGGTGCAAAAACCGATTGATGCTGCAACGGTGAGGACACAAGATAAAAAAGGCCAAATACGATATCGACAGAAACAAACCTGACAACAATAGCCTCCAATTCTGCATCCACAATGGAAGGCCCATAGGGATCGATAATGGGTTCAACTTGGACTGTCAAATGAGGCTTAATAGACTGGCAAATATCCGTTGAAGGGAGAGAGAATTAGAAGATAAGATTTAATTATAATGAGCTAATGAGTTCCAGACACAATAAGGATGACATACACATTGCAACGCGGTACATAATAATGCTCCACATGTTTCAGCACCTAGTTGTACCACAAAAGTTGCTGAGAACAGACAAATTGCTTTTGTGCATAAATATAGTTTCCGTATACTTTGATTATGATGAACATGCGTCCTTTGCATAGTACAAAGATATGAAGCTTTTAAGGAGCCATGTTGATTTGAGATATCGTCACAGGGAATGTACCGCGTTAACCCTACAAAATTTTGGATATGGCAGAACAATCGGTCCATAGCACTAAGTGCATTATTGGCACTTGGAATTCTATTTTTCGACAAGTTCAAAAGCTTCTTCCATCAAGAAAGAGACACAAAGGTAAAACATAAAGGTTTCTTTTGAGATAAAATTATAAGGATCAGAAAACACAAACAGAAGACTACCTTGATGTAGTTCTCAACATTTTGCATTCTCTCCTCGATTGGCTGTATTAGATCAGCAAACTGCAAAAAAGATAATCTGGCCATTAATTACTCTGGAGTGAACAATCCAAGGAAATGAAGGGCAAGAGCCACGAGACTATCTATCATCACCAAACCAAATATTTGAGCACAGAGAATGGCAATAGTTCACACTTCCACAACCACCTTGGAGAGCAAATTTTTAGTTCTATTTTAGATTACTATAACATGAAAAAAAAATAAAAAAATTCAGTAGCAGGACAAGTTTTGTAATTATAGCATATAGTATATCGTAGTTTCTTATGATGATCGAAAACCAAGCTTTCTAACAATCAAAACATACCCTTTCGACAGCCAAAAGTTACAAGATATCCTAAAAACAAACTACAAATACTCAGAGAAAATTGAAAATAATTTCAGAGGAAGGAATGTAAACAACAGAAATAATCACACCCCCCAGTAAATATAGAAGATAAATAAAGTCTGCGGAAGTATTATTCTACAGCTCGACCAATGCGCAAGGGCATGATTGTTTATACAAGAACAGGAAGAGCTTGCCACTAGAGGGGGCATTAGTAATTAGCAAGTGCACTCAGAATATGTTTCTATCTCAGACCAAAGTAAAAGATTTTACTAACAATTAGCTCTGTCTGCTCACAACTTCACTTTCCTGAATAGTCAAGCAGTAAGTAAACAAATTACCAACTGAAAGAGAGGAAAACTTAAGGACTGTATCTGGCACAGAAAGTCACTGGCTGTTAGCTTCAACTTAGTAATGCTACAATCACCTTTAAAAAAAATGATATAACTAAGGCCTGCCTCTGCACAAAATCAAGACCTCCGTATGTATATACATAGCGTAGGAAATGAGAACAGCTGAAAAACATTCACTTGTTACTGATTGACCAAATTCCAAAATGCTACAGACAAACGGCAAAGGTTTGCGCAATACCACAGACAACCAATCTCTCTTCATGCCTGCAGCACTAGCAAAGATGCAATAACTACATGGCTCACTAATAATTATCAGACAAGCACCTGCTTTTTGGCCAGCATGGGACCGTCACACACGCCCACCACGATGCGCTCTTTCGCCAGCTCTGCCGATGCCTAAAATTTTGGCTTTGCCCATCAGATAAGTTCAATCATAAGAACTGTCGCATTCACCAAGCCACCACATTACCAAGATAAGCAGAACAAGAAGAACCAATTTTCCCAAACTAGCAGAGCAGAGATGACCATGCGCGGACTATGCACATACAGAGGGAGAAGGAGCGCCGACCTTGAGAAAAAGTCGATGCCCCTCGTGCAGGCGATCGAAAGTGCCGCCAAGGACGACCGCGCCATACGAGTCGGGCGGCGAAATAGTCGAGCTCGCCGGTGAATTCTCCGAAACCACCATGACTTCACGGAGCAGAGAACGGAACAAGAGCCTGAACCTGTGCAAAGGCGCCAAATTACTGCTTTTTATTCTCCTCGGATCGATGGGGACATTGAAAGAACGAGGCGGAGATGTCAAAGTGCATTGAATCTAGACATAATTCGGATTCGTCCTAATAAAGAAACAAGAGGGTACGAAAAGAGGGTACGTACCTGCCCAATTGAATCCAAGAAGCCGATCAGCGTGGTGTCAGGACTGTAACGACGCGATACCCATCATGGGTCTTTGACTGCGGCATTCCATCGAACACCTCGAGCGCGATAACGCGAGCACGGCGGGGGGAAGAAACGAGAGATGGGTCGGTGCGGTGCTGCGGGAAGCGAGGAGGCTGACGTCAGAGAGGGGATGCGGCGAGAGGAAAAACCTCGTCTTGGTCGATGCTTGGTCGGAGATTCGTACAGTACAGGGTTGGTTTGGTGGATGGCGTGGAAGGGTACGTGGGGCGGTTGGCGGCGGCGGTGGGGAGGCGGCGGGGTAATGGCGCGGTAGGTGTGCGGGGAGGATTCCTGTGGTGGCGGGCCCACGGCACATGAACCAATGGAGAACGTACACGCGTCATGATAGACAAAGGAAATCTTGGAATCATGCACTTTCTCCTCTTACATGATATTTATAAAGTAAATAAGGATACTTAGTAGGAAGAAAATTGATTGAGACTCCTTAAAAGTAGGAGGACCTCTTTACTTTATATACTGATGTATTATTGAAATTTGGTAATAACCACCTTGTCCTGATTATTTGTATACTTTAACTGTCATGTGGAGCGATGAAAAGAAGATTATTGTTTTAATGAAGTATTGTCGTGATAAATCACGTGAGCCGTTTCTCTTCTCACTGTTCCTTCTTTTAGGGTCACCATTGTCTCCTTATTATGTAGGGCTTCCCGCGATGGACGATGCTTGAGAGTGAGTCACCAAAATTATTAGTTAGGTGTAATGAGGTTAACTCATCAACTAAATCAATATTAATATATTTAATTTACCCAAAGTCGAATTAATAGCAAAAAAAGAAAATCATATTTCTTATTTTCTTATCTGGTTGCTTAGCATGTGTTTGATAATTGATAGCCAGTAATTATGCATAGATTAACCAATTGTTTTAAGTAAAAATCACTCAATGTTATAATAGGAATGACTTCTTAATTGATTGAGTGATGAAATGTACAATGAAAAGATAAATTTTATCAATTATATTGTCCAAAATTTCTAATAATTCTAACTATGCTATGATTGTTAAAAACAATGATATCTATTAACTAATTTTCTTCCGATATCAAATAACTTCTCCCTTTCATTTTTAAGTGTCAGAAATTAATTCCTTAAAAAACGAATTGATACTTAAACAATTGAATACCAAAAATAGACGCAAAAACATGCCCGAAAAACATATAACACCGTTCTTCAAGAGGAAGCATACTGTTATCAAGAGAAGAAAAAGAATGTATTGTTTTATTCTATTCTCAATGTTCCTCATTTGTCATATTTATACAATAATTATTTTCACTTAAAAAATAACTATCCGGCCCTTCTTTTATGGACCGAGTTTGGCCATCATGGGCGGACGGATTTGATTTAGCCCAATAAATAAAGACTTCAGCAAGATCTCTCTACTTTTTTTTTTTTTGGGTCAATTCTACTCTATTCCTATTCTACATTCACTCTTAGACTTTTGCCCTACTTCTTATAGGGCGAACCCCTCTCCTCCCCCTTCTAATCCCCCTTCCATGTTAGAAGGGTGGCTATTGATGCAAATCTTTGCAAGATCTCTCTACTCTCGCAAAGCATACATTTGCACAACTCGGCTGTTATTTATTCTTTCCACCTTTTGAAGATCCTGTTGTTCTGGTATTTTGACTTTCGCCGTGCGAAATCCCTCAAAGCTTTTTTAAACAAACACCATGTGTTTGCCATAGCAGTCTTCGCGACGGAAAATTTCATACTTTTTAGTCATTGACATGGCGGTCACCAGAATCATTTTCTAGACAACACGGCTATGGCCATGTCTGCAGCCCGAAAACAGTGGTGACCAGTGCCGTCCATCTTTTTGCCGAGAGGAACCACACAAGAGGATGATGCAGCACAAGCAATAGAACACCTATGTCCCAGCAAATTGTGACCTTTCCAGCTGATAAATCCTCATTACATGCGCTTACATCGCTCTCTTCATCAGCTCTATAAGTGCTTCAAATTGAATCCAGCCTACCGATCCTTCATGAAACACTGCTGCGAGGAAAAAGGTGCTCCAAGCTGTCCGCATGGCTTGATGATCCCATTCACTAGCAGAAGCTCAATCAAAATCAATCATGGTCAACATGATGAAGTCATGGCTCCGCATAGGCTATGTCAAGAGATTAACTGGAACATCAATACACGTTACACATTTCTAGATTGTCACTAAACTAATCTAAGTCATCAGGGGACAGAAGATAAGGCAACCTATCCAGATTGTCAAACCCAGTTTGTCCTTTGTCCCCTACTATCACTACTCAAGAGAACAATGTGAGTTGCAGTATATTAAAGTGAAGAACAATGACTAACCGGAAATGGAACAAGCACCAAAGATAAAATGGTTAATTAAACAGCATGAAGAGTGAGAGGATCGATCAATGTCGTAGGTCTCATCATCGTTTTCAGGTATTCACTTCTTAGCTGTAGCAAAACATTCTTTGATAAAATTATCGAGCTGTGACATGTAGATATCAGGAAATGTCCTATAGTGGTCCACGTGAGGGGATGATCCAAAGTTGAAAGATGATACTTTTCTTCCCATCCTCCTCTGAGTTTCCATAAATGACTCCACGGATTCATATGGTATTACATTATCGCCTGTACTATAGAGGTAGAGTTGCGGACAAGATGGCTGCGCCTCCGAGAGGATAGAAACAATTTTTGTAAGCCTCCTACAAAAGCAGAAGCATGTAACCATTACATTTGATCATTAGGTGAAGACTCTAATCTCTTTGTAATAAATGGATGGGGAAGCTCTTATCGCAATTACCTCTCCACATCAGGCAACTTCAGAGCAGCAGAGAAGAACCATTCCAAAGCTGAAAGGACCGCTGTTTCAACTAGGCCCTCGTCTTTTTGTTTGTTTGATCCTTTGCTATTTAATTTATGTGTATCTTTTCCCTCAACTGAAGAGTTGCTTTTCTTTATCAGAGCAGTGGAGAATCCAGCGGCCCAAACCTGCCAAGATGTGAAAAAGTCCAACTCTAGCTTAATCACCAGGGACAGATCTAGAAACTTTCTTTATTGGGGGCAGAAATCGATAAATAATTACAATTAAATCAAGTGTATTTGTTTTAGTCACTAAAGTAGCATTTTAAAGCTTCAAAGTACGAATAAAAATAAATATGGTGCAGTTTATATTAATCTAAAGCAAGTACATACTCAT
The DNA here is from genome assembly GCA_014182555.1 of Eucalyptus erythrocorys. Taxonomy (NCBI): domain Eukaryota; kingdom Viridiplantae; phylum Streptophyta; class Magnoliopsida; order Myrtales; family Myrtaceae; genus Eucalyptus; species Eucalyptus erythrocorys. The sequence continues at coordinate 36,537,168 of CM024605.1, read as the reverse complement.
AATTTTCAAAATTGTACATTGAGTTTGGTTTATTTGTGAGGTCAATCTGCAATGAAAATATTCAATCTTCACTTACCTATAGAAATTTTTTAGGTATATAATTGGGGCAAAACTTATTTGTGTAGCCTAGCATCACTTAAAACCCTTAACTAATTCAATAAGCCCCGCTCTGGTACATATAAGTTCATCCCTATAAACAAGTAATGAGTCTCTTGAGGTTAAATTGACTCATTGAAGAGTTAATATCTTTCGAAATCAAATGCAAGAAAATGCTTAACATATCATCCAACCATGTCAGCTACTGGAAGGCTAATGTCCTCGGCTTTGTTAGCATGCCCAAGTTTACTCTAGGAAAAACTTGAGATCATGATCAACAATAGCTGTAGATTCTCCAGTAAAAGTGGCACCTAGGTCTGATTCTCATATACCTGATGGCCTAGTCATGGATTAATACACAGCTATGTGGCATGACAACAATATCTGTCAGTCAGTGAACATGCTTTACAGGTGTTGTAGTCTACATAAAGCTCGCTATGCTATGGAGATCAATATTATTACATAACATTGACTCCTAATGGTGGACCAATGCTTAAAATCAAATAAAGTCGCGATTATGTAGATGCATCATACCATTTTAACTGCAAAAGCCATTTTCCTCACTTAGTATCTGTGCACAAACTTCCTTCAGGACTCATTAGAGGCCATTATTCACTGCCAGTCACATAATATGTTCCCCACACACTTAGATATTTAGGTTAATGATTCTTGTCTACCTAGACACTGAGTCATACAAAAGTTCACTGGTATGTTTTTGACAGAAGTAGCTGCATACTTCGGTTTTGAGGATGAAGTACCTTGGAGAAGAGCTTTGCCAAGTCTCAATCTTCCTGACAATTCTAAATCTTGCTCCTCCTCCAATACAAGGAGAGTTTCAAAGGCATTATTATATTCAAGGATCTGAGAAGAAATGATTTCATCTCACGTTCTTTTGGCTTCACAATCAAATGTATTTTCGATAGTCAGGCCCGTCATACATGTGATTTTCCCGAGAGAATAGTTACTGTCGATGACTTTGACAAGCAAAGTGTATCGATAGAGCAAACTTGAAGGTTGCATTATAAACGACCTAGGCTATGATAAATGAAAATTAAAACCTGAAATTTCGTACTAAAAGAGCATAAATCTCTGCTTTTATTTACACTGCCATTGTTCATAGCATTGTCTAATATTGAACAACTAGAGTTTCAAAACAAGGGAGGATATAAAAAACGCAACTTAATGATGCCTTGTGGCAAAAACAGAACTAGCTCTGAACACTTCCACTAGAACAATTTCACACAGCAATAATCCACAAGACGACTCTGCATGCTATGAATTCCAGCATAGAATTGCATCAGTGATTAACCAAAACAGAACCAGAAACCAAGTAAAGGGTTTAACAACACAATCTCACACGAATGGGACCAAAGATTTTGCGCTTATTCTCAAATGAAAATAATCAACAATACAGAAATCGCAAACAAGAGTGCAAGACGTTTCTTAGTTCACCTTTGGATTAAACGGTTCGGCTGCTCCAGAATCGACAATACAGCCTTTGATTTTCTCAATCAAATCCTGCCTACCACGCATCCTCTCCAGTGTCCCACCATACCTGACCATTTCAAGATTCTAACAATTGTTTAACCCATGCATGCATTCTTAATCCTAAAAGACCAAATGCTCAGGAAAATCAACCCATCGGTCAACGAAAGAAATTAGAACCGGTCAACCTACACAAGCCACCCGGTGTTGCTGAAGGTGTGGAAGAGCAAGCAACGCTCCCTGCCGTCCTCCTCCCTCTCCGAAACCCAAGCGCTCAGCTCGTTCGCCAGCTCGTCGATCCGGGCCTCGACGCCGCGGCCCAAGTCGAGCGACAGCATCTCCCTGACGCCGACGACGAACGTGACCGCGTGGAACCCCTTGGAGTTGTACCACTCCACGTACCTCCTCAGGTGCTTCCGCTTCGCCCCGAGCCAGCCCAGCAGAACCACGGTCACGGCGGGGCCCCCGTCGCCCGGGGCCCCGCCCCTCGCGCCGCCGGAGGTCGCCGGAGCCCGGCTCCAGGCGAAGGAGGAGCCTTCGTGCGCGTTCGTGAACGGGGCGCCATTCGCGCTCGGGGGCGCGGCGGGATTGGAGGGGCGGTGGAGCGGGGAGAGAGAGGAAGGGAGGTTGAGGGAGCTGGAGCCCAGCGAGGGAGGCCGAGGAGGGGCGCAGGCGACGGGGAAGGCGCGGCTCCGCCCGGCGATCGCGGCGCGGCGGGGGAGGAGGAGGGACGGGGACGGAGGGCGGACGGCTTGCATGGGTTGGTGGGGGAGGAGGAGGAGGAGGCGGCCGTGGAGGGCGGAGGAGGCCAATTTCCTGACCGGAGCTTCCATCGGAGAGGAATGGGTCAGAGGAGGTGGAGAAATGCGACCGTTTGGCGGGGATTTCAGATCGCCGCCGCGGCGGAGGTCAACGGCGGCGGAAACGGGAGTTAGTCTCGTTCTTTCACTCCATTTTCGGATATGAAAACGAAACCAACTCCCTCCTTTTTCTCTCTAAGGAAAATGCCAAAAAGCTAGTCATCTGATAAGTTCCCCTCATTCAATTTTGCAATTAATACTTAGGCATACTCTAAGTTCTACCATGAACCTTTTTTAACTACCGACTTTATACTCGAGTCCTAAATTTATCCCATTAATCCTCCGTCCAAAATTCCTTATGAACAATTGTGAAACTTCTGAACATGAGTTGTTTGAGCGCTCCAAGTACGAGCTCTCCGACCACGAGAGAATCACAGATCCTCGAATAAGATGGAAGAAAAACTCTTTTAAGAGTAAGAATAATGTAAGAAAGTCAACCCTATATGTTCTAAAATTTACCTAGATTTCATATTCAACGAGAAATCAATTTGCTTGACGTGGAAATTTATATCCAAAAGTGGTCCTTTTGGATTTGAAATTTGGGGGAAAATAATATGGAAATGCCACTTAGAATTACTAATGACAATTTCGGATGTGGAGCTAATGGGGTAGATATGAGACTCAAGTAAAAATGAGTGAGGGTGATTTTTATGAGATAAAAAAAGTTTATAATTGAGATTATACCTAAAATTTGAGACAAAAAAAGGTTTAATAAAAAGTTAGGACTGAAATTAAAGGTTTTTTTTTTTGGGGGGGTTTAAGGTTATTGGGCCTTCAATTTTGATCCTTCTATTGACAAGTTTAAGGTAACGGGTCCATTTGTTTGAAGAAGAGCCATTTGACAAATTATGTTCCGCTTTTTTTAATGTTCGGATGACAAAAAAACTAATCAATTTACGGAAACCATTTTTCATTGACCGGTAATGATAAACTTAGATTAGAGGAAATTGAGTCTCCTTTTAATAAGAAGAAAATTATTCTCCTTAAACCACCAAACAAATTGTGAAAAAAAAAAACCAAACAAATGAAAGCTAATTATTTCGTTAAAAAATGATTTCCATGAAAAATAATTTTTCATTGTAAAATTTTCATCTAAACAAATGCACCCAAACTCCTAAATGTGTTACAATAGTTAAAATGTGGAGTTTTTTTTTTTTTACGTCGCAAAAGAAGTTTAGAATAAATATATCACAATGCACATAATTTGAGTTTTTTGTGACATTTTTCCCCATAAATTTAAGATCTTGAAGCGTAAAGATTCAAAATTCTTGTTTTATTTTCATTGTCATCAAGATTTGAAATTCTTTTTTTCTTTTATCGCGATTAATATTTACAGGAAAATTTCAAATAAAGATATGAAGTGCCATTATTTTTTCAAATAAGAGTCTTAAATGGACATTTTTCCAAACAAGACCTTAAAGTGCCAATATTTTCTTAAATAATGGGGTGAAGAGAATTTTATTTTAAATAATAATCGGAAATAGCTATACAAGTTTCAAAAAAGGGCATGACTTTCCTTTTTTTTTGGGATGATTGTGACTTTCCAATGGGTCATAAGCATTTTCGTCATTTTTCTTTTTTGAATTTTTCATCATTTTCTTTCTTTTTTCTAGTATTTTCTTTACTCTTCTTTGCTTCGTCGGTGGCTAGCCATTGATAGTGCTCGAAGAGGGCTAGGTGAGGGTTGCCCTTGCCACTACTCACCGAAAAGGAAAAGAAAAGAAATGATAAGAGAACAAAGAAAAAACAATTTAAAAAAAATTATCCTTTGACAAAAAAATCCTTGACTAACCAAAATATATAATCGATCAGTGATTGGAGAGGTTGAGCCCTTATTTGAAATTAGAATAGTTACTTCGGGTTTTATTTGATACAAGGTTTAAGTCAAATAAATAAAGGTATTTCAAGCCCTCATTTGGAATTTTCCCAACAGTTAAAGTTGTATTGCATAGACTTAAGAATCTTGAAATGATAGTTTTTTAAGATGTGAATGACAAATATTTTGGTTATAAATTGAATTTTGGAATAGAAATAGATTTTTTTATTTATATTTTTAAATAAATTACCGAGTAAAAATACTGCGTTTGATAAATGACACAAAATTTTCATTTTTTAAAATAAAAATTTATTTGATAACGACATAAAATCTCTCCCTCTTAAATAACAAGTGAATGTTGATCCCAGACAGAAAGCTCTCTAATTTATTTAATAACCGCTACGGCTCCCCTCATCTCATAAGATGTCTTAATAAGTTCTCTCGTATTGATATCAGAGTCAAGTTAAAGTGGATCCGGGTACATGTTGATCCCTGTCCGTTGTGGCTAGTGACTAGTGGCCAGCAAATGGCGCTGGAAAAATAAAAATCTAAATGTATTTTTGTTCGAAACTTATTTTTGGAATAGAAAAATAATCGTGGCGTAGAAATGGAATTGTTATTAGCTTTGTTATTATCCCGCCCGAGAAATTATCACGGTCACTTCTCGCGCTGCAAGCTTTTCTCCGGAAGAAATCATCAAATGGCTCGGAGTCGGCCACACCTCCAGGAGCCACTCTCACCACACGAACCCCAGACCCTCTCGCAAGGCACGATCCAAGAGCCAGAAAAAATCCGAAATGGCTTCGGTTCTTCTTCTCCAAGCAATCCCAAGTCCGAAAACGTACCGATTTCTCGACGTGGTCGAGCTTCTTTTTAGTCCCCAGCGCACCTCGCACGCGTACAGAAGATCCCATGTCTTCTTCTTCTTGTGCCGTGCTCCCTTCCGCAAGAACCGGCTTCGCGAACCCGGGTCGCCAAAGATCGTTGCTGCCCTCGAGAGTTCACGAGCAAAGTAATCTTGGGTCCTCCTCTGAATCTGCTGTGAATTGTTAGTTCGCCAAAAGTTTTTAGCTTTATGCGCGCTCGTGTCTTACGTATCTCGGGTTTCCCTTTTTTCCGTTTTCGCTTGAAGGAGGCAGATGTCACTTGGGTAGGAGGAGCTTCACGTTCAGAGGAATCGTGGCGTCGGGGGTTGCGATGGCTGGGTCGTCCTTATTGACTGAACCCGTCCAAGGTCAGTCGTTTGAGCTACATGTCATTGAGTTGATAAAAGATTTTTTTGGCTTAATTTACGAATTTTACTTAAATACACGTGACTGTTGTGGCGAAGTCCGCTTCTAGTTCTTAGGATTGTTGGGGCGTAGTGTGGCGGATTCTCAGTGAGTGCCCATTTTGATCTGTCTGTTTGATGGCCTGCTTTGTTCTTTATCCAATAAGAGCTCCAAGCGGGAAATTCGTGTTATTGTTATTTGACTTTTTGCCTGTAATTGAATTTTAGTTAGATTATGCTCAAAGGTGGTTGTGTTGTTTATTTATTCTGTAGGAGCTGATAGGTTACCTTTTAAGCCGGAAGGGTACAACTACTGGACATGGCGAGGTCATAAAATACATTACGTGGTGCAGGGGGAGGGGTTTCCGGTTGTTCTGATTCATGGGTTTGGTGCTTCAGCATATCATTGGAGGTTGGTCATGCGACTTCATCTTCTGTAATTCCCCAGTTTTAACGTGGCCGCACGAATTAACTTTGCACCAGGAATTGGGAAATACTGGCTAATAGTTAGCTACCATAGAGCAGTTCTCTTTAAAGTTGCTTTTGTTATGACTCCTGCTGAGAAAAGATAAGTGTTGGCCACATGAAAAAGGTTGTAGGAATTGGAGTTTCTTACATACAATGTTAACCCATGAGTTCCTCTAGAGAACTAGGTGAAGGAAGTCTGATAGGATGAGCTCTGTACCTAGTGAAATAGATATGATGATAGCTAGGAAACTCTTTGAACATATTTTCTTGGTTTGAGCAGCTTGAGTCTCCTGCAAAGAATCAGGTCTATTTCCAGTGAATGGGAATTTTGTTAGGGACTTGGGATATAACTTGTCAGAGAAGAAGATTGGTTTCACATCTTGCTAGGTGTGATGCGTTAGCGGTAGATTTTCCTTTTTACAATGTTTCAGAGTGGATCGGGAGCATTATGCACCAGACGAGAAAGGTCACATAACCACTTGCATGGCTTTGCTTGGTTCTTTTTTTCAGTTGTCATAAGTGTCCGTCAACCCATTTGGGACCTCTCATAGTGCCAAGCCCGTCTAAGAGGTTTCCTCTTCTTTTAACACAATCAAATTACGGTATATTCTGCCAAGTCACTATCTAATATCACAAACCTACAAAATTTGGCTTTACTATACTCACAACATTTGCTCTTAATTAGCCGTTTTTGTTGCTACATTAGGACTAACGTGTTCATTCACTCATTTGAGAATGCGTGGATTTTCTGCCTGCATATATGTAGGTATAACATTCCTGAATTGGCTAAAAGCTACAAAGTCTATGCTCTAGACTTACTGGGATTTGGTTGGAGTGAGAAAGCACTGGTTGAATACGACGCGATGATATGGAAGGATCAAGTTGTTGATTTCCTGAAGGAGATAGTGAGGGAGCCTGCAGTTCTAGTTGGCAACAGGTATTAAAGGTTCTAGTAATTGAATCTCCTCTGTTCTTAGCCAACAGGAACATATGTATTTGTACTGTCTGTCTGTTGCTTTTACTGTGAATAAATAATTGATATGTCGTTTTGATAGAGAATATTTTGATTTGTATACTCCTGCTAATCTGATATGGAGTTTATCATCTCTGGATGTTGGTGTCAATGACAATGATAGTAAAATGAATGAACCACTATCATGCATTGGGTCTTGAAGTTAAAGCACATGTGTATGAGATAAAAGGGCTATATGTTGAGTATGGACTGAAGATCACTCCAGAAGCCAGCCATACCCTTTTGTAGAATATTCCAGGATAAAACGAATGACCTGCCTTGTTTTCTCACCCTTTTCTGCATTTCCCAACTGAGATGGATTGGTTGTAAGGTGGAGATTTCCCGTTATCTTGTTCTTTTGATTTTCAACCAGAGTTATTGGGCCAAAAAATACCATACCATTGTTATAAAGAAAGCTTTGTGAAAAGAATACAAAAATTTATGGATTGAAAATGGTTTACTAAACACATATTGGAAATCGACAAATTTGCAACTTGATTAATTGAAAAAACCTTCTGAGTAATATCTCCAGAACCAAACACAACTCAACTCTTGGCTCTCTCTCTCTCTCTCTAACATGAAATCTTGATTAGTTCAGCCAAAAATGTCAGGTCTGCTTTCAACTTCTGCATAGTTATTTTAATTTTTTCCTCTTTCCTGATGATTTATTGCAACTCACAGTCAAAGACATGATGAGAAGCAGAAGATCTTCACCTTCCACCTCTCTTTTTTTTCAAGTAATGTTTCTGAAACTTGTATGCCTGATATAAGGTGACATGAGCCCCAATTAAAAACAGCCCAACTTCAGATATCTCGACTTTCAATGGATGCTTTGCATGAAATACTTTTCTATTGGCACATGTGCTGTTTCATACACTGAACTATGGGGCTCTATTCAAGAAAGCTTCTTAGTTCAGGCACATTTTAAAATTAAGCACATTTTAAAATTAAGTTCTCTGATTATTAAATTAGGCATCCATTGAAATGTTCGAAAAGTTGGTTGAGGCCTTAATGGTGTGCTCCTTTAACCGTAGCTAATGTTTTAACTTTTGTTCGCTTCATCATCATGAATACTGGATCCTTTCTTTGTACATAACTAAATGGGTTTCTATCTTTATATGCACAGCATTTTTTTTTTAACACCAAACATGTTCACTTCTTTTTGACGTTCCACAATAACTTGTCTTATCACATAACTGTGAATTCTTGTAAATGTACAGCCTTGGAGGATTCACTTCTTTGGTATCTGCTGGGGAATTGCCTGAGCAAGTCGCTGGAGTAGTACTGCTCAACTCTGCAGGACAGTTTGGAGACCCTAGTGCTAAAGCCAAGAATTCTGAAGAAAGTTTCTTGCAGAAGGTTGTTGTGAAGCCACTGAAGGAGATTTTTCAGCGGATATTCCTTGGGTTTTTGTTCTGGCAAGCAAAGCAACCAGCTCGTATTCAATCCGTCTTGAAGAGTGTATGTTTCTCTCGCTCAATCTCCACTCTCACAAAGATTTGGATGGCTTAGGACCATATAGCTGAGAGGCTGCATTACCTCCCAGCAAAGGGGAATGGCGAGATCTAGACTTGATCATGAGATGTGGGCTTTGGGTATCTAAAATTTGAAGAAATAATAATGGAGAGAGCAGGGAAAAAATTGAAAAGAACTAACTGTTTCAGGCAAGTCAATGCCATAAGTTCTAGTTTTAGGTTCTGTTCAGGCTGCAGAAGCCAACAAAACAATATTCCATAAATTCCAGTTTTAGGACCATATATCTGAGAGGCCACATGACCTCCCAGCGAAGGGGAACGACGAGACCTAGACTTGATCATGAGATGTAGGTTTTGGGTATCTAAAATTATAATAATGGAGAGTAGGAAAAATATTGAAAAGAACTAACTGTTTCAGGCAAGTCAATGCCATTAAAATTCCAGTTTTAGGTTCTGTTCAGGCTGCAGAAGCCAACAAAACAATATGCCTGAATTAAGCTAACTACAGAATCTCCATGCCTTTAATTTCATAATCTTGATTAATTAGGACAGACTTCCTTATGTTGTCTGTTCTGATGCCTTCACTTATGTAATTGGTGAGCAAATGGTCTTGTTAATGAGTGTCCCAGGGTACTTTTTGCAAATGCTTAAACATGAAACTTTCAATTTCCAGAACACTGATTTCATATAATACAGAAGTAACAGTGCCTTGAAAACTGTAGACTTTTGTTATTTAAATCGCTTAAAAAGTGCCTCTGGATGCTCTTTAACAAAAATCCCCAGGAAAAACTGACAGCCTGAACTTGACTGGTGTTTTCTGATTATGTTTGTGGGCCGACTTCAGTTATGTGGCCACATTGTAATTTTACTTAAAGTACCTCAAGATTTGACTTTCAAGCTAACATAACGTGTCCCAATTGTTTGGTGCCTCTGAATCCCGAAAGGAGCAGATTGGGATTGCACCTGGTCATGCCAGCCTCTTTGCTGAGAACATGATAGTTGAATAAAACTCCACAAAAGAAAATTTTTTGAGCCAAGTGAACCTGAATGAGGATGAGCTATCTGGAGTTACTGAGATTCAAAATTCCCTAAGTGGTTCACACACTCTGCTCTGACCAGAGGAGCAAATCTGCTCTGACCAGATGGTGTCTAGAAAGGCTTTACCTCTTCATGTCTAATAAGTGATTATCTTTTTCACTCCTAGACTCTATTCATGCTATGCTAATTATGCTTTGGCCGCCACATGATTCAGTTTTCTGCTTCTCCAGGTTTACATAGATTCCTCAAATGTAGACGACTATCTTGTCGAGTCAATAACTATGCCGGCAGCAGACCCCAATGCTGGAGAAGTTTACTACAGGTACAAATTGATGTTCCCTTCCTAAATGTGATCTACATAGGGTAGTCACATGGTCATGAATTCTTCAACTTGTTCCATATGATTCGTTTCAACTTGATTGGATATATGATATCCATCGCTATCCCAGTTTTCCTCTTTTCAAAGGTATTTTCCGTTTATGCTGAAGTGAAGAAATATATATATGGGTGCAGATTAATGTCACGGTTCATGATGAATCAGACCAGATATACCCTGGACAGTATCTTGAGCAAACTCTCATGCCCGCTGCTGTTAATTTGGGGTGATCTAGACCCGTGGGTCGGTCCTGCCAAGGCCATTCGTATCAAGGAGTTCTACCCGAATACATCCTTAGTCAACCTTCAGGCAGGCCACTGCCCTCACGATGAAGTCCCGGAACTTGTCAACAAGGCATTACTCGATTGGTTGCCAACCATAGCTCCAAAGACCTCCCTTCTGGAATTGTAAATACAGATTTAAATTTTTTCCTGCCACGCCACTGGCCCTGCTTCATATCTGAGGATTCAGCTACTACAGTGTATATTCCATTTAAAGGCATTAATCAAAGTTTTGGCAGGTCAGGTTGGGAACTCCTTCTCCTTGGTAGAGGTCAATCACATGTTACTCTACAAGAAATTGGTTGCCGAATGGTTAGCTTGTGCATCTGTCCGTCTCAACTACCAGTTTGTTTGACCTGTAGTGTCGTCTAATACCTACAATCAGTATCCTCAAACGTTAGTGGGACAGGTCTGAGACAAGATAAGCCGAGCCCTTCCCCTGCCATCCCTATGCTAGACTAATGACTTGCTTGAGATTGGCTCGATTTCTTTTTGAGTTCGAGTAGCTTGTTGAATCGCATTCCAGTAGGCCGTAGAGTCATAGTCGAGTCTAAAGATACTTGACTGGATTGACTCACCAGCCTAATTGGGTATCTCATTCTATACACTTGAAATCGAGCTGACCCCAGCTGAGTATGTCGAGCATTTGCATTGAGTCGAGTGCGAGGGGGAAAAAAATTAGTCCATCCAGCTCAAGTTGATGTTCGCACTTGGAGTTGAGCTTAAGCCTTGCAATATGTCGGATCGACTTGACCCACTGCACGCCTACATGTCATCACCAACCAAGAACTTTCAGAGAGATGAATGTAGCTATATGCAATAATTTCTTGCCCAGGAAGAATTTTATTTTTAATTGACTCAGAACTTGTTGCAGCAACGGCCTTAGGTTGACACTTCTAAAACGTGGTCATTCAAACAGTCTTCTTCTCTTTCGAAGCTTCCCGTAATTCGAAGGACAGGTGGATTCAAGCTAACATTCACCTAAAAAAAAAATCGATGTCTTTTGTTTTCGAGGATTGCGTTTATTGATTTGCCATTAAAGAAAGACCTCGGCATGGTCCACACTAAATAATCTAGAGGCCTGACGTTAGAATATGCAAATGCAAAGATGGCGGAAAAAGGCTTGAACCTGGACAAAAAGTTAGAGGGGGTTCTGCGGATGGATCTTAGCTTCGAATTCGGTCTGGATTCGGAGTTGAAATCTGCTATATTCTCCCGCTGGAACATATAACAGTTATCGTCATTAAGGTAAAAAAACATTAAAAAAGGTTGGACTGTGTCGGATGCATAGCAAATTTATTGCATCCGAAGCTTTTTGCAATGTGCGTATAATGAGATTTGGTTGTTGTGCCGTATCTTTTCCTTCTTTCTTTTGTCCTCATACAAGAATCTGCTGCTCCTGTTAATAACCTTTTGGTGCAATATAAGAAGGGACATAGAGATGCTAAGTAAGGTAATTAGTGGAATTAGCTGCAGTGACAGAGATACTAATGTCAGGTGGAGAAGTTTATAATTGTAGCATTGACCTGTGAAATCTTGGAGTAACCGGTGGGGAAAGATAGCTGCAGCACGTGATAGTCAGTTGCCTCAATAAACTATAAGGCAACAAAGAATAATGTCAAATTATCCTAATTTAAGATCCACTCAATCTGGTATATTAGCCAACATCTCCAGGGGAAAAAGCCCAGCCTGCAAGGTCAAGTTTTCATCTTCTTTCTTTAATTCTTGTGCCTTGAGAAAGTGTGATAAAAATGGCAGAGAAGAGCAGGATTTTGGTCATCGGAGGGACAGGATATATTGGCAAGTACCTGGTGGAGGCAAGTGCAAAAGCGGGTCACCCGACTTATGCACTGGTTAGAGAGAGCACGGCTTCTGATGTTGAGAAGTCGAAGCTCATCGAAAGCTTCAAGAGCTCAGGGGTTTCGATAGTTTATGTATGACTCGTAAAACATTTTTGGAAAATAATCCTATTTGCTGTATTTCAACCACCTGGCGGCATATGCTTCACATTAAATTCTGTTCTATTTGACTTTTCAGGGAGATATGTATGATCACAAGAGCTTAGTGACAGCAATCAAGCAAGTCGATGTGGTGATCTCGGCGGTGGCAAGAGGGCAGCTCGCCGATCAGGTTAAGATCATTGCAGCAATCAAAGAAGCCGGAAATATAAAGGCAAGTGACAGTATTTGACAGCTTTTGAAAACACTAATCGAAAAAAATGGAATTGCTCTTTACCATCTTGTATTATGGAAGGTGTTGTTTATAATGCTCTCGGAAACTCTATTCAGTAAATCAAACTATCCATTTTGTCACAATGTTTCCCATGAATCATTCCAAACGTGTTCATTTTGCATCGCAAAAATGTTGGAAAATAGAGATGTATACAGTGACAAAAGCTTCTGAAAATACAATCTTACAGTTGCACAACTACCATCCATAATTGATATGGATATATTTTCCCTTTTGTCATAACATTAGCTTCTGCTCCATTGTCTAGAACTCTTTTTAGAGATGTTCATGAATTTTGCAGAGGTTCCTTCCTTCTGAATTTGGAGTCGACGTGGACCGTCACAATGCAGTTGAACCAGCAGCGAGCCCTTTTGGGGTCAAAGCTAAGATCAGGAGAGCAATCGAGGCTGAAGGAATTCCTTTCACTTTTGTTGTATCCAATGGCTTTGCCGGACACTTTCTTACGACCTTGGGACAGATGGGTGCTAAAGCTCCTCCGAGGGATAAAATCACAATCACAGGTGATGGAAATCCGAAAGGTAATTGTTCTGAAGGCCAGCTCTCTGTCTTGTTTTACGCGTTGTACTGATTAAGTACATTCACATTCCCAGAAGACCCTATGGATCCTGAGGCATAATCATTCACACCTTGGGAGACTTTGTGTGCTGTGGAGCAATTAATAATTTTAGTTGTCCCAGAACTCATTAACTTAAAACTTTTGAGTGAAGATGGGTCCAGTGGATTCAGGTTCGCTCTTGGTATCTCTCATTGTGAAGCTGTTGAGCTTCTTCAGGGCATCCCACTATTATGCATATCTCAGCAGTGTAGATCTAGCAGATTTCGGAGGGATGTTTGCTTGAAACGCGTCTAGTAGACTTAACCCATCATAGTTTAGAATACACAATAGATGTTTGCTGAGGTGTGAAATGCTATTGATCCTGAATTTTTATTCGCAAGTAGCTGCCTGATTGTTGTCAATTATAAGCAATGTCATCACTCGAACAAGGAACTATTTTGGTAGCTCTCGGACTGATCTTAGCTCTATAATTGATCAAGCATTGCTTTCAGGAGTGCGTGCTCAATCTGTGTTCCCTGTTCTATTTGTCAGTTGTTTTTGTCAAGGAGGAAGATATTGCCACATACACTATCAAGGCAGCGGATGACCCAAGAACTCTGAACAAGATCCTCTACATGAGACCGCCAGCGAATGTTCTGAGCTTCAACGAGATTGTTTCCCTCTGGGAGAGGAAGATCGGGACGACCCTGGAGAAGAGATATCTCTTGGAAGATGAACTCCTCCAAAAGATCCAAGGTTGGTCGATACGCAGAAACAGCATAAGTAGAAAGCATATAAAAATATATCAGCTTTCCTTTGATCGTTTCTTGCTTAATGCCCAATATTTACTCTCTTCTTTTCCTGAATTTTGACTGATGCAGAGTCTCCACTCCCCATCAACGTCATTTTGGCCATACGTCACTCAATCTTTGTGAAGGGAGATACCGCAAACTATGAGATAGATGCTTCGATTGGAGCAGAGGCTTCAGAACTTTATCCGGAAGTGAAATACACAACTGTGGATGAGCACCTCAATTTCTTTGCCTAGTTCCCTCGTGTGTAATTGCGTCGATGTATCAAGACTGCACTATTTGTTTTTTTTTTTGATTAGTTTAGTCAGTTTGTTGATGTCCTATTTTCTAGGACTTAGTTCATGGTTGTTTTACTTGGTCAATCTTATCTTGTAGGAGTAGTTCGTTGCACTTTTTTTTTTTTTTTTTTTTTTGTGGCTATTATGTTAGTTTGTTATTGGTTTTGTGGACCAAGCAAACTGTTAGTGGGTAACGTGGGTTTATAGTTAAGTTTTAGTATGTATTGAAGCATTTTTCAGTTTTTTGAATAAAAAAAAGAAAAACAGCCTTTGTTGTCAACTCCTTCTCTGTTCTTTCGAAAACAACATGGGTATCAAAGCCTTCTTGCTTTTAAGGGGTTGTGAGTAGGGGTGAGCATCAGTCTAGGGTAAACCTTGGACTGACCCTGGACTGGCCCAACCCTACCGGTCCTAGTTCGATTCCCAAGGAGACTGGATCGGTTCTTGGTCCTAGAATTCCTGGACTAGCACTATATGGGTCAGTTCTCGGTTCTTAGAGTTCCGGGTCGGTTCAATCCGGACCAACCCTATATATATATAATATTATTTATAATTTTTTTATATAGAAAAAATCTTAAAATAAACGGCGTCAACAACATTAAACAGCTCTTTAGTGAGGAGTTCAAATAATTATACATTGTTATTTAATAACTTAGATATTTAATGTCTTTTACAGTGTCAATAGTCATAATTTACGAAAGAGGAAAATGTTTTTGTGAGAAGTCCTCACGGCGTCCAAAAAGGTGTAAACAACTTCTTATGACATCTTCCTCTAGTATTTGTTTTCTTTTGTCTTATTTGTCCTCTTAGTATTCAATTTTCCAAAATCAAAAGAAACAACTTCTTTGCTCGCCACTCGACACTTGCCTCGCTCGCTTTAGGTCACTCGTGCCGCTCGCCGCTCGATGCTCGCTCGGCTTATTGCTTTTCGCTCGATATTCGATGCTCATTCTGTTCGATGCTCATCCCATTTGACCCTCACCGCTTGCCTTTCTTAGCTGACCTCGCTCATTATCGAACCCATTGGATCGGTACGATCCTCGGTTGCCCTTTCAAGGAGTACACAAAATGAAATAAAAAATTATTGGTTAGTCTTAAATTGACATTGAAAATAGATCAAACCTATTAGGTCAGTTCGATCTTCAATCGCTTTTTAAGGAGTATAAAAAATGAAATAAAAAATTATCAGTTGATTCCGGGTTGACTCTAGAACCGGATCGAACCCATTAGGTTGGTTCGGTCCTCAGTCCCAAGCTCAATAGGGTTAGTCCTTAGTCCCAAAAATTGAGAACCAACAGTGTGCGGGTTGGTCCTAGGGTTAGGGGTGGACCGACTTAACCCGGACCATGCTCATCCCTAGCTGTGAGTGACTTGTGAGATTGATTGAGAGGTGTGTCTTGTATCCATAAAAGCAAGATAGAGGCAGGATCAAGTGGTTTTTCAGCAATGGCTCCGCCAGCATTTGATGGTTAGAAAATTATCAAGCCTGGGCAGTGAGAATGCAAACCTATCTACAGGGTTGTGATTTTTGGAAAGCTGTGGAACAAGATTATGAAGTTGCTCCCTTTCCTGACAATCCAACCATCAATCAATCAAGTTTCACAAGGAGAGGACAACAAGGAAAGCAAAGGCAAAGTCTCATTTATATGTTGCTGTCTCACCTACCATTTTCAGTAGAATTATGGCTTGTGAATCAACCAAAGCTATCTACAACTTCCTCAAAGCTGAGTATCAAGGAGATGAGAGGATCAGAAGCATGAAGGGGCTAAATCTGATCACAGAATATGAGAGACTGTAGATGAAGGAGTTTGAGATAATTAAGGAGTATTTTGATAAGTTGATAAGCATTGCAAATCAAGGAAGAGTTCTAGGCACTGACCTCTCTGATAATAGGCTAGTGCAAAAGATTCTTGTCTCATTGCCAGATAGGATTGAGGCAACCATTGCCTCTTTGGAGAATACCAAGGATTTGTCTCAGACCAAGTTGGTAGAATTGCTAAGTGCTCTACAAGCACAAGAGCGGAGGAGGTTAATGAGGCTGGAAGGAAGTACAGAAGGAACTCTGCTGACCAAAGAATAGAAGAGTGTAGGAGGAAAAGTCAAGAAGTGGAAAGGGAAGAAAAGAAATGGCAGTAGTGGTTTAGAAGCTGCTGCAAGAGAGAATAAAGCGGGCAACTCCAAGAACAATTGGGGAAGATATTCCTCATGTCAGTATTGTGGAAAAAAAGAATCATCCACACTTTAGGTCTTGGAAGAGGCCAGATGTAAGGCGTAGAAAGTGTCATAAGCTTGGACACATTGAGAAGTTTCGCAAAGAGAAAAGAGGTTAGCAGTAGGGTGAGGAACATGCTGCAGTCCAGCAAGAGGTAGATCAACTATTTGTTATTTTTTGTTTCTCCTCTAGTACTCCATGTGATAGTTGGCTTGTTGATAGTGGTTGCACAAATCCCATAACAAGTGATGAAACGCTGTTTATAAACCTTGACAAGTCATTGAAGTCAAGAGTGAGGATTGGGAATGGGGAGTACTTAGAAGTGAAAGGTAAAGGGACTGTAGCAATGGAGAGTTGTGTTGGAACTAAGCTGGTTTCTGATGTGATGTATGTGCCTAAAATTGATCATAATTTGCTGAGTGTGGGGCAGTTGGTAGTTAAGGGATTTAAGGTGATATTTGAAAAGAAGTGTTTGATCTTTGACTTAAGTGGTTAGGAGCTGCTCAAGATAAAGATGCAATAGAAGACTTTTTCTTTGAATCCTCTTGAGAATGAGCAAATGTCACTCAAGTGTTAGGTTAATGATTCAGAAATATAGCACAAGAGGTTGAGGCATTTTCATCATAAAGGCGTGCTGTTCATGCAGAGAAATGAAATGGCAATTGGGTTACCAAGCCTGGAGGAGCAGATCACGAGGTGCAAAGCTTGTTTGCTCGGTAAGCAGACAAGACTTCCCTTCAAGGAATCCACTTGGAGAGCTACAGAGAAGCTACAATTGATTCATATAGATCTATGTGGTCCACAAGTGACTCCTTCACTAAATGGTAGTATTTTCATTGATGATTATACTAGAATGTGCTGGATTTACTTTATGAAGCAAAAGTCAGAAGTTACTGAGGTATTTCTGAAGTTTAAGAAATGGGTTAAGAACCAAAGTGGTTGCAAGATTCAGGTCATTAGATCTAATAATGGAACTGAATACACTTCGCAGAGGTTTAACTCTTTCTGTGAAGAGGCTGGGATTGAGCATCAGTTTACTGCTCCTTACTCTCTATGGAAAAATGGAGTTAGTGAGAGGAAGAATAGAACTATTATAGAGATGACTAGGTGTCTGCTGTATGAAAAGAATCTACCAAAAGAGTTTTGGGCGGAAGCAGCAAACACAACAGTTTTTTGGCTGAATAGACTACCTACGAGGGTAATGGAAATGAAGACACCCTTTGAAGCTTGGTTTGATGTCAAGCCAATTCTAAGAAATTTGAAGGTGTTTGGCTATTTGTGTTTTTCTCATATTCCACAGGTCAAGAGAGACAAGCTGGGAGAGAAAGCTGAACTTGAGATCTTTGTTGGCTACAGTTTAGTGTCAAAAACTTACAAGATCTATCAACCACAAATAGGGAAGGTGATCACTAGCGTGGATGTTCAGTTCCTAGAAGATGAGAGACGGGACTGGACAAATAAGCCACAAGGCAAGCACAAAGAGGACTGACCCGACAAGCTGGTGGATGATGTTCTAGTTAGAGATACCAGATCTCTAACTGATATATATCAGAGGTGCAGTGTGGCTATTTTAGAACTTGCAGGTTATGAGGAAGCTAAAAGCGATCAGAGGTGGATGAATGTAATGAAGGAAGAGTTGGCTATGATTGAAAAGAACTAGACATGGGAGCTAGTGGAGAGGCCTGAAGATAGGAAGGTAAGTGGAGTAAAATGGGTTTTCAGGACCAAATTAGGATTGAGCCACTATTTCCTACTTCTTTGAACACCAAGAAAAATATGTCGATCCAAATGTAAAGCAATAACTTGAAGTGCTCCTCATATCATCCACTGATCCTGCCTAGTCACTGTCAGAATACCTTTGCAACTTAAACTCCTAAACTCTACAAAACTTAATCTCATATGAAAGAGTACCTTTTAAGTACCTCAACACCCTCTTTGTAGCTACCATATGCAACTCACTTGCCCAATTGAGAAATTTAGATAAGACACTTATAGGAAACATGATGTCTGGCCTAGTTGCAGTGAGGTACATAAGATAGCCAATCAAACTTCTATGAACTCTTTCATCTGCAGGTTTTGATCCATCATTCTTTTGAAGCTTCTCCTTATGACCCATTAGAGTACTCACACTCTTGCAGGTTTTGATCCATCATTCTTTTGAAGCTTCTCCTTATGACCCATTAGAGTACTCACACTCTTGCACTCCTTCATGTTGAATCTCCTTAGGATCTCCTTCAAATACTTCTTCTGACAGATAAAAACTTCATTCTAAGTCTGCCTAACCTCCATTCCTAGAAAATATGACATCTCACCAATATCAGTCATTTCGAACATCTTCATCATCTCTTGCTTAAATGCAGAATGTCGAGCACTATTACTCCTTGTCACCAGCATATCATCCACATAAAGAGACACCACCACTAAGTCAGATACTAACTTCTTAACATATAGAGTGGATTCACTGAGGCTTTTCTTGAAACCTAGGCCCAGCAAGTGCTCATCCATCTTACTGTACAATGCTCTGGGAGCTTGCCTCAAGCCATAGAGAGCCTTTCTCAGCAAATAAACTTTCTCCTCCTAGCTTGGTGTGACAAAGCCTTCTGGCTGCTCAACATAAATCTCCTCTTGCAACACTCCATTAAAAAATGCAGATTTCACATCTAATTGATATACCTTCCATCATTGTTGAGCTGCCAAAGCAAGAATCATTCTAATTGTATCAAGTCTTTCCACGAGAGCAAAGGTTTTTGAGAAATCAACTCCCCAAACATGTGCATATCCCTTCACCAACTTGGCCTTATGCTTATTCACTGAGCCATTAAGCATTATGGTTGAAGAAGCTGATGGATGATCTGCATATGCAGCAAGAAGAAAACATAGAAGTGTTTATGGATAATCAAGCTACTCTGGCCATTTCATAGAATCCAGTATTTTATGGAAAAACAAAGCATTTTAAGGTCAAGTTTTACTTCTTGAGAGAAGTGCAAAAGGCTGGAGAGGTGAAACTAGTGTACTGCAGTTCAGAAAACCATATTGCAGATATATTCACGAAGTCATTTCATGTTGGTCGATTTGAACTTCTCAGGGCAAAGCTAGGAGTGTGCAGTACTTGATTCTGGAGGAGAGTGTTGATATATCAAGATTGCATTATCTATTTTTTTCTTTGTTTAGTTTAGTCAGTTTGTTGATGTCCTATCTTCTAGGACTTAGTTCATGGTTGTTTTACTTGGTCAATCTTATCTAGTAGGAGTAGTTAGCTGCACTTTTTTTTTTTTTTTTGCTATTATGTTAGTTTGTTGCTGGTTTTGTGGACCAAACAAGCTGTTAGTGGGCAACGTGGGTTTATGGTTAAGTTTTAGTATGTATTGAAGCATTTTTCAGTTTTCTGAATTAATAAAAAAAATAGCTTTTGCTATCAACTCCTTCTCTGTCCTTTCAAAAACAACAAATTGTCTCGTGCTATATATCTGAATCGCAGACCAGTCTCAACTCACATGTATTGAATGACTTTCCATCCACTTTTATAACAACTTCGTGCATCCATGTACCAAAAAATTTCTCAATTGATACTGGCAGGTCCTCCTTTTCCACTCGCTTGACATAGCTCGATGATTAGATAAAGCATCTTAGAGGGCAGTAAAAGTACTGCAGAACGAATGAACTCACAATTTTAGGATGCTCGAACTTTTAAAAATGAAAAAGCCATGAGAAGGTTGCTCTGCTCTTGCCAATCTTTTCAAGTAATGTATGAGTCGGTTGAATCAGCAAGACTCGTGGTATTGCTAACGAATCATCAGGTATCGACAATACTTATCGCAGGCGTAGGTTATATCTTCATAATTAAATGAAAATTATTGTCAGGTTAGCCACACAGTAGAGTGCTCATGCAGTTGTTCTTCTGCGTTAAACAGGACCATGTTACGTGTCGCGACCAATTTTTTCGGGGTGTGAACCACCTAGGGTTTGGCTAATGGATTGTTAAGCCTAGACTTAACTCGGGCTCTCCCAAGCCCATACCAATTCGCGACTTAGGTTTGAATTCTTAACATGCAAATGATTTTTATTAAGGAGTCGCCACTAATCAGTTTTTGGTGGGTCGATTAGAAACCCAAGTAAAGTAATGGGAGATTACTTTTACTCCCACGAACCAGAGATTATGGGTACGGGGACTTGGTTACACTAGATTTCTCTAATGCCCTTTCGGTACCATTCTTTTACTTTGAAAAATGTTTAGCAGGCGGCTTGAATCGATTTTAGTTTATCTCCCTAACATGTGAGGTGATCATGCGGGTGCGCAATCCACCAATTTAACACCCAATAAAATAATGAATAAGGTTAAAGGACTTACCTTGTAGCAACGAAAGCATCTGCATCGTTAGAATAAATTCCACATCAACAATCCTAGATATGATTTCTAATTAACACGCAAATTTCTTTTTTTTGTTTTCACTTTATTTAATGGAATTTAATATAAATGCAATGCATGCTAATAGCTTAATATGACATGGCAGAATGATCTAAATTATATGACATGAAATGCAATAATTGCAATTTAACTGACCTAATATGCAAATTTTAAATTAAGTGGTCCTAGAATACAAATTGATTAACATGCACCTAATTTTTGGATTTTTTTATTTGGAATTTTGAATTAATAAAAGCCCTAATTGAACTACCTAAAACGAATAATTTTCTAATTCATGTTTAAGATTAATTAAATTAACCCTATTTTGACTTAGAAAACCATTTCTTTATTTTTTGATTTTTTTTTGAAAAGTGCCAAGTTTTCTAAGAATGAAATTATCTAAATCTAATCCTAACCTATTTAAAAAGAGATTTCTAAAAAAACGATCCTAAAAATGTGATTATAAAAAAACCTAATTTGTTAGCCTAAATGTCTTATTTACTAAATCTGTATTCCTAATTCTACATGCTCATGCAAGATTTTTGATTTTTGATTTTTTGATTTTATGATTTTTTATTTTTTTATAAAAATTGCAATTTATCCTAAAAAGGTGGAATTAATCTATCCTAAGATATTTGAATGAAATTCCTAACTAAACTAAAACTTTATCCTATTTAAACTAGGAATTAGGTTATCCTAATTTAAATTAAGACATTGTTTTAATTTAGTAATTTCTAGCCTAAGATGCAATCTATTTAGAAATGATCTAAGCTTAAAAATTAAACATGCAACTCTATTCTAAAAATTGATGATTTTTTGTTTGCTTTTTATTTTTTTTAAATTAAAATTTGACATGCAATTCAACTAGCATCCTAGGTGAATTTTGCTTTTCTGTTTTTTTTTTCATGACTTAATTAAAATCCCTAATTTAAATATGCAAGACAATTAAACCTAGTTAAAGATTTTTTGATTTTTTTTGATTTTGTTTTGAAATTAACAATTTCATGCAACCTAAATTAACTGATTTTTTTGTTGTTTTTTTTTTTTTTTGAGATTTTCGATAACTAAAATGCTTAGCCCGAATATGCAAATAACCCTAAACATGTAATGTTCTAACTCAGGCATTTCACAAGATAAATAGAAACAATCAAGTTCATTCAACATTACCCAAAAAGGATATCACGTATCATTCAAATCAAGGGGTGATATTTCGCTAGTAAAATCGATAAATTGATCTTAAGCCTTAAAGATCAAAATATCAATTTTATTCCCATATGATTAATTATTTCATCTAAAGCCTTATAGACGAAATAAAAAATCGGCGCGGTTGCGAATTAGGGGATAAATTGGAATTTTCAATCACATATCGGGGCCTAATGTTGTTAACAAAAATAAATAACAAGGAAACAATAACAATAAAACAATAAAAATAAAATAAAGTAAATAAAAGAAAGGAAATCTACCTAATTGCTTTTTTTTTTTTTTGCTTTCTCTTCTTTTCGAAAAGAAAAAAAGAAAGAGAAAAAAAGGGGGCCGGCGGGGGGAAAACGCCGGCTAGGGTTCCGGCGGCGGCGGTGGCCCGGCAGAGTCCCGGCGAGGTTCTCCGGGGACGGCGCGACGGCGGTGCGGCACCGGGGAGGCAGGCGGCGGCAAATCGGCGACAGGGGGCGTCTCGGGCTGAGGACGGGCGTGCGCATGGTTGGCTAGGCAGCTCGTCGGGGCGAGTCGTGACGGCAGGGGAGTCGCGGCTCAAGGCGGCTTGGATCTGGGCTCACTGGTGGCGTCGAGGCGATGAAGGCGGAGCGGGGGGCGTCGCGACAGCGGATCGGGCGAGGCGAGACCTCCCGGCGAAGAGGAGACCTCACGGGCGCCCGGGTCGCGGATCTGCAGGCGAGGCTCGGCGTCGCGGGTCGGCGAGACCAGCGGGAGGCTCAGGCGGCGGCGACTTCACGGGCGGAACGAGGGGCGTCGCGATGGAGACGGTGGAGCGATGATGAAGGCGTGGTGGCCGGCGCGAGGCGGTGCGGAGAGGGCCTCGGGGCGGCCTGGATCTGGGCGTAGTCGCGGCGGCATCGGGGACTGCAGAGGGCGTCGGGGCGGCGTGAGTGGAGCGGGCGGCGCGGCGGCGATGGCCTTGATGGTGACGGGGGCCGGCGAGGGTTACCCCCCTGGGAAGACGTACGGTCGCCGGGAAGGGGGCTTCGGCCCCTTTTCTCTTTCTCTTTTTATTTTTCTCTTTTTCTCTCAGCTCACTTTTCTTTTTGCTTTTTTTTTTTTGCTTTCAAAATTTCTCTACGAAAAGTCAGCCCCCTTAGCTCGACCGTATGCACCTGCTTTTATATACCCAAAAATTGTATCCTCGCGGTATATTTTATTATCAATTTCGCTCGCGTGCGATACCTCTGAATATATCATAGAAATATTTTTGCATATTCTATCCAAAAATTCCCCTTTTTGCGCAGAAATGTATATTACCTAAATCTATACTAATCTTAACAAAATAAAACAAAATATAACAAAATCAAAATAAAATATGCCTAAATTATATGCCATGCATTTTTATTTTTTATTTTTTAGCAAAAGTGAACCCCCAAAATTAGGTGTCAACAGCTGCCCCTCTTTGAAGGTGAGCTCGCGAGAGGTTGCCTTCAAAGACAAATTGAGACCTAATTTTGGCCATGCTTAAGCAATGAATGATTTTTGTTGGAAATTGGATTCCATTTTAAAATGCAATTTATATGATGCATGCAAATGCTAATGCAAATGAACTTACCTGGAATAACTTACCTTCGAGGAGGATGAAGTAGTCCGAGGTAGAGGGTGTTACATGTCCAGGACCCGTACCATTCTACGGTCGCCCGAATAGTAACACGGCTTTGTGAAGATTCCGCTTTCCTGGGACCCGTACCATTCTACGGTCGCCCAGTACGACAGAAAGGAATTGCTTTCCCAGGATCCGTTCTATGCTACGGTCACCTGTTAAAGCAATAAGTGTTGTCAAGGACCCGTTCTATGCTACGGTCACCTCAACGAAGAAATTTGTTTTTCATGATCCGTTCTATGCTACGGTCACCTGAATGGAGAAATCGCTTTTCCAGGACCCGTTCTATGCTACTGTTACCTGTTAAAGCAATAAATGCTGTCTAGGACCCGTTCTATGAATGCTGTCTAGGACCCGTTCTATGCTACGGTCACCTAGACTGAGGTTTTGCTTGGCTAGGACCCGAACCATTCTTCAGTCGCCTAACCTTGCGACAAAAATCATCTGACTAGGACCCGAACCATTCTTCGGTCGCCTTAATCAGATTGAATCTGGAGAAAAATCTTTGGGGGACAACTCAATTGAGTGTCAAATATACTTAAAAGGGAATACTTATGCAATGACAAATATTCAAGGTATGGATAGAGATATACTTACCTGGTAGAATCTCTGATCTTCGGGGATACGTCTCCTACAAAACATGGTTATAGGAGAGGCAACATGCGTTTGCAATCATAAACAAGCATCAATTTAATGGATGTTCACGATGATTTCCATCAATCTTGCATCATCTAATTTCCATTCTGAATACATGAGTGTCATGAATGTGTCAAATGAGGGATCCTTTGGTCTGAAAGGACTTTTCTCTCATCCTCATTAAAATGGCTATTTTATCCTGATCTTTAATGCAAGATTCTGTCAATCACTCTATCTTACCTTCATCATGCCAGACAAGGGTCCAAGCAATCTCGCAAGTGGTACGATCTTACCAATCTGAGAGGTCTTTTAAGAGGGACCATAGTGCGGGCTTGGTCAATGGCTTAACAAATGGGACTCTTTGAGTTAGGCTTATTTGAAAAATATTCTGCAATCATCTTGGGGTTTACAAGTCAAGAAACATAAGAAATGAGGCAGAAATTATCTTACTCACTCTCCTTCGAGCGATGCTTTCAAACATATGAACCTTTACGTTAATTTAAGTGCCCTAATCTGAAGAGACTTTGCAAGGGACGTAACGTAGGCTTGGTTCATGGGTTAAGAAACGAAAGGATGATTAGGCTTAAAAAGTGTTTAAAGGGTAAAGTTGGTGATCATCATGACATTTCTACCAATTTTCTTCTTCAATGTTGAAGATTTTCTTTTGCACTCATTGATTGGAACAGCATTTGAGCCTTTTCCTTTTTTTTTTGTACCACCTTGTTCAGGGTATGGCTAAGCATATCAGGCGTTTTTTCTTTTTCTTTTCTTTTGGGCATCGGCCTTGCTTTTACCAGGCACACTGCTTTTTTTATGCCCCACTTTTGCACTTTTTTTTTTTATCAGAACCTTCAATTTTTGTGGGCATTCTAGTTCATGCCACTTGAGTTTGTCTTGCCCCAGTGTGGGGGATGATCACCAACTGGGTTTAAAATGAATTCATAAGCTCAAGTGGGCTATGCAATGGATAAAAGTGTATAGGATAGAGAAATGACTGCTTTTCATCATCTTAAGGCACTTTAATTATCGTACAAGTTATACTGCGAAAGCAATACCCAAAGATTGACGCAAGTGTGAGTAAGAAAATTCCTACCCTTGATTTCAAATTTGTCCCAATGTGGGATGATCCTTGACAGGGGTAATTTTAAACAAACTCTTTATGTGTGTGGGTTCAAAGGGCTAAACAATGGATATACCTGTAGTGTTTTGGGTAGAGGAAGAAACTGCCTCTCATCACTTTGGATAACGTACCATTTGCGAGACCGCACTTTTCCTTGCGGGCCTGGAATTTTTCACACAACTCATTGGGGGTTAGTGTATGAAATAGTGTATGGAATAAGGCTTGCCTTTCATCATCCCAAGATATCCCATTTGACACACTCAATTCATCTCACGCAATTCATTATGGAGAATATGCAACATTTGCAACAAATTTGAATTTGCCACTTATTGAGGCAATTTATTCATCATAAAAGCACTTGCAATTCAAAACATGATACAACAAATTCAATCATGGATAATACTTCTTAACAGCATCATAATTAACCGGAGTGGAAAACTGACGACCATCCATTTCGGCCGAATCGAGCACCTCCCGGAAGTACCTTCTTCACCACATATGGACCGCTGTAATTTGGGGCAAACTTTCCCCCGGGATCTGGAAAAATTGGCAACAGCTTTCTTAGAACAAGATCATTTACCTCGAAGTGTCTCGGTCGTACCTTTCGGTTGAAGGACCTGGCTACTCTCTGCTGATAAGTCTGGCCATGGCAAAGAGCCTTCAGTCTCCTCTCATCAATCAAGTTCAACTGCTCATGTCTTTGTTGCATCCATTCAGCCTCAGACAATTCTGCTTGGGATAAAACTCTTAGGGACGGAATTTCCACCTTCACGGGTAGAACAACCTCCATGCCATATACCAGAGCAAAAGGAGTTGCCCCAGTAGAAGTGCGGATAGACGTTCGATATGCCATCAATGCGAAAGGTAACCTCTCATGCCAATCTCGATAATTCTCGGCTGTCTTGGCCAAGATCTTCTTAATGTTCTTATTGGCAGCCTCCACAGCCCCATTCATTTGAGGGCGGTAAGGGGACGAATTCAGATGTTTAATCTTAAACTCGTTGAACAACTCATCAACGATTTTGTTGTTCAGATTTGTCCCGTTATCGGTGATGATTGATTCGGGGACGCCGTAGCGAGCAATTATGTCATGTTTGATGAATTTTGCAACACTGCGTGCAGTGACATTTGCAAAGGATGTAGCTTCAATCCACTTGGAGAAATAGTCTATTGCCACCAAAATGAACCGATGCCCATTTGAAGCCTTGGGATTTATCGGGCCAATCACATCAATGCCCCACATCGAGAAAGGCCATGGCTCGGAAACCGATGCAGCTCGGTTGGAGGAACGTTTATCTTATCACCATAGATTTGACAACGGTGACAACTTCGTACGTGTTTGATGCAATCACTCTCTAGTGTGAGCCAGTAATAGCCTAATCTCATAATTTTCTTAGCCAACATGTGCCCATTCATATGAGGGCCACATACTCCCTCGTGCACTTCTTGCATGATTTGAGTAGCTTCGGCTGCATCCACACGCCGCAACAGGACCGAATCATGAGACCTCTTGTACAAATTTTCGCCACTAACCAAGAATTTTGATGCCATCTTCGTGATGTATTTCCTATCTGCCGGAGTGCTTCCTTCAGAAATTCCTGCTTTTTAATGTAGTTCATGATATCGTAATACCATGGCTTTCCATCGATTCTTCGCTTATGATCATGCAATAAGCTGGCCTCGGCAAAACTTCTATTTTCAATGGCTCGACTTCCAACCCGTTGGCGACTTGCAACATAGAAGACAAAGTTGCGAGTGCATCCGCAAATTGATTATGACACCCTGGCAAGTATTCGAACGAAATTTCCTTGAACTCCTTTACCAAGTCTTCTAGATATTTGTGGTATGGGAGCAATTTGGGGTTCTTGGTTTCCCATTCTCCTACAGTCTGTAGTATGATCAGTGCAGAATCTCCGAATACTTTCAATTTGATCACACCCATCTCGATCGCAGCTTGGAGTCCGAGGATGCAAGCTTCATACTCAGCTATATTATTAGTGCATGGGAACACCAACTTTGCAGCTACCGGATGATGTTGTCCGTTTGGGGATATTAGGACTGCCCCAGTACCAGAGCCGGACAAGTTCACGGCTCCATCAAATAACATTGTCCATGAGCCTTTATCTACACTCAAAACACGGTCATCTGGGGAACCGTCATCATTACTTGCGACTCTTGGATTCTTAGCCAAGACATCAGCGATCACTCGACCTTTAACTGACTTTTGCGGCATGAACTGCACATCAAATTCTGAGATTAAAATTTGCCACTTAGCCAACTTACCCACCAAAGCTGGCCGATCAAGCAAATACTTGATAGGATTATTCTCGATTCGAGGAACGTCCGTAGTGTAATGTGTACTGCCGCAATCTCTGCAACACCCATACTAATGCAGCACAAGTTTTCTCAGCATCAGAATATTTCATTTCCGATACAGTGAATTTCTTGCTCAAGTAATAAATGACCCGTTCTTTTCTGTCAATAGGACTTTCTTGAGCCAACATCGCACCCAATGATTCACTATGAATAGTGAGGTAGAGAATCGAGGGATGGCCCGGTGATGGTGGGACCAGAACTAGTGGGTTCATTAGGTACTGCTTCAGCTTGTCGAATGCTCCCTGACACTCACCATCCCAGTTGACTCGTGCATTCTTCTTTAGGAGCTTGAAGAACGGCTTGGCGGTTTCGAAAGTTGGGAAATGAATCGGGCAATGTAATTCAACCTCCCTAAAAGGCTTCGGACTTCTTTGACCGTCGATGGAGGCCAGAACTCACATATGGCCTTAACCTTAGATGGGTCAATCTCAATTCCTTTACTACTCACAATGAATCCGAGTAATTTACCGGATGTTGCTCCAAACACACACTTAGTAGGGTTTAATCGAAGCTTGAATTCACGAAGACGATCAAACAACTTCTTCAGGGTTTCAACATGGCTTCTTCCAGGTCGGGTCTTCGCAATCATATCGTCGACATAAACCTCGATCTCTTGATGCATCATATCATGAAACAATGCTACCATGGCTCGCTGGTGAGTTGCCCTTGCATTCTTGAGTCCGAAAGGCATGACCTTATAATGGAAGGTCCCCCACGGGGTAATAAATGCAGTCTTCTCCTTATCTTCTTCCTTCATCCTTATCTGATTGTACCCGGAGAAACCATCCATGAACGAGAATAATTCAAATCCAGCAGTGCTATCCACAAGGACGTCTATGTGGGGTAGCGGGAAATCATCCTTCGGGCTAACCTTATTCAAGTCCCGATAGTCGACACAGACTCGAACTCGACCATCTTTCTTCATTACTGGTACAATGTTAGCTACCATTCAGGATATTGTGAGACTTCAATAAATCCCACTTTCAAAAGCTTCATCACCTCTTCCTCAATCTTCTTTGAGAGCTCAGGTTTGGTCCTCCGTAGCCTTTGCTTTTTAGGTGGCACGTCCGGATTAGTAGGCAAGGCATGCTCCACGATTGCCGGGTCTAAACCGGGCATGTCAGCATAGGTCCATGCGAAGACTTCCTGATATTCCTTTAGTAGCTGGATTAGGCATTCGGCCTCGTCTTTTGGGAGATTTGCCCCAATCTTGACCTCCTTGGCTTCTTCAGTGTCACTTAAATTGATAGTGACAGTTTGCTCGGATGTAAGAGCCTTGATTTTTTCATGCTGTTCCCAGCTACGCTGCACTTCAATGGAGTCTTCAGTTGAGTCTCCAGGGTCTTCGTTATCAGCGCTTGCGACATTGGATTGGTCCACTTCTATGCCTTTGCATGTTATAAGATTACCCCTGAAATAGGAAGTAGATAAATTAGAAAAACAAACAGAGTAATCTGTATTTTTGAAAGATTTTTGAAAGACTTTTGAAAAGGATTTTTATAAACATTTTGACACGAGGAAGCATGATGAAGCCCGGCCTCGGAATTCTCCTTGGATTTTTCTCTTTTTTTTTATCGGCTGGATATCATCACTGGGCTGGTTTGGTGTACCTCATCATGCCCTCAAAATAAAACTTGTAATTTTATTGATATTCATCAATTAATTACATTTATTGAATGGAAAATGCAAATCCAAATCCTAAAAAGAAAACGAAGATAATCGCTAGATAGCGATAATTATTCCTAGAAAGCAATAAAAATTCCCACGCAGGGGAATGCGAGAAATCGATAAACGAGTTACTTTTGTGGGCCAGGGCCCATTTCTTCGGGGGATCCTTCACCAATGGCTCCTATGACGATGTCATCGAACAAGCTTGTTACTCCTTCCAGCATGTCTTCAGGGTCCTCGGTCTTCGGGGGTGTCGGATCATCCATGCCACCCCATCCATCTGGGACAATGCTCCGGGGATCTATGTAGAAGCTTGGAGGGGTCGAATATTTCACCAGGTAGTCAAACTTGCCGCTCGGCTGCCCCAGGGTGTCTATTACTTCCATGTCATCCTGCATCATTACCGGAGGACCAGGGAATGTTTCATGAATACTTGGGGGCAACGGGTTTTGCCTCCCTTGCCTTCGGTTAGGCGTCGAGTTCGGTCCTTCTTGTCTTCTTCCTCTAGAATTTTGTCCACCTCTTCCATGGTACCCTAATCCAGCAAAATGGGACCTCTGAGGGGCTTCAATGGGGTCTCGAATGCCTTGGCCATTTCTTCCAAGACCACTACTAGGAACGAAATCATTCCCGACCATCACTCTTCCCACCATAAGGGCAGCATTTGAAACTTCGGGAGTAGGAGGCGTCAAGTCAGGAGCAGCATGTATGGTGGATACTAACTCGAATGAGTGGTAGCGTGCTTCGAACTCAGAGTCTGGCTCCACATAGGGGATGGCCGTCTCCTGATAGATCCGATGATCCTCCTCACCATACACGGTGACCAACTTCCTTTCAATCACGAACTTTACAGCCTGATGCAAACTTGAAGGTACCACTCCCGCGGTGTGTATACAGGGACGACCCAGTAAGAAGTTGAATGCAGTGGGGATGTCCAACACTTGAAAGGGAACGTTGAAGACGACCGGCCCTATTTGTATATCAAGGTGGATTTGCCCAATCACGTCCTTCTTCGTGCCATCGAAAGCTCGCACAGAGGTCGTTGCACCATGTATCCTGGATGGGTCAACTTTGAGGCGGTGAAGAGTAGCCAACGGGCATATATTTAGGGCGGACCCATTATCAATGAGCACTCGGGACACATGGGTAGTCTTGTGCTTGACAGATATGTAAAGTGCCTTGTTGTGCCCTCTACCCTCAAGAGGGAATTCCTCATCGGAAAAAGCGATCAAATCCTTGAGAAGGACGGATCCTACTGTTGACACCTAATTTTGGGGGCTTATTTTTTGCAAAAAAATAAAAAAAAATAAAAAATGCCTGGCATATAATTTAGGTAGATTTTGATTTTTTTTTTTTTTTTTTTTATATTTTGTTTTATTAAAATTTTTATAGATTTAGGAAATATATACTTGAGATATGCATTTTGCGCAAGAAGGGGAATTTTTGGATAGGATATGCAAAAATATTTCAGTGATATATTTAGGGGATATCGTGCTTAAGTAAAATTAGAAATAAAATATACCCCAAGGATTTGATTTTTGGCTTATAAAAGGGCTCGTGTACGCTAATGGTGGGGGCTCCTTTTCGAAAAAAAGAGAAAAACAAAGTCAAAAGAAGGGAAAGGAGAGAGGGAGAGAGCTGTCGGAGGGTGAGCTGAGGGAGAGAGAGAGAGAGAGAGAGAAAAAAAAGAAAAAAGAAAAAAAAGAAGAAAAGAAAAAACAGGCCGAAGCCCCTCCTCGCGCGTCCGTTCGCCTTCCCGAGGGGGATCCTCGCCGGCCGCAGTCGTCGCCGCCAACGCCACCGCCGCCGGACGCGACGCCGCCAGCCGCCGTACCACCTCCTCCTTTGATCTTGTTGGCGCTCCTCGTGGCCTTCGTCATCCGCGCGTCCGTCGCTCGCCCGCTGCGCCCCCCGATCCAGCGCCCCGCGACCGCGACGCCCCGCGCCCAGGAGCCCCGAAGCCGCCCGTGCTTAGCCCCGCCGCCAAGCCTCCTCGCCGCCTGAGCAGGTCCCCTGAAGCCGCCCTAGCCGCCCGTCGCGCTGTCGTCGCGCCGCCCCAGGGACCCCGCAGCCGCTCGAGGTCCTCCGCCTCCCCGCCGTCCTAGATTTGGGCCGCCTCCAGCCGTGGCTCCCCCCTGCCGCCGCGCCTCCGTCGTCGACGCCTTGCCGAGCCACCAGCACCCCCGACGCTGCCGCTGCCGTGCCGCCGTGCTCCCGCCGCCGTCGCACCGTCCCCGAACCCTCGTCGGCGTTCCTCCCCCAAAACGCGACCACTTCCCCCTTAAAAAAAAAAAAAAAAAAGCAAAAAAGAAAAATCAATTAGGTAGATTTCTTTTATTTTATTTTTATTATTTTATTGTTATTTTATTGTTATTGTCTTATTGTTATTTATTTTTGTTAACAACATTAGGCCCTGATAAGTGATTGGAAATTCCAATTTATCCCCTAATTCGCAACCGTGCCGATTTTTTATTTTCGTCTATAAGGCTTTAGACGAAATAATTAATCATGTGGGAATAAAATTGATGTTTTGATCTTTAAGGCTTAAGATCAATTTATCGATTTTACTAGCGAAATATTACCCCTTGATTTGAATAATATGTGATATTTTTTTGGGGTAATTTTGGATGAACTTGATTGTTTCTATTTATCTTGTGAAATGTCTGAGTTAGAATATTGCATGCTTAGGGTTATTTGCATGTTTAGGCCAAGCATTTTAGTTATCATAAATCTAAAAAAAACAACAAAAAAATCAGTTAATCTAGGTTGCATGAAATTGTTAATTTCAAAACAAAAATAAAAAAAAATCTTTAACTAGGTTTAATTGTCTTGCATATTTAGATTAGGGATTTTAATTAAGTCATGAAAAAAATAAAAAAAGCAAAATTCACCTAGGATGCTAGTTGAATTGCATGTCAAATTTTAATTAAAAAATAAATAAAAAGCAAACAAAAATCATCAATTTTTAGAATAAAATTGCATGTTTAATTTTAAGCTTAGATCATTTCTAAATAGATTGCATCTTAGGCTAGAAATTACTAAATTAAAACAATGTCTTAATTTAAATTAGGATAACCTAATTCCTAGTTTAAATAGGATAAAATTTTAATTTAGTTAGGAATTTCATTCAAATATCTTAGGATAGATTAATTCTACCTTTTAGGATAAATTGCAATTTTTAGAAAAAATAAAAAAAATCATAAAATCAAAAAGAAAAAAAAATCAAAATCTTGCATGAACATGTAGATTTAGAAATGTAGATTTAGTAAATAAGACATTTAGGCTAGTAAATTAGTTTTTTTTTTATAATCACATTTTTAAGATCATATTTTTAGAAATCTCTTTTTAAATAGGTCGGGATTAGATGTAGACAATTTCATTCTTAGAAAACTTGGCACCTTTTTTTTTTTTTTTTTTTTTAAAAAAAAAATAAAGAAATGATTTTCTAAGGCAAAATGGGGTTAATTTAAATTAATCCTAAACATGAATTAGAAAATTATCCGATTTAGGTAGTTTAATTAGGACTTTTATTAATTCAAAATTGCAGATAAAAAAATCCAAAAATAGGTGCATGTTAATTAATTTGCATTCTAAGGCCATTTAATTAAGATTTGCATATTAGGTCATTAAGTTGCTATTATTGCATTTCATGTTATCTAATCTATATCATTTTGCCATGTCATATTAGATTATTAGCATGCATTGCATATTGCATGATTTTCATTAAATAAAGTGAAAACAAAAAAAAGCAAAATTGCGTGTTAATTAGAAATCATATCTAGGATTGATGATGTGGATTTTAATTTAACATTGCAGATGCTTTCGTTGCTATGAGGTAAGTTTTGCCATCCATTTATTTATTTATTTATTGGGTGTTAAATTGGTGGATTGTGCACCCGCATGATCACCTCATATGTTAGGGAGATAAATTAAAATCGATTCAAGCTGCCTGCTAAACATTTTTCAAAATAAAAGAATGGTACCGAAAGGGCATTAGAGAAATCTAGTGTAACTAAGTCCCCGTACCCATAATCTCTCGGTTCGTAGGAGTAAAGTAATCTCCCATTACTTTACTTGGGTTTCTAATCGACCCACCAAAAACTGATTAGTGGCGACTCTTTAATAAAAATCATTTGCATGTTAAGAATTCAAACCTAAGTCGCGAATTGGTATGGGCTTGGGAGAGCCCGAGTTAAGTCTAGGCTTAACAATCCATTAGCCAAACCCTAGGTGATTCACACCCCGAAAAATTGGTCGCGACACCTACAAATTCTTCTAACTTGTCTGCCTCGATCGTCTCTGGCACATGAATTTCACTTAGCACTTTCATTAGTGCCTTTTGATGCACAAAGCGATGTCTCGCCGGGAGCTCAAGCAAAGAGACTTGGGCGGGCATTTTCCTCAATTGATCGACCACGTTATACTTACTTGCTTTTATTACAGCCAGAAATTTCTTAGCCTCTTCATCAGTGACAGGCTTTGTAGGTTGAGCATTTGCTTGAGCATAAGTCCAGCCAGACCTTGTGACAATGCCAACATCCAAGTCATAGGACCAAGGGACGGCCTTGTTGCTAACATACTCGTATGGCTGTGGCATTTCAATCACTATCTCATCATCGGATGCGTCCTCTAACTGGGGCATGTCCGCGAGTGAAGGATCAACCTCTTCTCTTTCAGTGACAAGTGCAGCTTGTTCCTCCTCCCAATCGATGATGATGTGGGAAATAGTTGAAACTATGCAATTACGGTCAGCATAAACTATAATGCCGTCGTCAACCATTTTGGCAACTCTCTCCTTCATTAGTGATAGGGGAATATCTTCATGGTCCGGATAATACCCAGCTCTCACTAGGCCATTGTAAGCATCCGCCACATGTACCTTCGAGTTCTTGATGCGACCAACTTCAGATTCCGAATAGCGTTCACTTTGTACCCTCATGCTCCGGTAGCGGATTCTTTTGAACATTTGGTCGAGCGGTTTGGAACGAAAAGGCCTTCGTGTCCAAGAGGTTTTGAATCTTGTGTTTGAGGGTGAAACACTCGTTAGTTGAATGCCCCAATTCCCCACTATGGTAATCACACTTCTTTGTCGAGTCGTAACTACGCATGCTTTCGCGATTAGGGCGCTTTGGCTCAGTGGAAAGCAAACCTTTATTCGGAGAATTGCTAAAACCCGGGATGGAGATCCGGGAGTGGAGTGAACTGTCTTCTTGCTTGGGCAAATGACTCGACGGCCGCAGCTTGTTGTTGCCTTACATTCATCGGGGCACAAACGGAACTTTCTTGGCTATAGGCTACATTCACATCCACGACGGCTTCTTTCTCCTTCTTGGCAGAGAATCTCTTACTTGATGACTCGAAAGAACCATCCTTCCCTTATTCCCATCTCAATTTGTTCTCCCACCGGAATCACCGGTTGAAACTCTCAACATAAGTGCTTGCCATCCGATTGCGAAATTCGGATGGGAGGGTCTTTATGAAGAGCTTCATCAACTCCTTGTCGGTACGCTCGGGAGTGATTTGAGCGAGCGATTCCGCCATCTCACGGCATACTCCTTGAACGACTCGCTCCTCTTTTTCTCCATCCTCTCAAGATCTTATCGGGAAGGTGCAATGTCCATGTTGAACTTGTACTTGCTTGAGGAATGCATCAGCCACTTCATTCCAAGTATCAAGAAGATTGATATTTTTCATCACATACCGCTTCAATGCAGTCCGGTCAAACGGCATGGAATGATTGGATCATGAGGGGCTCATTTTTGACATGCTTTGGGCCATGCGTACATGATACATCCGCAAATGAGACTTTGGGCAAGATGTACCATCGTACTTCTCAAATTCCGGCATCCTGAACTTCTTCGACATCTTGACCTTCTCGTAGACCGACAAGTCAAAAGGGAGTGAGTTTTGTGACTCCTGCAATTGCTTCACCTTTTCTTCAAGTTTCGCAAAACGTTCATCCGGCTCTGTCTTGGGGAGGTCAACAAACTTTCCCTTTTCCACATTGATCTGGATTGAGTCTTCTTCTAAATCAGGTATGCCATTATTACTTGACCGGGGCTTATCTGCTAGCTTCGGGATAACAGCCTGAGGAAGAACGGGTGGAGGAGTCGGATTGACTTGTAATGATCTGAATTGAGTCATTATAACCTCCATGGAGGCAGCTAATTGACGGAGCTGATCTTCCATATTGGACATACGATCATGCATCTCATTTTGTTCCGCCATTTTGGCCCTTGATCGCGTGATAATGGGTGAGCGTGGAGGGTCCGTTGCCACCTAATTGATTTAACATGAATGAACATACATAAGCACTTTGATATGAAATGTGCCGGCCCATGACGAAAATCTAACCACTTTTATTAATGAAATTGATTGAAAATGACATTTGAAAAGTTCTCGACAAATAAAGTAAATGACTCAACTTCCTAGACATTAAGCTAAAGTAGAAAGACTAAATTGACTCAAGCCACTTTATTTAGCCCGATCCATAAACAATTGGGAAGCCAACGCTCGACGTAATTGCCTCTTCTCTTTGGCATCCTTCTTGGCTTGCTTCTCAAGTTGCTCAATCTTCCTCTTGTGACGATTAAGCTCCGCTTGCCGAGTGGGCCTCTCAGTCACATCCGGCACCTTCGGGAGATACTCGATTGGAATTTTGTGTCGACGGATGTATCGAGTAGTGGCATGGTAAACCTTTTCCTTCCCTTCAAGCTCATCCTCGAGCAAGTTCAACTTTTGTTCGCGACATGCGAGCCAGGCTTGTTCGATGCGGTGGAGCCATCTCTTGTGATCACCATCCTTGGTAGTGAATTGAATTTGAAACAAACCAAGCTTGAGAGGGGGTGGCAGGTCCTGCACAACTCGATATTGACGGGCCACTCGGAGTGGATAGTAAGAAGTGGCACCGGTGATCCCCAACAATGGAATTGGCTCATCATCGCCATGAGTGAGGCGTGCCTCGAAGACTTGGAACCATTTAGCATGCCATAGGAAACTCTTGGTATTGGAATTTTTCAACAATTTGATCCATTTTGAGTAAGAAAGATTTGGAGTTCGATCCTAATACTTTTTGAATACCTCAATGGGATGATGAGAATCAAGTAACATTAATAATATGCATGTGAATGTCGATCTTTCTCATGTGAGAAAAGAACCAGATTTGTAAGAGTTCAATTGGTGCATGAAAAGTTTTATCCTCATCTTCCTTGAATCGGGTAAGTGACAAAAATGTTTCAGCTAAAATGGCATTAACAAAACCAACCCCAAAGACACACTTGTTTGACAACCCATATAATAGCAGGATTAATAGCTCCTTTGCGGAGAGGAAAAATAATAAACCCGAAAAGGCTAAGATGAAGATTTTGCTTTTCAAAAGAGTGTCTCGCATCAGCAAAACTTTGATCTAGGAAGGAAAAAGGACATACAAGACAATTATCTTTTAGCACTCTTTTAATTCGATCCTCATCCATCCTAAGAAAATTAAACAAAATTGATGCAGGTTTTATTCCAAGAGGTGGGTTTATTAGATCCAATTCCAAAGGTTTTCCTATGGCGATGCCGTATTCCTCCAAGGTCGGGGTGAGCTCATGCTTACCAAATATAAATGTTGATGTTTGGGGACACCAGAAATGAGCGAGTGCTTGCATGACGCCACTTTGAACATCGATGTCGAGAAGGGGAGTAAGGTGACCCAGTCTACCTTTAACATAGCTTTGGCCATCATGGCCCAGACGATCCCACCATAATTTAAGTTCAACCTTTGGTGCAGGCACGAATCGAATGTCAAATTTTTCCATTGTTTATAAATCAGGATTCGACCAACCTAATGTCAGGGACCGACAAAAGAAAGACGAAATAAAATAAGTAAATTGCAAGAGTAAGGGGTAGAAAACTTACTTCACATGGCGATTAAAGCAATCACATAGACAAGCACATGAAACGTGAGGTTCGATTTCTAACTAGGAAGGCTAAAAAAGTGGAGCTAAAAGGGTGGGATGACTTAGTTGCAGCCTCGCATACTAAGTCAAGCCCTTCTAACTCCGGCTTAGTCAAGAATGATACCCCAATGCGACGCAGCCTCGCGGGTAGAGGTAAACATTTTTGACACCAAGAAAGAAACTTTCGGGATTGAGTTGGGCAACCTCTACTACGCGGCCTCGCGGTCGAAGTCGTATCCAACTCAATACCATCCTAAATATCCTAGTGCGGCCCAGGTCCGGCGGCAGGTTGTGTGTGCAATAGTGTAGTGCTAAATGCAAAGCATGCACAACAGTTTATATCAAATAACACTTCATACATGAAAATAAACCATTCATTCCTACACCTCCCTGCAAAACAAAGGTCAGCAAACACTTCCCCTTATACCTCCCAATCTGCAAAAACATTTAACACCTTAAATGTTAGGGACGTACCTGGGATCCTCGCTGCCAAGCAAAAACATTTTTCAAAAGAAAAGAAAAATTGGCTTAAGTCCACTAAGAGTTTTAACTCAATTCCCCAACGGAGTCGCCAAGTTGTCGTGACCAATTTTTTTGGGGTGTGAACCACCTAGGGTTTGGTTAATGGATTGTTAAGCCTAGACTTAACTCGGGCTCTCCCAAGCCCATACCAATTCGCGACTTAGGTTTGAATTTTTAACATGCAAATGATTTTTATTAAGGAGTCGCCACTAATCAGTTTTTGGTGGGTCGATTAGAAATCCAAGTAAAGTAATGGGAGATTACTTTTACTCCCACGAACCAGAGATTATGGGTACGGGGACTTGGTTACACTAGATTTCTCTAATGCCCTTTCGGTACAATTCTTTTACTTTGAAAAATGTTTAGCAGGCAGCTTGAATCGATTTTAGTTTATCTCCCTAACATGTGAGGTGATCATGCGGGTGCGCAATCCACCAATTTAACACCCAATAAAACAATGAATAAGGTTAAAGGACTTACCTTGTAGCAACGAAAGCATCTCGCATCGTTAGATTAAATTCCACATCAACAATCCTAGATATGGTCTCTAATTAACACGCAAATTTCTTTTTTTTGTTTTCACTTTATTTAATGGAATTTAATATAAATGCAATGCATGCTAATAGCTTAATATGACATGGTAGAATGATCTAAATTATATGACATGAAATGCAATAATTGCAATTTAACTGACCTAATATGCAAATTTTAAATTAAGTGGTCCTAGAATGCAAATTGATTAACATGCACCTAATTTTTGGATTTTTTTTATCTGAAATTTTGAATTAATAAAAGCCCTAATTGAACTACCTAAAACGAATAACTCTATTTAAATTAACTCTATTTTGACTTAGAAAACCATTTCTTTATTTTTTGATTTTTTTTTGAAAAGTGCCAAGTTTTCTAAGAATGAAATTATCTAAATCTAATCCTAACCTATTTAAAAGAGATTTCTAAAAAAATGATCCTAAAAATGTGATTATAAAAAAACCTAATTTGCTAGCCTAAATGTCTTATTTACTAAATCTGTATTCCTTATTCTACATGCTCATGCAAGATTTTTGATTTTTTCTTTTTTTGATTTTATGATTTTTTTATTTTTTTTCTAAAAATTGCAATTTATCCTAAAAAGGTGGAATTAATCTATCCTAAGATATTTGAATGAAATTCCTAACTAAATTAAAATTTTATCCTATTTAAACTAGGAATTAGGTTATCCTAATTTAAATTAAGACATTGTTTTAATTTAGTAATTTCTAGCCTAAGATGCAATCTATTTAGAAATGATCTAAGCTTAAAAATTAAACATGCAATTCTATTCTAAAAATTGATGATTTTTTGTTTGCTTTTTGTTTTTTTTTTTTTTTTTTTAAAATTAAAATTTGACATGCAATTCAACTAGCATCCTAGGTGAATTTTGCTTTTTTTTTTTTTTTTCATGACTTAATTAAAATCCCTAATCTAAATATGCAAGACAATTAAACCTAGTTAAAGATTTTTTGATTTTTTTTTTTATTTTGTTTTGAAATTAACAATTTCATGCAACCTAAATTAACTGATTTTTTTGTTGTTTTTTTTTGAGATTTTCGATAACTAAAATGCTTAGCCTGAATATGCAAATAACCCTAAACATGTAATTTTCTAATTCAGGCATTTCACAAGATAAATAGAAACAATCAAGTTCATTCAACATTACCCAAAAAGGATATCACGTATCATTCAAATCAAGGGGTGATATTTCGCTAGTAAAATCGATAAATTGATCTTAAGCCTTAAAGATCAAAATATCAATTTTATTCCCACATGATTAATTATTTCGTCTAAAGCCTTATAGACGAAATAAAAAATCGCGCGGTTGCGAATTAGGGGATAAATTGGAATTTCCAATCACATATCGGGGCCTAATGTTGTTAACAAAAATAAATAACAAGGAAACAATAACAATAAAACAATAAAAATAAAATAAAGTAAATAAAAGAAAGGAAATCTACCTAATTGCTTTTTTTTTTTTTGCTTTCTCTTCTTTTTTCGAAAAAGAAAAAAAAAGAAAGAGAAAAAAAGGGGGTCGGCGGGGGAAAACGCCGGCTAGGGTTCCGGCGGCGGGCCGGCTTCGACAGAGTCCCGGCGAGGTTCTCCGGGACGGCGCGGCGCGGCGCGCGCTGGACCGGGGAGGCAAAGGGCGGCAAATCGGCGACAGGGGGCATCTCGGGCCGAGGACGGGCGTGCGCACGGTTGGCCAAGCGGCGCGTCGGGCGAGTCGTGACGGCGGGGAGTCGCGGCTCGAGGCGGCCCGGATCCGGCTCACCGGTGGCGTCGGGCGACGAAGGCGGAGCGGGGGGCGTCGCGACAGCAGATCTGGGCAGAGGCGAGACCTCCTGCAGGCGAAGAGGAGACCTCACGGGCGCTTGGGTCGCGGATCTGCAGGCGAGGCTCGGCGTCGCGGGTCGGCGGGACCAGCGGGAGGCTCAGGCGGTGGCGACTTCACGGGCGGAACGAGGGGCGTCGCGATGGAGACGGTGGAGCGGTGACGAAGGCGCGGTGGCCGGCGCGAGGCGGTGCGGAGAGGGCCTCGGGGTAGTAGGGGCGTCGGGGCGGCGCGAGCGGAGCGGAGAGGGCCTCGGGGCGGCCTGGATCTGGGCGCGGTCGCGGCGGCGTCGGGGACTGCAGAGGG
Organism: Eucalyptus erythrocorys; assembly: GCA_014182555.1. NCBI lineage: Eukaryota > Viridiplantae > Streptophyta > Magnoliopsida > Myrtales > Myrtaceae > Eucalyptus > Eucalyptus erythrocorys. The sequence continues at coordinate 36,496,745 of CM024605.1, read as the reverse complement.
TGTCGGGGCGGCGCGAGTGGAGCGGGCGGCGCGGCGGCGATGGCCTCGACGGCGACGGGGGCCGGCGAGGGTTCCCCCCTGGGAAGACGTACGGTCGTCGGGGAAGGGGGCTTCGGCCCCTTTTCTCTTTCTCTTTTTATTTTTCTCTCTTTCTCTCAGCTCACTTTTCTTTTTACTTTTTTTTTGCTTTCAAAATTTCTCTACGAAAAGTCAGCCCCCTTAGCTCGACCGTATGCACCTGCTTTTATACACCCAAAAATTGTATCCTCGCGGTATATTTTATTACCAATTTCGATCGCGCGCGATACCTCTGAATATATCATAGAAATATTTTTGCATATTCTATCAAAAAATTTCCCTTTTTGCGCAGAAATGTATATTACCTAAATCTATACTAATCTTAACAAAATAAAACAAAATATAACAAAATCAAAATAAAATATGCCTAAATTATATGCCATGCATTTTTATTTTTTATTTTTTTAGCAAAAGTGAACCCCCAAAATTAGGTGTCAACATTACGTCAATTATATCCATCTTAGAGTGACACGTTTTTGAGCCCTCACTTATCATTGAATTAGTCTTCTCTGGTTTTGACTTCGTCCTCTTGCCTAACTTTAATAAGAGAAGAAGAAAATAAAGAAAAAGAAAACAAGTTGCCTAGTTCTATTGAGGGGTCACGGTCATAACAAGAGAGGGTCATTGCAAACTTTAATAATGACTTTCATGACTATCATAATTTCTATAAAAGACGTTACTTTCAAATATTTGGAAACTATAAAACATCCAATAAAGAAAGTGTCCTGCTGAAGGTAGTCTTGAAGCCACTAAAGGAAATCTTTTGGTGGATCTTCCTCGGGTTTTTTGTTCTGGCAAGCAAAGTAGCCGGTTTGATCGAATCTATCTTGAGGAATGTGTGTTGCTCTCTCGCTCAATCTCCACTCTCACAAAGATTTGAATGGCTTAGGACCATATATCTTAGAGGTGACATTACTTCCCAACTGTTGGAGAAAACTCCTTTACTGTTTTGAAGCTGACGACTTGTCCAGAGTCTAGTCTGAAGATTTCTAGACTTTATGTCAAAGTCTGAGACTTTAGTGTCAAAGTTTGAAAACTGTCAGACTTTAGGGTCAAAATCTGCTTACACTGACAGTTTTCAGATTGAAGAATGAAAACTTATCCAGATGTGAGATTATCTTTATTTCTTCAAGGATTCAATTCGTATGGCTTATGGATGACTTTATGGTTGGATATAGCATCTACATGTTTGACTATCTTTATTGGAATCAATTCTGATATATAAATCTTTTGGAAGGCGAGTAAACTTGGAAGGTTGTATTTATAGAAACCAAGGTTGTAAACTTGGGCGAACAGGATTGACGGGCGAACAGGATTGACGGGCTTTTATCACAATCATCTAACAACTCGATATCTCCTTGATTGATTATATCCAATAGGTAGATTGGAAAAATTTCTTTGCAAAGTGCCAATGGTCGTGACGGTGTGAAGAAGTATTTAAGGCAAATTTTCTAGTTGTTCGATAAAGTGCGTGAAAGAAAAATTTCAAAGTCTAAAGTTTCCTAGTTACTTGCTATTTTATCACCGAGCTCAAAGTTGT